>VZTU01000106.1:1048-31445 GCA_013400835.1 Zapornia atra | reverse complement strand
AAAAAAAAAAAAAAAAAATGGAGGAAGTGAGCCCAAGCCATTGCAGGATTCAGGTTCACTCTAATGAAATTTTTATAAGTCTACTTTCTATCTTGCTACTGACGATCCTGCTAGAATTTAGATAACCCGGTTGATCAGAAACTACTAACCCTGTTAAAAGCAATTGACTTCTCATTTCTTAAGGCAGTTGTTTATTTTTTTAACATAGTTACAGGTTCAGAAACAGAGAAAAGAAGAAAATATTTTCCTTTTCCACAACACCTATAATAATAATTATAGCTTATTATGAGGAAGAGAAAAAAAAAAAAATAGTGTCAACAGATGGTCTTTTGTCCAAAACATTAGGAAACGAATGTCAGAACAGCTGTGAGTCTGTTGTAATTTTTTACTTGAAGATGAAAGGTTGTTCAACTGGTCAGCCTTAATTAACTCTGAAACCAGGTGTTACATAACAGTGAAACTGGCACTTTTGACATCCAGGAAAAAAAAAGTAAAATGCTTCTACTCTTCTTTTTTTGGTGATTCCCAAATGAAGGGCAAAGGAGATCTAAAAGAAAGCATGTCTAGATAGTTACTGGCCACAGTGTACTTGCCTACACAGTTACTACATATTTGACACCTAAATACCTCTACAAGCTGCCAGTACTTGAAATAATTTGCTGCTAAGATTTATAGTGAGCCAGAAAAGGAGAATTAATGTCACAGGACTTACTATTCCAGTAGTCAGTGAAAAACAATGACGGGGGTTTTGTTTGTTTGTTTGTTTTCCCTTCTGTTCTTCAGCATGCAAGATGACTGGGATGGCAATCAGGAATGGAGGCAAGAGAAAGTAAGTTTGTATAAATGGGTTAGATATTACCTAAAGTTATGACATCTCTATAAACTCTCTTAATAAAGATCTCACTTCGTTTCAAATGTGTTGGGTCCCATGGATAAGATAGGCTTACTTGTACCAGTCACATAAATATAGAAGTACATAGCTCACCTATACATATCAACTAGGCTTTGATTTTCCTTTAGTGAGAAGACACTGTATTCTTCAAAGACAAATCATTGTGCAAAAGACATTGTGTATAAAAACAAGTATCTTAAATTCAAGAGAAAATAAGTAGGATTTGCATATATAATCTCCTGTCATCCTCCAATAGATTCTCTAAAAATCTCCTCAATGTATGTCAGTATTCAATACTACAATGATAAAACTTAGTTTCTGTTTCCTTGTGCCTGGCTTTTGGTGTAATGACGTTTTTTGGAGCAGACGTGAAATTTTAATATAAATTGTATTGTCTTGGAAGATATTAATGTAGCTTATGTTGCTAAAGAGTCATTATACTTCTTATTATGTGCATGCTAATGCTGTTTCCTACCAAGTTATAGTTGTTTTTATTAAACAACAGAGAAAGGTCACTCTAAACATTATGCCAGCTTTGCTATGACAGTATTTAAGCTGCAGTGCAACTTTCCATGATGTCCTGAGAGACTGTAAAATATATTGTCATATTTTCATCTACTAATTGCTCCTTCAAGTGACCTGATTGTAGAGAAAGTACTTCAGCCTTCATTTCATATGCAGACAGATATGTTTTTATGCGTACTGCAGAGAACTATAAACATGGAATGATAAAAAGAAAAACAAAAACCAAACAAGGTCACAAGTTGGTACTGGCAGCTTACAGACTATAAATAGCTCACAAGTGATCAGCTAAAGAATTGCAAACCTGGAACCTGGGCAAAACTGGATTTGTGTTGGGGGGAGAAGATAACAGTGCATGGAACAAGTTTCTCATGTAAATGAAAAATACATAGTAAATTCAAATGCAACATGGTTTTGCAATAATATAAAAGAATATAGATAAACCTGTGTTTATAATGATTTTAACTGTTGTTATTATTGACAATAAATATAATTTTTGTATAAGACTATGAGATATGAATTTTGACTATTATGCAAATTGGGATGCAGTAAAAATTGAATGAGATGGGATATAGAAACCATTAATTGAGATGAAGCACCTAGGCATAGAGAGCACATGATCACTGAGGATTTTTTTTAATCTATAAAAGACAACCATAATCTCCAATGCTGAGAACAAATTATACAATTAGATAGATCTAGATAAAAGGCAATTGTTTTTGTAACTCCATGATCAAAGCTTGTTTACACGAGAGTTAACACTATCTCAGGATTACTTGTTCTTACTCTGATTTTGCCTGATTATGGAATAATAACTTTGTTTTGTCCTAAAACAAAAGGAAAAAAGAAAAAAATTACTTGATATAGATTCTGTTCTTCAGATGGATTACTCAATATGTGCTTTTACAATACCTAAACTAAAAGACTACCATCCTCATTAGAGTTTATGAGTGTATGCTTTGTTTTCAAATTTGGTTTGAAGCAAATCACAGTTATTAATTCAAATGCAGCTCAAAACCACATATTTCTAATGGTAAGATTTCTTGTTACTACAGTGTGCATCTATTAAACCTAGCAGTTATCCGCAAAGGAAAATGTATTTTAAAGGTAATTTCCAGATTTCTACAGAACACTTTAGTAGCATCCTTTTGTCAATCATTATTCCCTCAAGCAATGACCAAGGCACAGCTAACACATTTTTTTTGCCATCAATTTAGTGGCTGCAGACTTTAGGTGCTCCTTAGATGTATCCCTCAGGATTCTTTTTTCCTTTTTTTCACAAACACTGGCTGAAATGAAAGTGATTTGGTATCCTCTTCATGATGAATGAATGATTTCTTTTCTGTTTCAACCTTAGCTCATTATAAGAAAGAAAAGTTTTGTATTGCTTTAGTCATTGTTTACTTTCATTTATCTGATGCATTTGATGTGCTCTAGTCTGCAAATTATATATAGTGTTCTTCGTCCAGTCTCATTTCATAGTGTCTCCTTCTTCCCTCTCTGCCTCTGACCTCTGTTACTTCTAAAACAGCTTTAGTAGTCAGCCATGAATCTATATCCTTTTAGAAGAAGGACTTCATCCCTCCTACCCCCTCAATTGCAATCAATCAGCTGGTTTTACTCTTTAACTTCAAACACAAATTGACAGTGGCTTCAAAGATGTTTATTCAAAGGGCTTAGTTTTCATACTGACATAGAGAGGCACAGCGAGTGCATATATAATTGGTTGGAGTGAAGCACTTTATGTGCAACATACTTCTTTTTGCAGTGTTTATCCACTTTTCTGTGAAGGATAGGCAGGGATTCATCTTGTTATATACACTGCTTTGAGACGATGTTAGGTGCTATTTACATTTTGCAGAGTACGTTTATAAACAAGATTTAGTAGAATAGCAAGATGGATCTTTTAATTGATTATTACACAAGTCTTCCAACATTCAAAAAAATGTCCCATTATGAGGAAACCATGAGCGTGTGTGAGGACATTCCTCTTTCACAGTCAAATACAGGGCTCTGAAAAGTGACAATGAGCTCTATGTGCATCATATGTACTACGCAGACCAAGCAGAGAATGCATCCTGAAAATACTGATTATTATCAACAGCTCTAGAGCTGGAGCCAAGTAATCACCTCTTCAGCTTCTAGCTAATAGGAAATCCACTCAACAATAGCAAAAGCATTTCAGCACAAATCCAAAACGTAGCCCCATACTACATTCTATAAAGAAAATTAGAATTCTAGAATAAAGATTTTTTTCAGAAATAAAATCAAGCCTTTGAATAAAATTAACTAATACAATAATAACACAAACAGTAATAAACTCCCCAACATCTTGAGAAATCTAAAATTCTTTGGCATCATATGACTCAGTAATGTAATTGTGTAATCTGTTCCTTTCCCTTTTCTGCAGGGCAACTTTTCGCAGATTTTGCCTTAGTGAAAGACAGAACAAAGCCGATGTAGACACATCTAAAGTCCTGTCCCACTCCCTGGAGTGGGATATATGTCAAGGTAAAACAATGGCAATAGAGGCATCAGCCAGTGTGTTCCAGTTTATGTTAGGAGCTTGTAGAACAGCCAAAAATTAGTGAAGTCAACAGGTGGCATTTTTGGGCACTGTCCACCTGGGCTCAGATCCTGTACTGCATTTTCTAACTGGCAAGCCAGAAATTCTGGCTCAATGTGATTATCACTCTGAGTATTAATGTACTGGCTCTGAGTTGCAGAGCTAGTCCAGTCATTGCTGCCAAAACATTAATACTCCTTGTGAATAGGAAATTGAGCCAGATTCTTCAACATCAAAGTCAATGAAATCATTATTACTTTTTTCAATTCAAAAAGTGAGTATCAGCCAGGAGAGTCACTATTCTGAGAATGTAAAGGAAGTCATAGATACATTTAAAAAAAACAAAACAAACCAAAAAAACCACCAAAGAGCAGGAAAAAATATATTCTTATAAACATCAGCAACAAATACAGACATATAGATGTGAATGCTGGCAAAAAGAAGATGAGGAAAATTAGGCCAGCAGTTTTTATGAAACCGTGAAATTGAAAAACGAAATACAGATACAGTTTAAATCCAATCTGATGGGACACAGCAGAAGCCAGAACTTTAAAAAGAAGATCCTCATACAGGCAGTTTTACCAGGGGATCACTGAAAATATCATACCACTACTTGCCAACCAAACACATCTTATGACCTTTTCAAAGCAAACTAATTCTCGGCAACCTCAGGAGAAGATCAGTACTGTAATTAGACTGCCTACACTGCAGCTAACAAATCTGTCAGCCGTTTCACTTCTGTATCAGAGTCCAATACTCTCTGACCAGGAGCTTTCAGATACTCTAAATGGAGAAGGTTTATACATTAATAGCATATTTACTTATTTGAAGATACTGTACTTTATGTGGGATTTTTATTTAGCAGAGTACGCAATGGTGTACTGAAGTCAGAATACAAACACAATATAGCAATTGCAGTATGCAGTTAGATCACATTAAAAACACAGTTCCCGTTATCAGCCAGTATACTCTTACTACCACAATTCTGGGACCCCTCAGTCGCTGGGAAGGAGTACGTGGGTCAAAGCCAGCTCAAGCCTGTTGCTGTTCTCAAAATGTATTTTGTTGGGTGCTCAGTTTTATAGTCTCTGTTGGGCTGAGCCACTTCCCGGGTGCTGTTCTGGAAGGCTCAGAAATACATTCACAACTTTTTGCAGGGAAGACTATTTATATAGTCAGCTGATGGGCTGAACTGTTTACTAAAATAGACCACCCTCTGCTTTTGTGACGAGTTCAACTCTGTTCTGTACTCTTCCCTGAGCATCACAAGCATGTTGCCCATGTCCAACTTCTCTGAGCCTTCTGCCATCATAGGGTTTTGGTGGTTCGTCACACTGTAATATTGCTTTCATGACAGCTGAAGGAAAATTCTGTTGATAAATAAGCGTGGTTTTGTGGGTGTACGTTGAAGTCTGCAATCTGTAGCAGTTTTGTTTAGTTAGTCAAAAATGTTCCTCAGGTGTACTGCACCTCTAAGGCAAAAAATAGATATATAGAAGAAATAAATAAATTTTGCACCTGACCCCAGCACTGGCAAATCAACTGGGAGTCACTTAGTTACCAGGAAATACCAGATATGCAGACAAATGTACCCAATAATATCTGTCCTGTCAAAGACGCTTCCAATGAGTATTCACAAAACACAGTTAAATCAGAGAAAAATAAAGAGACTGAGTATGAATTAATTGTGGTGATTTATGTAACTAAGTAACAAATGTTTAATGTCAAAAAGAGTGGCAAATGCGTAGCTGGGACACATTACAAGGCATTTTACTCTCTGTACTTTTCTTGATCTCACAAAGTTTAACACGGTGGATTCTCATTTTGTCTTCATAGGTCAAAAAGAAAGCTGCCACCATAAGTGACTAGAGGTGTCAAAGAATATGTACAGTCTCATGGTGGTGTACAATTACAGATACGTTTTGGGATATAGTAAGATACCAGGGACCATGCCTGAACCCTCACAGCCATTAACTTCCATGCTGGCACAATTGCACAGAGAAGTGTTTCAATGCTGAAAGTTGGTTAAAATCAAACAGGCTAAAAAATTACTCCAGCCCACATGGTATTGCGAGGAATAACTGTCTGTTTGGATTAACAAAAACAACCTCTTGTAAGTACCCTCCTGATGCATATTAAAAGGCTGAAAAACAATATTGTTATCTAGAGTGAGTTTTGCATTAACAAAATTTTGCTCAAAATGTATAGAAACTATGGACAATATTTGTCTATTTATTCTTTGTTTTTATTATTTCAGTTGATTTACTTTCAACTTTCAATTCCTGTTGCTATTATGATGGGAAATAAAATACCATGCCAAGGCTTATTTTCAAATCTTCCTCAGAAGAACTGACCAAAATATTCTGGATAAATATGGAGGTACTTTGACCTTCCACAAATTCTCTGACCTTCCTTGGCTGAATTATTTTGATTAGAAATCTGAATTATAAAGTGTACAACAGTCCTAAAGACTTTAGCATGTTCCCAGATTAGAGGTCATAAGTGCAGTGCAGCCAAGAGTTTTATCATTTTCTCCCTTCTTGTTTTTTATAATGTATAAAACTTGCTTATATGTTTATTTTTGGTACAAAACTGCATCTAACATTTCTGGTAGAAAAAAGTGAAATATTTAATAAAACATCTGTGGTGTGTTTGATATTTTCTAAGGTCTATTAGAATAATCAGTGCTACAGTTTAAATGTATTCTTTAATTATTAAAACAACCCCAGCTTTAAGTTTTTTGCATCTCTTAAAATTAGACCTAATCAAATTTCTGTTCTATGCAAGGAGAAGTATTCAGTTTGGGGTTGTTCTTTTATGTCTTATTCACTAATTTCTTTACCATAAGTAAATAGGGTCTATTTTTTCTTTCTTCAAGAATTCTTCATTGATTCATCAGTTTGCATCAAGAATGCTTGGTAATACTTTATAGGATAAGATTTGACAAGTTATTTATGGTACATAATTTGCTTCCTTTGTTTACATTTAATGTATTATGCAAGCAGCAATCTCAAATCAATACCAACACAGAGGGTCAGAAAGATTGTCTCTACCAAAAAGCTGGTTTCTATGCATCATAAAAAATTTCTTTCCAAATATGAGTTTTAAACACACATGCAAGTGAAAAGAAACCCACTTCATCCCCAATTTATCATAAAAGTTATAGTCTGAACAATGTGTAGTCAAACTGACTAGCTCAGTAGAGAGAGGTGTTAACAGCTAAAAGCATTAAATTGCCCCTTTTTTTCTTCTTTTTCTTTTTTTTTTTAATAAGGGATGACAGATTATATGACATTACTTAATATTATGCTAACATCTGAAATACAGTTACTGGCTATTCTGGATACTGCCACAGACTTTGTAGCTGCAATGGAAATGTCCATTTTTGGCAGGTGAATCCCTTTGTTCCAGTTAAAGAAATATTTTGGCATATTCAAACAGGGAAACCAATGTTTAACTGTTGATTGCTGTGCTTTAACTTTTACTTACTGTGCTGCCAAGGATACTTATACTCTGTTCTAATAAAAATTTACACTCTGTGAAATCCCATAGTCAGGGATTTTGCTGTTCTTAAATCTCATGTGTACCATGCAGAACTTTCTGCAGCTGAAATGGTGTAATTGTTAACTGCTGAAACCATAAAATAGATAGCTTATAAACTATATAACTCTTTTTTTGTTTTCATGAAGCTCCAATCCAGAACAATCATCATGAAATTATATATTAAGCACAGCAAGAAATCCTAAGAAGGAAGGGAAGGAAAAAAATTACTAAATTATGGTGAAATGTTTCATTGCGTGAACTCCAGGATAAGGAAGATATATTGGATGGCAAAGGAAGACTGTTCTTGGACTGAAGATTTCTAGAGTCATGTTCTTACTCATTAGACCAATTTATATTTAAAGATATGAGTGAAAAAAACCTTCCCCAAAACCTTGAATGAAACACCCAAAAAAACCCCTTCTGAACTTGTAAAACATACACAGGTGAATTAGTCAGACTCATAAGCCATCTGAAATGTTCAAGACATAAAAAGAAAAAAAACCCAAAAAACCCCCAAAAAAGCAAAAAAAAAACATTTATATGGAACCTTAACAAGGTTCTGGTTTTGCCGGTTTAGAACCTTATATCATTACCTCATTGAAGTTGAACATTTTCTAGATATTTTGGGGGGGTTTGGGAGGATTTTTTTTTCTTTTTTTTTTTTTTTTTAAGATAGAACTGACCCAGAATTATGCAACCCTTGGACACTCCATTCCTGAGGATATTTTCATTTGCATTGTTTTGGTTTTCCTCCAAAATCTACTGATCTATTTCAGTATTACTCCTACCTAAAGGTTTAGTATATCACTGTGAAGCTGCCTAACCATTGTCAGGAGCTGCCAGTGTACAGTGAGTTGAGTCTCTAGACAACTGTTAGCCTGAGCTTCTTCAAAAGGCTAAACGTAAAGGTGAAACAGTCTGACCTTAAATTAGTTTGTGCTTGATGTAGCTCCTAAGCATAAGACACTTCCTTTCTGATCATTTTTGTTTGAATACTTGTTTTAGCAATGTGAATGTTTAAATTGTCCTGAAAAATATTTGTCTGAGCATTTTTTGGAAGATAAGCTTATTAGAAATTTCTATTTTTCATTAATGTATTTTCATTAATGTATTCAATTTTACACCATCACATTTCTTTACATCAAATGGGAAATTGTCTTTCCCTTTAAGACAAAGTTGTTTATAGCTTTTTTGTTCTGTACTGGAAGATTCAGTGTAAGGTGGAGACCAGGCTTGAATATTTACACTAACTTAATGCAAAAGTGCATATGTGACAAAAACTGGAAGATTGAACATACATCATTAACTCTTATTGTAAACAAATAAAAAATTTTAAAAGGTTTTAAATTTACCTATCTGACATGCAAAAATGGAGTTTTCATCTTTACTGAATGTGGTAGGGAAAAAACCAATTTTTTTCTGATCATATAACAAATGAACCTGTGGCAATGATGGTTGAAGATCAGGTTGTTCCCATGGTTTATAGAAAGAGATTAAAATGTTATAATTCATTGTATTGTCTTGTCACAAATGAAAAATGCTATAGTTGAATATGACAGCTTTTACATTTATGGGGAATTATTATAGAAAAATATGGATATTTTTCTGGGTCATACATAATCTATAGTCTAGCTACTGGTAGAATCCTCACCTTAATATGTGATACTTAAATTCAAAGTTCAACACTGTGTACCCTTGTTAGAAATATGTTTTCTGGTTTGTTTTTTGGGGTTTTTTTTTGTTTTTTGTTTTTTAATTTATTTAGAAATTTGAATTGACTTTGTCAAAATCTAGTCATACACTAGGTTTTTAAAAAGCAACACGTGTGTAAGTGTATCATCACATTAGACTATATATGAAACACAGAAAACCTTATGAACAGTTTAGAGATTTGGATATTATTTTATGAGGGATTATTTCCAGGATTTATATTATGCTTTTTGGCAGTTATGATGTTTTATCATTGGGAAATAAACTGTGAATAAAATTTAAATCAGACAGTTTGTTTGTTTTTTTAACTTCATAAAAACATCAAGCATTTTCAGTCTATTAATTTTTACTATTGTTTTGTATTCTGTGTCTTATAAAAATATTTTATTGTAATCATAAAATCAGTTGGTACAAATGTAATTCCTTCTATATGTAAATAAAAGAGTTTTGGAAGAAAAGCATTTGTTTCATTTGTCTTGCAGGATCTATCAGAACCAGATTTTAGGTAGCTATTGGGTAGCTATCTAGACATAAAAATGTTCATTCCCTCTCCTTGTTTTTGACCAACACTAACTCCTGTTTTCCAAGAGTGCCAAAGTTAAAATGAAGAATTTAGGAGTTCAGAAAAGAACTTTATTCATCCAGTAGCAGTCTAGTTTAACTTCTGCCTGAAATAGATAGTTATTGTCCCAGAAGAAATGTCAATTTACTTGCTGCTGAAATGTGTGTTTTGTTTTTTTTTTTTAATTTCCATCTTCAAGATGTGAAAGACTAGAAATAAGCATTTTGGTCTAGACCATCATCTAGATGATGAGTTAATAAACATGAGACGTAAAAAATTTCAACATTGTCAGATTCATAGTAAGAGATGTTTTACTGTGATGTGTGCTAAAGATTCATAAAATCACAGAATCATTAAAATTGGAAAAGACCTCCAAGACCATCTAGTCCAACTGTCCCCCTATGTAAGGCTGAGCTACACACACAGGTTTCAATAATGCCTAGACAGAGCAGGCGACTTACGGGGAGTTGTAATACACAGCTCAGTCTTGGGCTGCTGTTAAGCTCTTTACACATCATGGGGAGCTGTGTAGATGGCTCGGACTTGAGTTGTGTTGTAGGCAGACTGAAGTGGGCACTTCACAGAACCTGAAAAACCTGCATGGAGCCTTGCTAAGCCTTGACTTCCTTCCACAAACATATGTCCTGAGTCCCAATCAAACCACTACTTAAACTGTTTGATAAGCCCTAAGGGTCCCCATTTGGTTTCAATGGGCCAAGACAATGGGGATATGCAAGAGATAGGGCCGAAGATGTCAGGCCCAGCCCTGCATCCTGTCACACACATCAGCAAAATTAACCACATAAAACCCCTGGCATTCGAGCTCATATTTGGGAGCCGTACCTCCAACTCTAGGAGGAGACCCTTCCCCCTTAGCCGGGCTGCTGGCTGAGGTAACGTATTTGGAACCCTTACCTGAGAGACGGGGTAAGTGACTATTTGATATGTTTTAAGTGTGTCGTTCTGAGTGACTAACATATGGGTAATATTTTGTGTGCTTGTGAACTGTGATCGTGTGTTTTGGGGAAGCTATAGCAGTTGTAATAAGAGTATTTTGTGGATCTTTAAGAGAATTTTGTGAGTATTTTGTGGAATTGCCTACAGGGAGTGTAACCCTGGGGTTTGTGGCTCTGCTGTGAGTGTTGGCAGCAGAGTATTTTGTGGATCGTTGTGATTGTAATCAGTGTGGTCATTCTTCCAAACTGCAATAGTGAATTCCCCATTGTATCAAACAATAACCTGCAAGTGACGTACTGGATTTGCATTCTGGTTTGTTTTTTTTTTTTTTTTAAATAAATTACTATTAATTCTATTTTAAAAACCTGTGGTCCAGTGTCTTTCCATCACACCCTATCACCTATATTACTAACTAAACCGTGTCCTTAAATACCTCATCCAATCTTTCCTTGAACACCCCAAGGGGCATTGACTCCACTACTTCCCTGGGCAATCCGTTATGAATCCTTAATGTCCTTGCAGATAGGATGCTTGTCATAGCACAGCAAAGAAATCAACAGACAATTATCTCAGGTTGCTAAAAAATATGAAGTTAATCAAGAAGTTGTGTGCATGGCCCAAGCAGGACTTCCGTTGAGCCTTTAGTAGCCAGGATGACTGATTTAACCGAAAGAATGCTGGTATAATATGCCCTGGTCTTTGCCTTTCTTCTGTTTTATAATCTTATACTGAGATTACAGAAACCTAGATTTTTTCCTTCAAAGGAAGAGATCTAAGTACAGATATAAGTGTAGAAGCCTTTACATTATAAATTTATTCAAACAACACCGTCAGGGTAAGACTGATGTCACACTGCTTTCAGGCCAAATGGAAGTAAAGGCTATCACAAAACTTCTCTGCCATCTTTATAGTGCTTCATGGGACCCTGTGGGTAAACAGTTTCTTTTAGTTTTTATTTACTATGAGAAAGAACAGAATAATCATCAGGAGACATCTCTGATGAAACCTTCATAGATATTTCTTCATCTTCTTTTCTGCTTTGGATATTTGTGTACTGAAGGGGCAATTGGATAGGTTCATCAATTCAGTGGTAATTATACTTCAATTAGCAACATTACTATGTCATATATTCCATGACCCTGTCTATATTTAGTTGGAATTTCATCTTTTGAAAAATATATATAATGTTTCTGTACAAGTTCTGAATTAATGCTACCTAGTGCAACCCACATAATATCCCTTTTAGGTGCAATGTATGAAAACTGAGAACTGTCATTAGAGACAAATCTGGAAGACAAAGATGATCACTGCGTGATAATTATAAACAACTACCTACTGTATATCATCTTCTGTTAATTTTGCTTTTGATTTTCTATCATACACTGAGGTTTATTTATTTCAGCAATAGGTCTTCTAATTGAACAGGTTTTTTGTCAACTGCCAAAAAAAAAAAATCCAATGAAATTATGCCCTACTTAATTTTATTTCTGCCTATTTCGCCCTTTTCAGGCCCTTCTTTGCTTTGGCTGTGTCCCCTCCTAGGTTCCTGGATGCTCCCCACTCCCCCTCTTCTCCCCCCCTCCTCCCCTCACCCCCTGTTTTATAACTCCCAAACATGGCATTCCACCTGCTGCTAGCCGAAACCAGGACAGTCTTCTAATAAAGCATTAATTTTATTTATAATTGATATTAAAATAATAATTCCTTTTTAAAAATTTTCTAATAATGTTAGAACACCCATCATGCCCAACCATTCAAACTGATTAATATTTTTTGTAAAAACAGGATACAAATAATACTGTGATTATATAGCTAAATGATTTGTCTCTAGCACCCAAAAGACATACTGTTTAATGACTGATGCTTCACTGATTTCTATTTGAGTAGTGCAGTTAGCATTCTGTGATTCAGAAGAAAAATTCATAATCTGATTTATGGAATAAATTCCGCAAAAGAAAGGGCATTATTACTTCTCCTATATATTATTCCATATTTGAGGTATCAGATGCTTTCAGTAACAAAGATAGCACTGAGTAGATAGTGTATGCAAAAAAGCCTACAGCTACATTATTGCGTTGCTGTCATCAACACCACGTACTTTCATTTTAGATGTTCATTAATCTGGCAGAAGACCGGCTAACCTGTTACAGCTGCTATGAAGGGTATATAGAGTTCGATATAATTAATTACATTTCTCCCCTTTTCTTTCATCCTCATAGCAAAAAGACTAACGATGTCCTGTTTTCCCAGAGTTACCATCTACAGTTTTGTCAATGATAGATTGCATGTAAGTGCTGTTGTCAAATAGCGCAGAAATGAATAACAAGTTAATTGCAGAGATATCATATCCAAAAGCTACACATTTGTTAAAAAGGTGGGGGTAGATATGCCTTTTAAGAACTGGCTCATTAATTAAAAGAAGACCCTAATAAACAAAAGGGCCAAGTCTGCATTAATTATTCTGACAAGTATGAAAGTTTGGGAACAGAGCAAGCAGACACGAGTTACCCATACCAAGGAGCTAATGTGAGGATCAAAATCTCAGTTAAAGTAACAATTTTCTTTGTAGAAAAGCTAGTCGTTTTAATAAAAACAGCTTCATACTCTTTTCTAAGGGATGTACAGCTTGTCTGAAGCTAAAATATATTATTAGAGCAGTGTGGTGGTTTAGGCCTGTCTAGAGGCCAGATACTCACCAGAGTTGGTCTATCACTCCCCTTTTCAGCTGGACAGGGGGGAAAATATGTATTGAGAGGCCTAGGAGTTGAGGAAGACAGGGAGAGATCATTCTGCAATTAGCTTCATGGGAAAAACAGACGCAACACAGAATAAAGAAAACTGCACTGTACACCCAGTGAAACCAGACTCAGGTAATGAGAAATGCGACCAGATCTTAAAGTACCTTCTCCCACTCCTCCCTTTTTAGCAGACTTCACTTCAGTCACGATTTCACTCCCTTCTTCCCCCCTCCATTGTGGCACAGGGAGGGGCAAGGAATGGGGGAAAATGGGGATTTTGGTCAGTTCCTTTCAAGTTGGTTTCCTTCTTGGCCTGGACCGGGGGGCATTCATCACACCCTTCCCCTGCTGCACTGTGGAGTCCCACCCACAGGNCACGGGGCGGGCAAGGATTGAGGAAAAGGGGTTCCCGGTCATTTCTTCATGAGCTGTTTTCCTTTTGCAGATCTCAAAACAAAAAACTTCTACCCCCCTCACTCCCACGCCTCCCTCCTTAGCAGACTTCACTTTAGTCATGATTTCACTCCCTTCTGTCCCCAGTTGTGGCACAGGGAGGGGCAGGGACTGGGAAAATGGGGGTTTCAGTCAGTTCCTTCTTGGCCGGGGGACGGGGGAGGCATTCATTCCACAAACCCTTCCCCTGCTGCACCGTGGGGTCCCACCCGCAGGAGACAGTCCTTCACAAACTTCTCCAGCATGAGTCCTTTCCCACAGGGCTTTAGCTCTTCACCAGCTGCCCTGGCGTGGGTCACTGCTATGTTGGGTAGTCAAAAATCACAATGTCTCTCAGTCCCAGTCCTCCATGGGGTCACAAGCCTCCCCCAGACAAACCTGTTGGGGCACAAATCTCTCCTTGCTCAACTCTGTGTCTCTGTCTCTCTCCATGGGCTGCAAGTGCTGGCAGAGGCTTGCTCCAATGTGGGTCACAGCATCTCCTGTAAGTCTCCACCTGCTCCAGATTGGAGCCTCTCCATGGGCTGCATGTGGGGTCTTGGCCTTTTCCATGTGCTGTGGGGAAACACCCGCTCCACCATGGTCTTCTCCATAGGCTGCTGGGGCATTTTTCTCTCCAGCAGCTGGAGTGTCTACTTCCCCCCCTTCACCAGCCTTGGTGTCTGCACAGTTTCTTACATCTTCTCACTCCCTTCTCCAGTGGCAAAAAGCAGCTGCTTGTGTGGTTTTGTTTCTCCGAAATGTGTTTCACAGACGCACTGTGACCATCGCTGATGGGCTCAGTCTTGGTGAGCATTGAGGTGCTGCAGCATGTCTAAAGAAGGACAACAAACCTGGTAAAGGGTCTGGAGCACAAGACCCATGAAGAGCAGCTGAGGGACAAGGGGGTGTTACACCTGAAGAAAAGGAGGCTGAGGGGAACTTACAGCTCTCTACAGCTGCCTGAAAGAAGCTTGTAGCCAGGTGGGGGTTGGTCTCTTCTCCCAAATAGCAACTGCTATGACAAGAGGAAACAGTCTCAAGTTGTGCCAAGGAAGGTTTAGATTGGATATTATGAAAAAATTTTTCACCAAAAGGGTTGCCAGTTGTTGGAGAAGGCTGCGCAGGGAAGTGGAATCACCGCTTCTGGAGGTGTTTAGAAGTGTTGATGAGGCACTTAGGGACATGGTTTAGTGGTAAACTTGGCAGTGTTAGGTTAACAGTTGGACTTAAAGATCTTTTCCAACCAAAACAATCCTATGATTCTATTATTTCCCGTATACTCACCTTGAATGGGCTCCTCAGAGTTTTGTGTTGTTTGTGAGACAGGTGTAAATAAGTCTTGCTCTCCTCCTCTAATAAAACAATTCTTGGTATTAGGTAATAAGCTAGGACATGAATGGAAAATTATTCTTTTGCCTTTCATTAGCTGAATACAACAGTAGATAGTTAATGCATCTGTTGACATATTTAAAAATATTAGTTTTACAACTTTTTGTGGGCTCTTAAATAGCAATAATCATAATTTAAAAATATTCTAGTATTTTCCACATCATTAATTCTTAAGTATTTTAAGTATTACCCACATCACCCAAGATATTGCAGTAGAATATTTTGATGAAGCTTGGATATGAATTTGTGGAACTCCCTAGCAAATATTAATATTTAAATCTGGATTTTTATCAACATGCTGCAAAATCTTTTTACAATTAGAATAATAATATAAAATTGGCATAATAATAAGTAGTCAAGGTTATAGAATTTTTACATCAAATTAAAAAAATAATTATTAATTGAAATTCCTTTCATTTATTTACTCTAACTGCATTTTTTGGATTGAAAAGATACAAGTCTTTTATGAAAGTAAATTAATTGCTTCTCAGTTTTAAAGTGTTTCTGAAGGTTAAAATAAAACAGAAGCTATAGGCTGTAGAAAAATGAGACTGTTTTACTGAATAATATTTTAATAATTAAAGGATGGGAAGTATATGGAAAGTCATAGAATCATAGAATGGCTTGGGTTGGAAGGGACCTTAAAGATCATCTAGTTGACAAAAATTTAAAAAATCCAAAACACCCCACAACCCCAGAACAAAATTACTTAAAGCTCGTTTTAAAGCTTTGGGTTAAGATGATTTTGGCCCAAGTTTTCCAATGCACAACTGAATACTAAACCGGCTATAGTGCAGTTGAGTTTAGTATCTACTAGATCTGGGCTTTGATGAACATCCATTTCTTATTTGATGTTGAGGTAAAAGTCAAGAATGTATCTGACACCTTTCTCCTATTCTTCTGTTTAAAGGAAATTGAGTAAGGCACTACAGGGCCCCAGGTAACACCATATAGACCATTGCAACCCTGGGAGTACACCCCATCTTTTAATCTTTCAGTGATAGCAGTAGGAGCCCACAGACATTGTCTTCTGCTGAGAGTTTAAAACCACTTCTTTACAGGAGGGCTTTCTCCTTGTCACACTATTTTCCAAAGGATAAGGTCAGTTGCAGAGGAAGCAAAGCTCAGCCACTGCCAAAGTAAAGGGTTCAGTATCTAAGAAAAATTCTGTCATCACTTTAGAGTTAGAAGACAGTGACTCCCAGCACTTCAGCCTCTCTGAATCTTCTCTCAGGATAATCACAGAACCCCTCAGGGAAGAAATACATTTTTTCCAAAGACCACTGAAGGACATTTCAGACATTCTTGAACAATCTTTCTGACTCTCTGCAAGCTCAGACACAGCTTAAGACACCAGATGTTCTTTAACAATTCTTTTTTTGACAGTATACATGGCCATTAGAAATGTTGGAAATAGACTTAAGAAATAAAATACATTGCACACTTGAAGGATTTCAGGCGCTGTAGCCCAAAGAACTTACTTAAAATATGTAGAGCCATCTTTTCTTGTGACATTATAGCTATTTTAAAGATGATTCCTACTACATTTTTCTACCTTTGAAGAAAGTGCTTCTGTCCTGGTTTCAGCTAGGACAGAGTTAATTTTCTTCCTAGCAGCTGGTGGAATGCCCTGTTTGGGAATTAGGATGAGAGCAGTGCTGATAACACACTGATGTTTTAGATGTTGTCAAGCAGTCCAAGACTTTTCTGTTTCTCATGCTGCCCTGCCAACAAGAAGGCGGGGGGGGGGGGCACCCAGGAAGCTGGGAGAGGACGCAGGCAGGACAGCTGACCCAAACTGGCCAAATGAGGTATTCCATACACATGACATCATGCTCAGCATAAAGAGAAGCAGGTGGGGAGGAGTGCATATATTTTGCTATAAAGTCCTGTTATCATTATTTTTTTCTCTCTCTCTCTGCTGTCCCAATAAACTGTTCTTATCCCAACCTACAAGGTTTGCCTTTTGGGTTTTTTTCCCTCCTCTTCTCTCCCTTCTGTTCCCCTGGAGAGAGTGGCTGCATGGTCCTCAGTTGCCAGTTTGGGCAAAACCACAACAAAGATATAAAAAAAACTGGATCATGGAAAAAGATGCATGCATATATGAAATTATTTCTGCAGTACTCATTAAAGTGTCTTACTTAATAGCATATTTTAAAATTACATATTGCCTTTGCTCTTATCTCTCTCTTCATAAACACTCACTCATTTTAAAGCAACTAACCACAAAACACCAATCTACATTTTTAGCATGGCTTACATCTCAGCATGGTATATAGACCTGAAATCCTCCTCCTAGTGCTTTACATCAGTTTCCAGAGTTGGTACAGTGTTAAATTTTTTTTATTATTATTTATTTTTCCATTCCTGAAGGGTAGAATAAAGATGGAAGACTTAAAGCTATTAATATTTTGGGGAGCAGGGGTTAATAGGGCTTCTTTCTTTAATATTTCAAAAATAAAATAATTTCCTATTAAAAAAAAACAAAACCAAAACCAAAAAAAAAAAACCAAAACCCAAAGATGAACTCTCAGATATTAGAACATTTATGAACGTCTAGGAACCTTTTTAAAAAAATGCAGCAAACCTCTGGATTGGTAAGGAAAATTGATATTGAGCGAAATTGATTTGACTCAAGATTTTTAACTACTTGTGTGTTTCAATCAGTTACATCTGGTTGATTTTTTTTTTTTTAACTTCAGTTTTCTCAAGGGTTTTTTTGAGGTGAGTGAGGGAAAAATTTAGGAGACAGGTCCAATGAAGTTCCTGGTAAAAATAGTTTCAATGCAAAATTTAAAATAAAATGTGAGATTGACTCAAACTGTTACTTCATTTTCTTGTCTTTGATTGAACAGGTAATGTGGCAGACCATGTATTTCTAACTTAAATTTATTCATTGGTATCATTACTTGATCAGTCTCTTAAGTACGTATTGGATTTTAGAGCCACATTGGTCTATACCCATTCAAAAACTGGTATTGTGTACTAGACATGCAACACATATATGGAAGCATAGCTGAATTTTTCTGAAATAATGTGTTCAAATTCTGAAGAAAGCATAAATTAATAAGAATATAAAAGCACAGGAATGAGAAAGACCAGATGTTCATCTAGCTCCATACAAACTTCCTTGTATTAAATTGCTCTAAATATATACTTCCCACAGGAGCACTATCCCTGGTCCCTAAAGTAATTCAGTCATATCCTTAATCCACAAAACCTTTTAGAACTATAATTAGGTTGGGGCACAATTCTAAATATCATATTCTCACTTTAACTGAATCAATAGAGTTGACTTTATAATAATGAAAAATGTAAAATGTAGAATATAGATAATATCACCTACTTTAGAGAGTTAGCTTATCATATAAGCTTTATAAAAATAAATATATCTGCTCATGATCCTTACAGAAATGAGATTTCATGATAGAAAAGTAGAATAATACCCACAGCCTTTAATTCTACAAAATGAGGGGTAAATTTGCAGATACACTGAAGAACATATAATTAATGTCCCGTAAACATACAAAATAACCTCCAATTACTGGCATGATCAATAAAAGCAACTTACAGACAGAGTTCATAAACCTTATTTCCTAGAAAAATGCCAAGAAATCCACTGAAAAGATGTTTGTCTACTATGGAATTGATCTTTATCTTTTCTTAATTACCCTCAGTATCAGTATAGTCACAAGATAATTTGTGAGTGGGAGAATGATCTGACAAATAAAAAAATGCACTTGGTAAAGAAGCAGCGCTTAAGGGCTATGCCATTTTAGAAGGCTTCTCATCTGCCACCAAGGCTTTTGGAGCAGAGCAAAGAGAAAAGTCCATTCACTGCTAGAAGCTTCCCCTAGGTCCAGCAGAGCCACTATCAGCTGTCTCAAAGACGGACCTGCCACTGACCAAGGCCAAACCATTCAAGAACAGTGGTAGCACCTCTGGGATAACATAGTTAAGAAGAAAAAAAAGCAAACCAACTAGTGGCAGGTTTTTTGCCACTAGAGAGGAATGAGAAGATATAAGAAACTTTGCAGACACCAAGGTCAGTGAAGACAGGGGAGGAGGAGGTCATCCAGAGCAGAGATTCCCCTGCAACCCATGGAAAAGACCACAGTGAGACAGTCTACTCCCTGCAGCCAATGTAGAATGATGAGGAATAGAGTTTCCATCTGCAACCCATGGAGAACAAAATGTTAGATCGTATGGAGATACCCCAAGAAGGCTGTGACCCAGTGTGAAGCATGCTGGAGCAAGTTCCTGGCAGGACCTGCAGCCCATGGAAAGAAGACCCCCACATTGGAGCAGATTTGCTGGCAGGACTTGTGAACTTGTGAGGGCCTCGCACTGGAACAGTCTGGTCCTGAAGGTCTTCACCCCATGGGAGAGACCCATTTTCATGAAGAACTATAGCCCGTGGGAAGGACTCATTTGGAGAAATTCACAGAAGACTGTCTCCTGTGGCAGAGACCCCACGCTGCCACAGGCAAAGAGTGTGAGGAGTCCTCTACCTGCGGAGGAAGGATCAGCAGAGACAGCATTAGATGCACTGACCATAATCCCCTTTCCCTGTCCCCCTGTGCCTCTGGTGGCGGAGGAGGTAGAGAAATCATCAGTGCAGGTGAGTCTAGGAAGAAGGTAGGGGTGGAAGGAGGTGTTTTAAGATTCGGTGGTTTTTTCTCATTATCCTACTCTGTTAGATTGGGTAATAAATTAGATTTTATTTTTTTCCTAAATTGAGTCTGATTTGCTGAATCATTTCCCCTGTCCTTATCTCAACATATGGTACTTTCTTTATATCTTCTTTCCCCTGTCCAACTAAGGAGGGGGAGTAAGAGAGCAACTTTGATGGGTCATTCCTGTCTAGAAAATAAACTTTTCTTTTTGAAATCCACATAGAATTTCATAGGGTTTTTTCCCCACTTATCTCTATACATATGTATCTTTCAAACTTAATTTCAAAATATCTCATATTTCATCTGCACTAATAGACCTGTATATATGTAACTACTTCCATATACATCTACCATTCTCTGCTTATACTTGTTTTCAAGACCCATGTGAGTTCTCAGTGATCTTATTTTTTAAGTCTCCAATTATGCCCTCCTGTCATGATGTCATCTTCAGCTTGACAGACTTAATACAATTAATCACTATTCACCTGATATGTGATGGGGCTCTTCTTTTGAATGAAATATTATCTGATTACTTCTTCCACAGTGGAAAGCCAGTTTTTATTTTGATTCCATTGTAATACAGGAACTCCCATGTAACTCTTGCTATTACTCTCCCATTCACATCAGTGATCTTGTCTGTTCTAAAGCATTTTTCCAGGTCTTAAGCAACATAGATTTTCCCTACGTCTTCCTAAATTATTTATGTTCCTCAATATTTTTGCATAATTTATAGGTTCCCTTCTTTAGTGATATCTTCCTCAGTGTAACTATTTAATTAGCTAGATTTTCAGTCCCTTCACCCTCTTCTTTGTAGTTTTGGATATATTTTGGTAGATTTTAAACTTAAATAAATTCTAGACTTCTTTTGCTTCAGCTCCTCAAATTCTCTAGTTCATTCTGGTTTATGCTCAGAGAACACACAAAAGAAAGTAAGGATATGTAAAATTTCAGATAATACATGTTTGGGTTGGAAGGGACCTCAGGTCATCTAGTTCCAAACCCCCTGCCATGGGCAGGGACACCCTCCACTAGACCAGGTTGCCCAAAGCCCCATCCAACCTGGTCTTAAAAACTTCCAGGGATGGGGCCTCCACAGCCTCTCTGGGTAACATGGTCCAGTACTTCACTACCCTCTTAGGAAAGAATTTCTTCCTAACATCTAATCTAAACCTATCCTCAGCTATCTAAACCTATTCCTTCAGCTTGAAGCCATTACCTCTTGTCCTATCCCTGGTGAACAGTCCCCCTCCCACTTCCCTGTAGGAGCCCTTTAAGAATTGGTATGCCACAATTAGGTTTCCTCGGAGTCTTCTCATTTCCAGGCTGAGCAGGCCCAACATAGGAAGGATGTTCCACCCCTCTGCCATGTCCCACAAGGTGGGAAAAACAGGGACATTCAGACCTGTCTGTTGCATCCCAGCAGATGAGTACGTGCAGAGTTGACATCTGCTACCTGCTCCAAGGGCCAGGTTAACGCTCTGTTAGCTAGTTTCTTTTAACAGCCACACTGATGAGATGAGCTTCTATAATCTTCTGCGTGGTACTGAGGAGTAACGACAATTACCCAGGAGGCCCAAGGAAAACACAACTTCACTTAATAGTCAATACTATTATTAAGCATGTAAACCAAACCACACCACACTATATATTCGGAGCAAAGCATTAAAATTAGTAGAACTTAACAAAACGGGAAACGCCATTACTATTAGGTGATGAGAATAAGGTTAGAGGTTGAGAGAAAGAAAAAGTGAAAGATTGAAAAAGAGAATAAAAGACAAAAAATAACATTACACCACCCAAGGATCCAGTGTAGATCTTCATAAAGTTGTAGCTCTGTATGGGGGGCATGCACCAGATGTCTCGAATCTGCATCATTCATGATACCTGACCCCACCCTTCTGGGACACCGAGCATATTTTGCACAGTCTCAGTGCTGAGTTGCAGAGTGTTCTGGAAATGAGTCAGTGGGGAATGGAGGATTCCAAGTGGTCATTTGACTCCCCCACTACTGGACTGATGAAACAATAACCCTGTTTAGTGGCCTCACACCAGATTTTAGCAAGAAGGTGCTCTGCTTCCACAGGGCCCCGCTTGCCTGTCACTCTTCCCTAGCAGATAAGGACAGTATCCTGTTTATCAAGGTTGCTACAGACTGAGGGGCTGCCCTTTCAAGGGGCTGCCCTTTCAAGGACAGCGTCCATATGGTTTATTAAATGAGGAATCATAGTTTTCAGTTTGTCAGATCAGCTGCTTTGAGATCAAGAGTCTACAGACCTTTCCATCCTTGGGAGGATGGAGGCCCTAGACCAATGCCCCCTAGATGCTTGCAAGATCAAGTCCCTTTTGATGTGAAAGTCAGTCCACAAACTGTTATCTTGCCACTGCGGGTTCTTTTACCTTGCAAGACAGAGTTTTTGAGACAAACCACTCATCCCAGTTCCCACGAAATGCTATTTGGAACAACAGACTCTCTAATCATCTTCATGGCCCTCCTCTGGAGTTGCTCCAACAGGTTCATGTCCTTATTATGTTGAGGGCTCCAGAATTGGACACAGTACTCCAAGTAGCTCTCATGAGAGTGGAGCAGAGGGCAGAATCTCCTCCCTTGACTGCTGATCACACTTTTTTTTAATGCAGCCCAGGATATAGTTGGCTTTCTAGGCTGCAAGTGTACATTGCAGGTCATGTTGAGCTTCTTGTCCACCAACATACCTGAGTCCTTCTCCTCAGGGCTAGTTTCAATCCCTTCATCCTCCAGCCTTTATTGGTACTGAGGGTGTCCCTGACCCGTGTGCAGGACCTTGCACTTGTCCTTGTTGACCCTCATGAGTATTCCTTAAATGAGAATTATATTAATCATATAAAAATAACAGTAAACAAACAAACAAATAAAACCACCTCACTTTGTCTACTCATAAAATACAGTCTTCACAATTTACCATAGTAAACATCTGGAGGTATGTTTACTTAAATATGACCTGTTGCATGATGCTTTATCAGATCTTTGCCTGCTTTCAAGCAGTACTTGATATAAAACCTGTCAGCTATGAGAGGATATATTTTTCGTTGTATGAGTGATAGTTTTGGAAGAGTTTCACATCAAAAACACCACCTGCTCATGGAGACATAATTCAGACTTTTTGCAAATGTATAAATCCACTGATGTAGCTGTAAGATGTATCTTGTTGTGACTGTCACATCACTCACATTTTAAATGTCAAACCTGTCATGTTCCTTGATTGAAGTACTCTTAATGTAAGATATCTGAATTTTATTTTTTTTTTTCTGTTATTCAATTGAGACAAGGCCATGCCAGTGAATAGCTAGCTTTTTAAGCAATCACCTAGAGAAAATAGTAACAGGTACATCATGTACCACAGTCTGCATGTATTGTCTCTACTTGTTTATAGACGTATCCTTCAGATGACTCACATTTCTAGTATGTATTTCAAGTCTGCCTGCATGTTGTGTAAAGGACAAAGCACAGTGATTTTTCAACTGTCTACAGAACAGCCTTGAATTGAGGACATTTGGTCAAGATAAAGAAAAGCATCCTGTGAAAGCATACTGTGTGTGAATTTGTGCTTGAGTTCTACCAACATTTTTTCCATCAGAACATAATTTAAATATGAATATATAAAAACTTGAAAGTGGAAGTATGGGTGTCCACCTTTACTTTTTGACTTTCTGAAGAAGGATGTTATGTGCTCCCTGTTATGCTGCCCTACACCTTCTCATTAGCAAGGCAGTATGAGAAGATGAAAGTCTTTGCTTGGCAACAATAAACACATCAAAGTGTTATCAACATGATTTTTGTCCTAAACCCAAACAAAGCACTACATCAGCTACTAAACAGAACATGAACTCTATCCCAGATGAAACGAAGACAGATATCTGTGTCTAGATTCTGGGAACTCCTACCTGTCCTACAGGTACCTGACTCACCCGCAGGTCACTCCTGGTGCTCACCAACAGATGTTTGCCTCATAGATGCCCCAAGTTCATGGGTCTTCCCAAACAGTGGCACAGCCCTGCTGTCTGCCTGACACCACTGCCCAGTACCAGGTTTAGGAAAAACACAGAGGATACAGGGAGATACATGATCTCAGATCCCATCTCTGCAGCCAGCACCAGGCCTATAGCACTCAGCCTCTCAGTGGCCTCACTCACCTGATACCGACATAGTTTCATAACTCTCACTGACACTCCCCTTGAATATCCCAAATCATTGTGTTCTTCTTTCCCCCTTCTTAGGAGTTACAAAGCCCAGTCTGTTCTTCCCCAAAGCTGTGCCTGGAGTTTCTTAACAGACTATCAGTTTGAGGCTGGAGACTTTTTATCCTTGACACTGTCTCTGCTACCACTTGTCTATCATCAGCTTGGTGTCTGTGTGCCTTCTTTTTTATCCCTTTCCCCTTTACTCTTTACCCCTTTTGCACTGAAGAGGTTCTCGATGGGATCACCTCTGTGAGGCAGATGCTCTCATCTTCCACATATGCTTACAATCTGCTCCACTGGTTTGGTTTTGGGTTTTTTTGTTGTGGGTTTTTTGGGGGTTTTTTTGTGCCTAATGAAAACTAAAAGACATACAAGTTGAGGGGGGATAAAAATTATTATACAATATGCTTATCTATTATGACTATAATAATTATTATTAACAACAAAATATTTATAGGAAATTATAGAAAAATCTAATTCAGAACAATTTCTAGAGGCATCACTAGAGAACCCCTGTCTCTTACAAAATCACTGACAGCTTTGCCATGGATAGTGCAATGACTTCAAACAGTGTCTTTTACATGGGGTGTTAATTAAATGCTTCTGGGCTTGGGGAAAACAGAAGAAAAAAGTAATATAAACAGCTATGCCTTGATGGGCTGACAGGTTGTTTCAGCCTACTTCAAACCTTCATATTCCTTCTCTCCTCACCATTTGTGGCATTCAAAATACTAATTTTTAAAACACATTGCATGTTTTAAAGATTAACTCAGTTTTATTTCTGGACCATTTAAACAGAAGTTCATTTTCATATGTCTTGTGATTTTCTTACACTAATGTCCAATCAGAAAATTAATTAGAGATGTTGCTGTGTAGGAGTCACTCATTTCTTTAAAATTTCTTTCATTTTTTCTGTTTTCTTTTTTCCTACACAGAAAGAACCTAGGAGTTAAATTAGAAATTGCCCTTCCACATCCTCTGTCACTCAGGAGCAACAGTGTGTCTACAACATGAGGCTACCACCCTGTCAGTAGTCTTTTATTTTGAAGGAAGTGTGTTCGGAGGGTGCATATCAGGATGTCCCATGCTTTCACTGAGCAAAATGAGGTCAGCAGTATCACTTTCACACAAGGTAAAGATAATGCTGTTAAGCCACCGGAAATAGATGAGAAAACAGGGTTGGTATCAAAGGGCATTCTTGTTAGCAAGGTGAGTTGTGTAACATGACTAAAGGATTCCCTGCTGCATTTAGATTGTTACAGATAATAATAAATGGTGCTGCTGCCTTTGGATTTTTGCCCCTCAAAGACTTCTTTTATCTCTGTTTCCATTTCTGACTGAGACTGTAATTTATGCTTTTGTCATTGTTGTGTTGGGGCTTACTTTCTCACTATGTTGCATCTTTTGTGTTCAGTGAAAGTGCAATGCACAATATGAAGAAGATAGAAGAGAAAGGAGACTCGGATCTTGATTCCCACTGTGCAATTTACTTGAGGACAGCCTTGCTCAGATATAGGTAAAAGAAGTGTATGTTTTTTCTACATGCATAATTGATCAGCAGTTTCTATTGCCAAAAACACCACTGAAGAAAAGAAGTTAGAAGGTTTAAAAGATTATTACACTTTTTTTTTTTTTTTTGACAATAAAGGAATATTTCATAGACTATTTTAAGAAATATGAGACTGTTTATATTTCTTATTTCATATTTCTGTTCATATCAAAGCATTTGATTGGTCAAAGAGGAAACTCCTTATGAGGATGAATTACTTCTTACCTGTCTGTAAAGGGGCTTTCTAACCATTTTATGCTTCATATCGTACTGATTACTGTTGAAACAGTACTCTGCTTTTAAAATACAGTTTTAGACAGACATCAAATACACAGGATTTCATAGGGTCCTAAGAAAGCCTTGCAGAAAATGCATTAAAGAACAAATCAGGGAAGACTGAATGTATGCAGTGTTTAAATTTAAAATTATTTTATAATAAAATATATATCATCCTTTAATGTTATAAAATATTCCTCTTTCAGATATCAGTGGCATTGCTAAAGTTACATTGATTCCAATTAAATTCTAATTCCAGGTTTTAAATTTATAACCATGAAGAGAAATTAAATTGTACAAAGGGATATTTCCAACTTTGTTTTTATGAAAAAGGTAAGTCACACTGGATAACTATTCAACACACTTCAGAAGTCCTCAAGTTTTTATAGATGCAGACCTCTTGATGTAAAGTGGAGGGTACGTTTTCATTCCGGTACTAGTTCTCCTCTGAAGTCAGCAGTTCGTTTTTCTTATTTTGGCTAGTTACACCTGTGAAAGTGGAAGGCGGTTGTTTTTGTATACGTTGAATCTAGAGTGACTGAGATGATTTGGCGTCTTCAGCCTGGAGAAGGCTCCAGGGAGACCTTATTGCAGCTTGTCAATACCTGAAGGGGGCCTACAGGAAAGCTGGGGAGGGACTGTTTACAAGGGCATGTAGAGATAGGATGAGGGGCAATGGTTTTAACCTAGAGCAGGGTAGGTTTAGATTAGACATTAGGAAATATCATTACTACGAGGGTTGTGGGGCACTGGGACAGGTTGCCCAGAGAGGTGGTGGAGGCCCAATCTGGGAGGCATTCAAGGTAAGGCTTAATGAAGCTCTGAGAAACCTGATCTAGTTACAGGTGTCCCTATTTACTGCAGGGCAGTTGGACTAGATGACCTTCAAAGGTCCCTTCCAACCTAATCCCTTCTATCATTCTGTGATTCTATGATTAAGGATTCTGTGGCTTCTGTCTTAATAATTTTAGTTTTCATTGTCTGCAGTGCTGTGATCACTTCTCCTTTGCTTTCAAAATATATCCTGTTTGTGGGAGAGGTAACTAAGGGGGAATGAAGTTTGAGAAAGCATGGAGGCCAACAAAAATACAAAAATGTTATTCTTTTTTTCTGTGAACTACACAATACTGTTAGCTCAGAGATGGCAGTAAGACTAAGTGGTACTTAAATGGTAAGGAAAATTTACGTTCTTGATTAAAAACAATATAAGCAGATGGAAACTACAGAACTACTTGAGAAAAAAAATAGTGTTCCAATATTATTTAAAATATCATATGAAATAACATTCTGTGTGTTCTATTAAAATTATCTTGCATATGTAATATTGTATACTATATAGTATAAATTTTAAATGGTGTATAATTATATATGTTAAATATGTTTATATACTGGTTATTGTATCTTTTAGATATATTTATATTGTTCATCTGGATTAATAAAATGCAGAGGCAGAAGACATTCTGATCACATCAATTGAGAAATTCTACAACATCACAAAATATTATTTCCCTACATTACTTTTGCATTATCTAGCAATTGCTGCACCCATGTTAAATCAGAGACAAAAGTAATAGTATCACACAGACAGTGTCTGTGTGGTTTGTGACACAGTAAAAAAGAGGTTGAGAGATCTTGAATCCTCTTGCACCCCAGTTTCAGAAAGCAGCACCACACTGAAACTCTAACATACATAGGTGTTACAGAAAAGCGAATAGTTGGTTTAAAAAAAAAAGAAACAACAGAGGCTTGAAATATCTTTTTTTCAAAATGCAACATTGAAGTGATACATGAGGTGACAAGATATTTTTAAAAATACAACAAACCTGTGGCCCACTTTCACTGGCTGTTTTTTTTCCACCCCTTCCCCCAGATTCTTCTGCTCCTAACATCTGTTCCCTTAACTGGTATTGCCAGTATTTGAAGCCTTAGCATAGGGAGTCTATTGCTTATTAATTTAATGTGGTGTCATTTTATTCTGCTAAAAACAGATCTAAGTAATGCCTAATTAAGAATACATCCAAAGTTATTGATGTCAATAAAGCTGAACAAATGTTAGCAAGGATGACAGTTTGGGGAATTGGTCTGTCCAAGTCCAAGCTTGGTGCAAGGCTCTGAACTCCCTGTGTGTATTTTAAACAAGGCCCCAGCTTCATTTTGAAAATACAGCTTCAGACATTTTCTGTTGTCTGTTTGCTTGCCTTTTGGATTAAAGCTGCAGCACAAAACCTGCAGGAGTTAGAGAAGATTTTACTATCGAGGATCAAAAATCAGTTGTTTCCTTTCAAAGTAAAGAATTTTATAGTAGAACATGCCTTAGCAATAAAGATATCTGCAAAAGTTTCACATAGTAGGGATGATCCTCAACTCACTGGATTAGAAAGTGATAAAATGGCATTTGTTTCTTTCTCAATTTCATTAATTCAGACTGAAAATTTACTGTCTCTGCCAGGAGCAGCAGGAAGCAAGGAAAGCCTACTATCTGAAATGTAAATTTATCCCTTTCAACTAAGCTGGAGGTATAGGAAATGGATATAGTACTTTATTACTGATTATGAGTATTTGCTTGCTCTTGTTCTTGGAGGTGTATGAATTATGTAAAGTTTGACTGCTTATTCCCATGTATAATATTACCCTGAAAAAAATTCTTGTAAAAAGGATGACTAGTACCTTTATTGTAAAAATATTTACTTACCCTTCTGGAGTCTCACTAGGAAAACTAGCATATAATAACTCTTTAAATTAATAAACCAGTTTCCTACCCAGGAAGAGCATTTGTAGACATCCCAGTTCAGGGGTAGATTCTGTACTCTGTTTTGAAACATCAGACTTCAGCATACATGTGGACAGAAATCAGTAAATGAGCTAGATATCGTGTTGCACAGTGGTGACTGCGCAGCAGTGTAACCGTTTTTAGTTGTTTGTTTTTGTGGGGTTTTTTTCCATCAAATAAGTATTTCAAAGGAAATTCCTTTAGCTTGGCAAGAGGCAGCTGAACTTAGGGGAAAAAAAAAAAGTTTGATTGATTGTGCTTATTCTGAAACAAAGAAAAATATTAAGATCACTTCTCTTTAATACAAAATCTGTCAACTTCACTGTCAGCTCCAGTGGAAAATTTGGCTCTTGTATAAACAAATCAGATCAAACCTAATTTCCTTTGCACTCTAATCCTACAGTCTCAAATTCTTTTTCATATATCAGGGATTTGAACATAATATTCTTTTGGAACTTAAGATATTTTGTTGTTGAGGAAAACCAACTCATTTAAGTATGGTAGCTTTACATGTGGCACCTTTTTATTTAAGAAAAGCAGATTATTGTCACTTTTTTGAATGGTAGTTCATCAAGAGCTTACAAGAAAAGATAAAATAAGAGTGGATATATGTCCTTCTTTGGATCCCAGGCCCAAGGATTTTCATCAAAAAATGTTTATTATGTTTCATTTTTTAGAGAAAAGAAACCCCAAAACATCAGGTGTGCCTATAATTTTACCTCAGCTTTGCTATGAAATATGTCAACTTTTCTAAAATAGGTAATTTATTTTTTCATATATGTCATAGAAAATCACATATCTCTGTTCTGTTAGTCATTACGTAGCACCATTTCAGTCAGCTTTTCTTAACATCTGACTTTTAAGTTTGGTGGATTGTTTGTTGGTTTTTTTTCTGGTATACCAATATTTTTTCTCTTGTACTGTTGTTATTTAGTCTATTTTAACACAATTTTATATCTAGAAAATCTTATTAGGAAAACAAAGGTTCCAAGGCAACCTGCTTTGGCAGGGAGGTTGGACTCGATCTCTGGAGGCCCCTTCCAACCTCTGCAATTCTGTGAGTTTGTGAAAATAAAGTGAACTACCTACAACTAGTCCTCACTCCTAGCTATAGCAAAGGTAAAGTTAGTGTTTAAATTTGTCCTACAGTCTAGAAAGCAGAAGCTATAATATTAAATATTGACCCTTTGAACTGAATAGCATAAAGATGAAAGAAACTGGGCAGGCTGCTACAAAGGCTCAATATACTGGGTACCAGGATTTCCATTCAAGAGATCCCTACAAGCTGGAGGAATGAACACACAGGAGACTCATGAAGTCCAACAAAATTGAATGCCAGGTTCTGCACTGGGTATGGAATACTACCACACATCAATGTAAGCTGGGCAATGACCTCACAGGCTGAAGCTTTGCTGAAGAGAAGTTTATAGTCCTGGTGAACAACTTCTACATGAGTCAGCGTTGCACTACTGCTACTCTGAAGGCTGTGTGCTGGGCTGCATTAACAAAAGAGTATCCAGAAGGTCAAAGGAAGTGATTACTTCCCTCTACTTAACACTTGTTAGACTGTTTCTTGAATGTAGTGTTCACTTTG
>VZTU01000103.1:70507-97500 GCA_013400835.1 Zapornia atra | reverse complement strand
ATATATATATATATAAAATTCATTAAGAAAATTATTTTTTATTTTTTCAAGGATTTCTGCTTTCTTTGGCAAAAATAAAAGTTCACAAATATGTCATAGAGGAAAAATAAATAATTCAATGCTTGAATTTCTTTAGGAAAATTAACTGCCTGCAGTACTGTGGTTGAAAATCCAATGGCAAGATATTCTTCACCCAGCTTTTTCTTCTAATACCACACAGATATCCTTTCAGGGACATTTGCAGTATTTTAGACATGGAGTCATAAGGCAGTTATTCTTGTCCATTCTATTTAGTTTCCATGATTTCATGCATTAGTTTTTCTTAATTGTGTGAAGGGGAAATAACCCCTAAGTTTTAATGGCATGTTAATCATATTAACAATTTCAGAGCAAACCATACTTTGTTAAACTATGATTTTGTGTGTGACATTATTAAGCAAAATATGTTTGCATCCACCTTTTCTTTGTCTTTTTTTTTTCTGAGGGTTTTTTTGGTGTTTTGGTTTTCTTGTTGGTTTTTGCTTGTTTTGTTTTGTTTTTTTCTTTAGGAAAAACTGTGGAGATAAACCAGATGTTGCCATATACTACTGGTAGGAACAAGATTGATCACAGCAGAAATTATGCATAGTAAGAGTTAGGTCGTGTCTCAGACATATGGAGGTGCACAACTGAAAGGAGACTCCTGCAGTTGAGCCTTCCCTATGGCTTCCCTGGGATTTTAGGTCCAGGTGTAAAGAAGTAAGCAGGTGTTGGAAGGACTTTATCTTCACTAATGTGCCAGCCAGCACATCTGAACAAGCACAATGATGTGCATAATCTGCTACTCATAAGGGCCATCAGCTTATTTCCTATCTTTTGCCATGGTAAAATATTCTTATGTCTGCATTTTTGCTGTGCTTCTCATCATTATATGTCATTCTTGAGTGAGAATAGAGTTGGAATGCCAAAGTCTGTCCTAAAGGAAAAACAGCACCTAGTTGAACAGAGGAAAAAAAAAAGTGTAATAATGTTCACACCCAAGAAGTGAGGAGAATTAAAAATATCTCAGGAGAAATAATATTATGATTTCTTAATGTTTGTGTAGTTTACTTTCTACAGAGCTGTTATTTAAATAATGTAACTTAATGGTGGAAAAGATCTCTCATCCTATTTCAAGTACAGGTATCAGTCATCAAAGAAATTACTCCAGCAAGCTGCCATTAAATATGCATAGCTGAGACCTTCGTTCATGATGATCAAAACCCAGGCAACTACTGGGATCACTAATTGCCAGTATGGCAAAAGTAGTCAACACCATTGTTAACTTCTTTCTTCTCTGTGTCACAGCACCTCCCTCAAAACGAAACAAAACAAAACAAACACCCCACCATCCTTCCCCCCAGTAAAAAACAACCCAAAAATTTTCTTTGGAAAAAGGTACTAAAAATAAACTAATAGACAGGGTACCTTATAAGGTGAAGTCCTTTACTAAGTGAGTAGTTTTGACAGCAATGTCATAGTTGATTGATCAGCATATTCATCAACAAGTTAAAGCAGACAGAACAATGCAACTAGTAAGACATATGTATTATCAATTTTAGCAAAATATATTAATAATATGTGGTAAACTGTGTCGTGAGACCAAGAAAAATACTGTAGAATAAGTGCAACGTAGTTACTAACATACCTGATGTGGCTTGATCGTCAGCCTGTGTCCGATTTATGGCTGTAAACTGGAGCACAGGAAGTTCCGCACCAACATGCGGAAGAACTTTTTCACAGTGAGGGTGACAGAGCCCTGGGACAGGCTGCCCAGGGAGGTGGTGGAGTCTCCTCTGGAGATATTCAAGACTCGTCTGGATGCCTATCTATGTAATATGAGCTAGGGAGCCTGCTTTGGCAGGGGGGTTGGACCCGATGATCTCTCGAGGTCCCTTCCAACCCCTATGATTCTGTGATTCTGTGATTCTGTGATTGGCAGTTGTGTCTATGAATGAATATTTTATTCTACAAAAATGTTCCTGTCCTGTAAACTACATTTCTATTTCAATATCTGAAACAATCATATAATTGTTTTCAGTAGTGCACATCACTTACATATCATGCAACATTGCAAAACACATTACTTAAAAGTAAAAATCATACACAATTAAAATACTTTGCTGCACATCATTTGGTCATCATTTTCCTTGCACTGTATGTTCCCAATTCTTGATTAGAACTAAGAAGTTTCCATTACACTCCAAAAAGCTATTAGGAAAGACACTCCAACAGTCCTCTATCTGTAAGACACTCTGAGAAGGAGACACTCACAGGCAGATGTCGGAGCTGAGGTTTTGTTAGTGCTTACACCGTATTAGCCACAGATCCATGGGCCCAAATTACATCATACTTATGCTTTTCCCACTACTTCCCTGCTTTCTCTGCTTTTTCCTCTGCCTCAGCTGCAGGATGACACAGGATCTGCAATGGTGAATCTATGCTTCTTGGGAATTCCTTTGCTTATATCATGGGAATTCTGCCAGGTTGATTAAATCATCTGTAGCTCAGTGGAACAGTACAAAATTGCCAATAATGGGCATGAACCTACAGTTATATTTGCCACGTATTTTCAATTTCATAATTTTCCTTGATATAAATAGAACGTGTTAATAGTACCTGTCACTCCTTTATAGCTTTCTGCATAACAAGATCCACAGGAATAATAGGTGCCCTTTTGCATATTCATATGCTAACCCTAAATGTTTGAAACATAGTCAGAGAAAATCACATCAAAAAGGAATTAAACTTCCAAATGTGGGGTAGATTGATTGACCCAAAAGAGTTGCATTATAAGAGAGACGGGAGGACTTCATAAAAAGTGTAGCATAGAGATGTACTAAGTACAATACATCTGTTTGAACTGCATATTTCCATTCCTTAATTACTTTATACCTAAAATCAAATACTGATAACGTCAAAATGTCCAACATCTCTGAGTGAGTTAGCAATCACACACTTACTGTTCTGCAGGCATGAGCGTCGTACAACAAATTACAGTTACACTTTTCTTCCATATTCTGCTCGTTATTCCATCTCCTTCATGGACTTAGTGTAACATTCTGCACAGCTTCTCTCAGCCATCATTTCAACAGGCTACAAATATATTTATTAATGAGGATTTTTTTTTTAAAACTACTTTGGCTAGAAAAGAGAGATAGACCATATTTAATCACTGAATTTTCATCTGTTACATATTCAAATATAATGCTGCTAGGCAAGAAATTGAAGCATATCACTGAAAAAATGAACAATGAACTGTAAAAAGTGTCCATATTAGACTGATTCTACTCCTGCAGTGTCAATGGATATCTTATTGTTAAATTCAATTAGAGAACATTCTTCATTTCAGAGTGCTTTTGGAATTTCAAGTAAAATTTTCAGTGGTGTTGAAGAAATTTTACAAAATATCTAGTGTATTTTCAATACCTCATGATAAAGTACAACAGTGAACATCTCAGTTAATGTATGACTTGAATTTTGTAGTGGTGCAAGCGACCTGCAAAACAGAATGAGCCCCTCTAAACCTGGTGGGCTGCTGATAATTTATACTCATTTAAATATAATTATAATTGTAACAGATGTTTTGTTTTAAATTAAACTGGTCTCTGTGGTTGTCTACCTCTGATAATTGGAACTTCCCTAACTCTGTGTGTTGGACACCATCTGCAAGTATTTAGTGCTAACAGTACATATTGTGCATTCAGTGCTTTTCAGCATAGGGGGAATTAAATATATTAAATCCTATTCTTAGGATGAATGATACCATCCTTTTGTTTTAAAACATGCCAATTTCTCTTAAGCTATCGTTCTTTAATATTTAATCAGCACAGATAAATGCATTTCATTTGGCCTTAACTATGTGTCACAATAAGAGACGGAAAAGCTAATAAAATAAATCGGTTAAGTTACCCAGAAGATAATGCTTTAGAATTTAGAATATATAACTATATTTTTCAAAGTGGATGTTGATTTAGCCTGTGGTGCTCTGAAAGACACAATTTGTGAAGGAAAGCTAATAGACAGCTTTAGTGGCTTGAAGAATTGGTGATTTCCTCTCAATTGTTTCCCTCAGTTGCTGTTTGTTTTGTTTATTACACACCAATGTTCTGAAGACAATAGTGTGTAAGGGTTACATCTGGTGTGTGTTCAAAAACTGGTGGCTCAAAATGCCGTGGTGGGCAGGGGTGACCCAAGCTCTGAGAGTGGGCTTGGGATAACAAATCGCATTTGCATGAGGGCCCTGGCATATAGAATCACTCACAAAGGTGGGTTGTTGAGGCAGAAGAGGTGAAAGGGCGGTCACGGGGACTGGAAATTATTATTTCTCCACCTTGTTTCTTCAGCCTTTGTTTTTCTTATTTCAAGTCATTTAGTGACCTGAGGTGAGATGGACAGGAATTGACAGCGTGCATGCTGCTGCTGGCAGCAGTCGCTGCAGTTCCTTCCTGGACATGAAAGGAGCGGGGAAAAGAAGAAAGAAACCCAATTGTTGTTCTCTGAACGTAACATATGTAGAGCTAATAGGTTTGATTTAGTTGAAACCAACCCCCTTTTTCCTGTAGAAATGATTTCCCCACACATACTGCAGTTCAGGAAAAGGGAGAGATGATTTTCTGTCTCTCTCTCTCCCTCTCCTTGCCTGCACAAAGAAAACGTGGGTTGATACCATTTTTATTGTTCTGCTGGGGTGGGATTCAGACCTTGCATTAGCATATTGAATGTCTAATTGAATTCGGGGGCTGTGTTAATCATCTTGTTTTGTTTAGGGGCGGTTGGTGAAAGGTGCCAGCAAATGATCGCTTTGGCTTGGGGTTAGCTTGCTGCTGCCACCCCAAGAAAAAGAAATCGAGAAGGGGGAGGGAACTAGGGAAAGGCGAGTTGACTGAGTGATGTCTGGAGGGCGAACTCGTGTGTCTCTTTGGTGATGTTGTGTGCTGCTGTACTGAAATCCACCCCTCTGCTGGAGCTAAGGCAAGAGTTGGAGGCATCTGATGCTGCCGTTTCCAGGGTGAAATTTCTAAGGCTGATCTCTAAAAACAACCACCAAAACCCCAAAAATCCTCAGCAAAAATAGCCATCAGAACAGAAGATCCGGCATCTCCTGGTCCAATTGGCATTACCCAGTCAGACGTTTGAGAACCATCTGCCTTTAAACTAGCCACACACGCACACACANGAAAGTGCTGCATGGATGGCTCCCTCAGCTGCCCAGAGGCCAGTGTGAGGAACGGTGAGCATTTTTCCCAAATAAATCACCCCGAGAGCCAGGTTGACATCCTGGAGCAGAGTAAATCCCTTGGGGGCATCAGCCATGGCAGCAGGGCACAATATGGAGTCCACCAGAGCCCATGGAAACATCACCCCGGCCCCAGATGCTCAGAAGCAGGAGCTGAAACTAATGAACTTCATTTGTCTTCAGAGAGCAGGGTCGTCCTGGTCATCCAGCTGCGACTGCGGCTGCCCCTGTGCCCAGCGCCGGCTGCCCACACTGCCAGTCTGGCAACTGCAGTGTCTGCACAGCCACTGCCTGCCCTGGGGGGAGAGCTGAATGGGGGCTTTGCCCCTCGGTTTTGTCTGGTTCACACAGAGCTGCCTTCCCCTCATCTATCCATGCTCCTCAGCAGCGACATGTACATCCCCCCCGCTCCCCTTCAGCGATTAAAACACCCCCAGAAAAATAAACCTACAGATCCATCTTCTCTAAGAGTCCTTCCCAAGCCTGTGAGGAACAGTGTCTTCTCACAGTGCCCTTAAAACAGAACAAAGCTCCCCTGTTCATGTCCATCTCTGTTCCCGTCATCTCTGCTGGGATGATTTCTCCTTGGGGGAGGCTGGTCGAGCTTTCCTCTCAGGTATATTTCAGACATTACATTGAGGAATCGTTTAATATTGCAGGTAGGCAAATGTAAGTAAGTCTCCTGGTGTCTATAGTGTCTCAGAGAAATGAAATCCAGATTCTGTGATATAACTAAAACCTAGTGAAATTTGCATGTTCTTGAACTCTGAATTTTTCAGGGAAAGCCTTCTAATTGTGATGCAAATGTGTTGAAAACTTTTGTATTGAACAATTATCAACTTAACAAGCTTTTTTAAGGTTGCAAGCTTTTCCAGGGGAATGTGCAGGGCTTTATCTAGGAAAACCCTAGATACTGTAGTTAAACAGATTGCAGATCTGCATTGGGCATTTTCAGCACAGATTTTCTATGTAGTCTGTTGGTATGATGTAGGAAAAATAATCAAGTTTTCATGAGAAAGAGGGGACATTAAGTGTATAAGCAGACACTCCCATTATAATTTAATGTAAAAATAGCTAAAAAGCAAATATTTGTGAAGTTATCCTGCTAAGGCATAATTTCATTTTCCTGGTTTTGGAAGAGTATGTTCAGACTCTTTTTAATAGCAAAGTAGAACAGTTTGAAACAAAGTGGTTGAAATAAAATGTTACCTTCTGCCTGAGATCTGGCCTAAAAGTACATCAGTCTCAGGTCCTATCTGGGTGACAAAAGATACCTTGATAAATGCAATTTACAATACATCCCTGAGGCTTTAAAAAGCATTTTATAAATCAGGCACGGTATCCTTTCAAACTTTTCGATCTTTTTTTTCCCCATTTTTATTAGCAAATAGCACGTTTATTTCAGAACAGGAGCACAGATACGCACAGTAGGAAAACCTTACCTGGTATCTGACAGTGATAGTTTCTTTAACAGCAGGGAAAAATAGTTTGTTTTCAAGGTCATTTATTTCTTTTCATTTTTCATTAAGACACAGACTATAAATTAAATAATTCTAAATTTTCAGCTTCTTTACAGAAAGCTTGTGCTATTGTTGCCATAGATATCTTGCCATTCCTTCTAGACAATCGAGGCCCAAGGAAATTAAACATGTAAGAATAGTGGATTGAAGTCAAAGTTATTAAAAGTCAGAAAGTTTGGTAATTCTGCAACAAGCATGAATCAAAATTCTGGGAACAATTATTGGATGATCATTAATTTATTACAGCGAAACCAGGCTGTTTGTTTTATACACAACTCTAAATATTGCTGTTTCTCAAGAGAAATATCTCTTTTAATTAATTTTAGCTGGGTAGTAGTTTCAACTTGCACTAACGTCATAGTCTCCTATTACATTGTAATATTATTACTTTATTTTTCAAAATATCATGCAGGTATTACAAGGCATTCTAAAGCTCAAAGGCCTCTGAGGAATGTATCAATAATTAAACAGATCTCAGAGTTATGTATGGATCAGTTTTGGAATTAAGTTGATTTCTGCTTCATAAGTAATATTACTGAAGCTATCTCTGACAGTGTGGCTGCTTTTATCATTGTGCTTTTGTTGCCTTTTTTCTTTTGACTTGTTTTAATTGCTGGAGGATGGTTTTTCTTCATGGTCGTCTGTTGTAACCTACAGATCATGGAATCATCTGGTACACCCTCAGTGACCTTAATAGTAGGCAGTGGTCTTTCATGCTTGGCCTTGATCACCCTAGCAGTTGTCTATGCAGCGCTATGGAGGTATGTAATGGATTGACAAAGCTGAATGTGAATGCATAGTTATATTTAGTTGAATTAAAATTTAAAGAGAGCATTAGATACAACATTTATTATTCTGAAAAGAAGAAAATAAAAAAGCAAAATGTAGTGCATGTTTTAATGCCGAAGTTTGTTGATGTGATCGATTAGTTTTACTTTCTTGGCCTACTATTGGCCTGCTGTTGATGGTATAGCCCACTTTTTTTCCCTGCTTCAGTGTCAATATTATTGCTCTTTCAGTGGGGTATTCATAGGGCTAATTAATATTTTACAGGATTCTCCTGTATGATACATTTCACATGAGGCTTCTGGCCTATACCTTTGACCACTTTTCCTCTGTTTACATTTTAAAACAAAACTTCCATATAATAAAAGTGACATATCAAGGTGCCACATCAGATATTGCAGATTTAGGGAGGTCAAGTAGTTTTAGGTTTATCCACTTTGATTAAAATCTTCAATGAAGACTACGAAATTAAGTAGTCTCAAATACTGTGGTGGTACATTCCAATAATAGACTTTCTTTCCATCCTGGGTTTGCTATATTAAAATTACTTAAAAGCGTGATAGATATTTGTGGAGTAAATTAATTTGAGAAGTAGTGAGAAATAGTGTAGAAGAAATAGAAAAGTAAGAGTCATTTGAACTACTAAATGTTTTTAAAAAGTGAACATAGATTCTCATTTAAATTTTTTCTAGAAAAATAAGGTTCTCGTGCAAGTAAGAGGAAACACAGTGAGAAAATAGTAATTTTTAGAGTAATTTAAAGTCAACCAACAGAATTTTGCTTTTAGAAGCAGCTTGATTTTACACCCTAGTCTCTTTCACTCTCATATGTAGTCACAGAGAGTCACAGGATTAGACATATATATAATAAATATAGAATATTTAGTTACATAAGTTATAATAAAATGAGGATAAAAATTATCAGTTCTTGTCTGTCAAAGCTAAGAATGAGAGTGTTTCAGGATATAATTCCCATCTGAAAAATTATGGTGTTATTTTTGCACTCCCTGATATATTTAGCACTTGGATGGAAATACTGTCATGCTCAGTGGAACTGGTCTTCTCCATTATCTAAATTAGATATACGGAGGAAATTTTTTACAATGAGGGTACTGAGGCACTAGCACAGGCTGCCCAGAGAATCTGTGGTTGCCCTCTCCCTGTCAGTGTTCAAGGCCAGGTTGGATGGGGCTTTGGGCAGCCTGGTCTACTGGAGGGTGTCCCTGCCCATGGCAGGGGTTGGAACTAGCTGTGTTTTGAGGTCCTTTCCAACCCAAACCAGTCTGTGATTCTGTGACAATATGATTATAATGACTTCCAAGCAGAGGAAAAAAATGTGTGTTGTGTTATGGACTTAGTGTGTTCTTTAGCCAGATCTGGCTCAGTGTTCTATCAGTGAGATGTTTTCTGTGAAAACTGAATGGCCCATCATTTGAATCATTAAAATCTTCCTTCAGCATTTCATTTCTCAAGAGCACATAGTAACCCCCTATAGGGAGAAGACAAACACTGAAATTTACATGTATTTTTATACATGTAAATGCTTGTTTTTATAAATCCCAAGGCAGGGGAAAAATTTATGTCTGTATTTATATTTTGGAAGACCCACCTTCCCTTTGAATGGTAGGGACTGTTTTTAGGTGGTATGAGTTGGAGGTGTTTAGTTCCGAAGAAGGCCTGTGTGAGTGTTCTTTTATGGTTGGTTGATTTGATCCCTCCAACTGAAAATTCAAACTGAAAAATAAATTCAGTGTCAAATATTCACCCTTCCCTTCCCATCAATAGTGGGCTGGCAGAACAAATAAAACTTTCCTATCTTAAGTCCATGCTATGAGCTCCAGCTTACACTCTATTTACTCAACCACTAAGATCCTTTATAGACTGTAGATACTCAGTGCTGGGAGCTGGCCCAGGTCAATCAATAGTTAACAAGGTAGAAAGTAGCAGCATACTGACTGTAGACAAAGGCACTAGGCTTTCTGTGTTTGTTTGCAAAGACAAGAGCTAGCCTTAACACCATTGTTATATTTTAAGGAAAAATGTGGATTGTAGCATTAGGATTGTTCTATCTTCTTAACTAAAAAATGTCATGCTGTATTACATAATTGATAGCTGAGCAAAAAGGACTACAATTAATTTCATCTCCATAGCTCAGCATTTCTCACGGGTTCAGCACCCTTTGTTATGACCTCCTCAGAGTGTCAGCTATGGATATACAGCTCAGGAGGACACAGCAATCTTAACTTAGCTCTAGTGAGAAATGTACAGCATAGTTCATAAATATATGGTATGGTCTTCAGTGGAACTGAGCCCTCTTAATTTTCATTTGCTTTAGTAGTCATCATTTACATTGTTAGAAGGTCTGAAAATCAGGTCAGTAAGGTACTTCATTTAAAACCATAATAATTCTCTTTCTGAACTGTAGCATGTAAAAGGCTGTATATAGAAAAATTAGAACATTTGCATCTTGTAAGGAAATAGGTGGTAAGAGTATTTGACTTTTTCATCCTAAACGTACTTGTAAAATGAATATGATAAATTTGCAAGTGTGTAATGCTCACTGCTACAGTTTATTCTTTGTCTACAAACTTAGCTGGTTTTTGGCATTGGGTCTCACAAAGATGAAGATAGTACAGTATTATTGTTTCTTCATACAAATTATTTTGTAAATGTGGTGGAACTTCAAGATTTATGCTATTGTTATCCCAATAACATGTTCCAAAATTCACTGCCACAGTATCATCTACCAACCTGCATCTTATTTATGCATCATGGGCCAGATCTTCTGTTTATGTAAATCACCATATTTTTTGCTATAGATAGTTATTGTGAGTGGTCTGTGCCAGCTGTGGATATTCTCAGGGATGAGCAGAGAGCATAAGCTCCTGAAATGAAAGCATGCAAGTCTGTTACTATCAGTATGGTGTTAGAACAGTGTTGCCATCAGTTTTTAAAAGAAGCATTGATAGATGATTTTTTTAAAGTACACCAAGATACGAAGAGGGAATCGCAAAATATCTATCAAAATAGCAGTTTCTATGTTTGTACTGTGATACCTCCCTGATACTCTTTTTGAGCTCGTGAAAGAGTGCTTACCCGTCAGAGTATCACCAATATTTAATGCCAGAGTTGCATCAAAGTTTGTATGACTTGCTATTTGTTTTCCTTTTAGGAAAGTTGTGCCCTCTTTTTGTTTATTTTAACAGGTATATCAGATCTGAGAGGTCAATAATTCTAATCAATTTCTGCCTGTCTATTATCTCGTCAAATATCCTTATCCTGGTTGGACAAACTCAGACGCATAACAAGGTATGGTGATGGATTGTATTAAATTTGCACTTAAATATTTATATCTTTGTTTTATTTATGTTTATCTTAAGATAATTGCATCTATTTAGTGCTATACTCCTAGGACTCAGCATTTTTGGTAAAATATTAACAAAAAGGGGAAAATATTTACCATCCTTTCCCCCTCCAAAAATCCCTTTTGGTATTGTTCCCTCTGGATAAGCTGTGTTCTCTGTGGTAGACTTGTATGTTTTATAACTAAATTTCAAAGCAAAAAAGTTCAAAGACTCAACATCAAAAGCACAAATTCTGCTTCATTATAATAGTTGTAATAGGATTGTGCTACAGTGTTTTTGTCTTTTTATTAACACACTGGTACTCGAAAGGCAAGTACAAATTGCTTAGAAGTTAGAGTACTACTCTTGAAAATGTGCAGAAACAGACATCATAACAAGCTATAGAACTGTTAAAACTGACTGATGTAGCTATGAGAAAGTAATAACCCTGCATACCTTACTTAGTGATATATTGCTGATTTCTTACTAATCTGTTCTCAGACTCTTTCTGAACTTGGTTATCAATTTGTCCCTTTCCTGTAGAGCAGAGCTGTGTCAGTGTTTTGAGGCATCACTCAGTGCCTAGTGATGATAGGTAACTCCCAGAAGTGACAATAAGTGGTTGCTAAAAATTAACTGTAGCTACATGATAGCTTTAGACAGGAAATGGGTTGTGTTTGGTGAAAAGGACAGTATGTGACAGAAGGCTGTAAAGTTTTGGAGCGGGCAAAAGTGTGTATAGTAAATCTTTATCCCACTGTGTTAAACTACTTTAATGCACGGCTCGTCTTAATTTTTCCAATGTCTAATGAAATACGTTCATCATCCACTATAGGATAACTGGTATTTCTACACACATAACTATAATGAATCATTTATTCTTTTCAAATTAGTGCTTAGAAATTTAGCTGCCAGAAGTCTTCTCAGTTCAGTGCAAGTCACAGAGCCATACCTGGTAAAACACACCCAAAACATAGTAATTTCCAACACATAATGAAATGATTAAAATTATTATATTCATATGCTTTAAAGTTTTGAAAGGATGTAGAGGTACAAACAAATAAAATACAGATTTTCAGGAAAAATCCATGTGAGTCTTGCAGATTTTATTCAAGGGAAAAACCTCAGAAATGCACAAGAAGCTCCAGAGTGCAGAAGGATTAAGTTCCTCTAGAATTTAATCACTAACATGCATAGTTGTATATACCATCTGATTATGTATTTCATGAAGAAATATGGTTCAGCACCTGAAAGTTCCCATGTATATCACCACTGTGGAATCAGGGTTTGAGGGCATCGGAACCTATGTGTTTGATAACATGCTCCTAGGTATGCTGGCAGCCTTTCTGTGATGCTTGACTTGAGGAAACTCTGAACTAAAACACATCCTAAATCCAGTTCCTTTCTTTCAATCTTAATCTCCTTTAGCTCCCTCACTTCTGCTTCCTGAACTCCTGAAAGTACAGAGATATTATGTTGACTTTTTTTCTGAGAACAGCAGGTCCTAAAACTGGAGATGTTCAGAGGAAAGAATTGACAGAAAAAACAACACATCACAAAGTTTATATTTTGAATAAACAGCCTGAAAATGGCTGTAAAAATACCACTTTTTACTACACTTGTCATCTGTGTGAGTCCACATCTTGATTTTGATATACATACCACCTGTGAGCTTCTAGCCAGGGAGTACCTCTAATGGATCAAAGGCATAATACTTTTTTTATACTGAGGAAGATATTCCTTGTTAAAAACCACAAACCTTTTTATCACTATGCCCACTGATTTTTGGATATATGTAGCTCCAAGAGACTAACCTGTGAATGAAGAAAATGGCCAGCTAAAGCCACTGTTTAGCAAAAGCTCATTCAAATTGAAGCAATCAGATCCAGGTCTGAGTTCTGCATGTTTGTAAGTAGGGATGTGTTTTGGCAGCAGATGTATTTGAATTCAAGTTCTGATTTTTTTTTTTATTTTCAAAAATCATGTATGACCAGATGCAGCCAGAATTAGATTACAATCTGAGATCTCTAGGAAAAAGCTATGTTTTCATTTTGCTGAGGTGGTAAATTAAACCTGTAAATTATAACTTTAGAAAGAAAATCAGGTCTTTACCTATAGTTTTAGATGGCAAATATTTTAGATTTGTTTCTGAGATTTTATAATTTACTAGAAATCAATCTATTTGGGGTTTTAGTTTAGTTTTTTTTTTAAAAAAAACCTATTTTTTACTATTTGGGGAGAAATCTTGGGAATATATTATGAAGACAATGTAATATGCAAGTCAGCAGAAATTGTTTCCTGAATAAAGGCTGAGGTGGTGTTTTATGGCTTGGAGGTGAGCTCAGGTTAGGTTTTCTTAATGTGTCAGACAAAAACTGAGAAATACAATATGCCAAGTTTGAGAGTTTTATTTATTCTGTTCTCTCATTCTTATGTTCATACTATATTACTGGTGTGCCTAGTTAATGACCTTATGATGCTGATGATATTCACAAGGTTGACGAATTCCTCCTTTTTCCATACTTTAGTTTGGCTTGTGAGTTTAAATTGTCCCCAGCTCTATATTTGTGTATATTCCTTTAGAGAATTGGTGCTTGTAAATGTCGGCAAAGCTGAATTCCAGCTTAGATTTGAACAGTATGTAAATTGAGCATGCTGAAGTTGTATTTATAACAAACATTGTTATAACAAACAGCATATTGTCAGTCTGCTTGTAGTTTGTGGTTTTCTCTACCTCCATTAAACACTGCACCAGCTACTTTTACTCATTTCAATGCTATTCAGTCTCCAGGAAATTTCTGTGGTTGATTTTAGTGCACCCATTGACATCGGTGGAAAAGAATAAAATATTGAGTCTTTTTGGTCTGGATAAGTGCAGGTTTTCTGTTATTTTCATTCTAGTTTGTGTAAATCATAGATACTTCGCATGTTAGGTTTAGCTCTACTCTTTGAAGGCTTGATGTTTTTACAAAAGCTTCTTCTTAGGGAAGACCAGGTGAGTTTGAATATTTTACTCCCTTTGCTTCAGCTACATTCTGCCTTTTTTCAGTAAAAGAGATCATGGTTTATCCCACAGGCAGAAATAGACAAAATATTTACACAGGACATGTAGAAGTAGCTTAAATTCTTTCAAGCTACCATAGCTTTTCCATTTCTAATATTCCCTGTTTAAAAGTGGTTTGCTTTTTTTTTTTCCTCCAGTTACAGTAACTCAAGGATGTCAACATTAGACCAGAGGTCTAGGTCATGGAGCTTCTTAGCTTGTTTTAGAATAGTTCATGGTGGGAGGCATGGAGGGCAGGATGGTTTCTCTTGGAAGATTTGGATTGAGACAGCAAAAAAGCCTTTTGTCAACAGAAGAGCCTTGCTTTTTATTCCTCCTTAGCCAAACGTGTTGTGCATTTTATTGAAGGACACAGCTGAGAAATGTTCTGCTTTTTTCATTATGTTCCCCCAAACCTTTCAAAATGCAGAACTTTATTCAAAGCCTACTTAATGTTTCAGACTGGGTAAGAGATTTCTGTTTTGTCAGATCCTGTTTTGAAATAAGGTCACTGAAGGCTGAATTTACAAGAATATTATGAAATTAATTATGTTTCTTGTTTAAATATACTCATACTTTGTATGAGAAGCATATTAATTTACTTTGGTGTTTCTTTCTGTCTGTTGTTATGTTAGCCACATAATCATATTTAAATTTGAGGTACGTGAATTGATACACTGGAGATAACCCTTTAACAGCTGAATTTACTTGTAGCATTGAAATAAAGTCTCCTGAATTAAGGAAGAGTAACACTTTTCATCTGTAACCTAACTGCTTACATATCTGTCATTTCACAAATACTATCAGATGTCCCTAACATCTACAAAAGTATCATGTATTTACTTTGAAGAGACTGACAGATTACTTGTCGGAAGTATCTATCAGTGATTTGTGGGTTCCATCGTAATGTGAGTCTTGCTATATTGTGTTTCCTAATGTTCTTCTTGCCATCAAGAAAAATGGTATTTCTTCTATATGTGGACCTTTAACGCTTAAGCTATAAATCTTTACTGTGCTTCTGATCCCATTTAATGAATGGATCTCTACCCCCAATAACTTATTGATTAATATTGTGTGGATTTTTTGGTAAATTATCTCTCCTTTTGCATACATTCAGAGAATGCCTTGTTTTTTTCACAGTTCTGGCTAAATAAATTAGCTGTTTGATGTAAACAGTTGTTTACCTATTTTTCCTGTGAAGAAAACAAAGATTGATACAGTTTAAAATAAATCATAGAATTCATTATGCATATGGGCAAAACTTAATTATTATCTGTTTCTGAGTGAACTTAAAGAGTTTGCTGCTGGAGTTTGGGTCATTTGTGAGAAACAGGCATATTTTTAGAAATGTCATAAGCCTCTGTACATTTTGTTAGCCATAGTCTGGTTTATTTGTGCCTATCAAGGGAAGAACTGGGAAGATGCTAAGGCACAAGGCAAGATTTAGCCACCGTGATATTCTGTGTCATCCTTGTTTAATTGCAATATTCACTTTATTATGCTTACTATTATATTTTGCTATTCCGCCTTTAAATCATACCTCAAAGGATATGGAAAAGACACAAGCTGACCACTTAGAACACACAACAAAAACAATCAGTAGCTTTGATAAGTGCCATGTAAACAAGCAGAAACTCCATAAAATTTTGTAGATAATAAGATTACGGTGTTCACTAATAGGGAGACTGGATGAAAATAAGCCCATTTTAGTCTTCTTTTTTTTTTATTTTATTTTGAATAGAGGTTCTAGGATAAAAGAAGCAAATATAAGTTGAAAGGAGTTGAGAAGCCTTTCTAACCCCATTCTAACAGCACTCTGAATCAGCTGACTGTAACTAGAGCTCCCTCAGCTTTTGAGAAACGGTGGGTGGTGGGATCCCCTGAGAATCCTGAAAATGTTCAGGTGGTACTTGATGCTGCCTCTAACCATGTGGCTGTTGCCCCATATCTGCCACTGCCTTACAGATGCAGGCATTGTGGCAATATATCTCCTAGGAAACAGCGGGGAGACCTAGGAGCAGATGGAATGAACAGAGAAATGATGCTAACACAGCATTAAGGTTGTGTTAGAAAATCAATGAGGAAGTAGGGAATTTAGTATGTCAGGCAGTAGCACTCTGTATTTCAGGTCTTGCCCAGAGAACTTCAGGGGAATATCTCCCAGTTTAAGCATCTGAAGCCCAGGAAAAAGTGTCCTTCCATTTTAGCCACTACCCAACTTTCAAATTAACACCTACTCTGCTGATTGTCATCACTTTTTTTTTGTGTAACAGCATTTTGAGCAGCTGAGCCACTGTCTCTGGTATGGGTCAGCCACCACAGAAACACACCAATAAACAGGTCAGCAGTCAGAGTGCACTGCACCACACGCATCTGCCTCCTGTGTATTCAGGACCTCAGGAACAATTAACAGGAGAAGAGCCCACTTTAACTGAACAACTATTGCAGGAGTAGGTCTGTTTAAGCAACACTGTTTTACCATGCCAAATTCTGACAAAACCCGTTAACATCAGCTGAATTAACTACCTGCTTTTAGATTCTCAAGAGAACCTCTGGGAGCAGATCTTTCTTACCCAAGATCAGTAAACATTGTCATTCATGCTACTGTTACCTGCCTCAGAGGAGAAGGTAACATTCTTCTCAAAAGTGCCTGCCAGTCGATTTCTCAAAATGCATCAACTTTATCATTCAGTTTGCTATATCTAAACAAAACAGACATTTTGATTGTAAGTGAGTTACAGGGAAGAAATTGGGTAGATATTAGCAGCATGTGTTCTCTGCCTCCAATCCCCAGAACCTTTTTAAGAGCTCTGTGAACAATTCTGGAATGACAGAATTGTTTGGATTGGAAGATCACCTGGTCCAACCTCATTCTCAAGACAGGGTCAGCTATAAGGTCAGAACAGGTTGCTCAGGGATTTATAGTCAAGTCTTGAAAACTTCCAGGTGTGGAAACTGCACAACTTCTTTGCAAAGCTTGATCCACTGTTGACAGTCCTCATGGTTAAAATGTTTTTCCATATATCTGGTCTGGGCTTTCCATATATCTGGAAGCTGGGCTTCCATTTGTTTCAATTTATGCCCACTGACCCTTGTCTTTCCACATGCCCCTCCCCATCACTGCAAAGAGCCTGGCTGATGTGGTCTTCTATACGGGCTGTATGAAGAAGTGCTCCATTGCCTACTCCAGATCATTGACATTAACCACAGGTCCCTGGATAGACCCATGCAGTACTCTGCTATCTGTCTCCAGGTAAATTGCCACCTATTAGTCTTTACACTCAAGTCACCCATCCAACTAATTTTATCCATCTAGTTGTCCACTTATCCAACTGTGACCTTCCAGTCTGGCTACAAGAATAGTGTGAGAGACTTTGTTGGATCTCCTTTTAGTGTGCTTTATTTTGAAAAGCAAAAGTGGTGTTATTTGGAAATCCAAAATTTACCAAGCTATACCCATGAAAGATTTAGACTGTCTAACCCATGACTCACGCTGATGCCAGATCTAGTGCCTCTCAGCTGGTGAGGGTCTTCTTCAACCCACTCAAGCAACCACACATTGCACACATGGGCTGAGAAATGTTGCATGAGTGTAGTCTACTCCACCCTCCCTGGTTGTGGTGCTGGGCTTTGTGCTGTTCTGTCTTAGCATAAGAAAAAAAAAGCTCACATATCCCCGAGGTAACCCTCTTCTGTCCTTCTCTTCCCACAATTGTGGGGTTTTACCTCCTTGCTCTTCAAGACCTCTTTAGAGTAGGGTTTTTTTTTCTCTTCTTGTTTCACCCCCACAGCCCTGAGAAAAATAGCTCATTCTCTCACAAACACCTGTTTGAATAATTTCAGACAATCTGTTGATGACTCAAGCAGCTATTTTGGGCTTCACACCTTTTTTCTACTTCTCTTTTGCTTATTTGTTGAATTTCAGGGAAAAACAGTCAATGGGAAGTAGATCAACCTACAAACAGTTAAATGTTCATGTCTTTCATTTACATAATCTTAGTTTTAAGAAAGAGAAAACCATATGCACTTGTAAGTAACAATAGTAGAAAGGATTTTTAAATTAAGATACCATAGAAATAGACTTCACAAAACTAAATTGTTTAAATAATAATGATAACAAAAGCAACACCAAAAATCAACATTCAACTACGTGGTTATTTTCATTCTAGCTTGAAAGTTTAATTTCATATACACATTTTCCTGTATGGATTACCATATAGAATGAAGGCATAGAGATTATTTGTCACAAAAATCAGAACAGACACAGAAACATGGGAAGATCTTTTTGATATAAATACCTGGTAAAATAAGACATTAAAAATAGTTTCTGAGATAAATACAATGTAAATCTTATGTCCTACAACAATTACTGCATCATTAGTGTTTCTGTATAACAAAATAAAACATGTTGGAAAACAGCCTTTTAGACAACTGTAATTTAAGGAACAATAGTGTAAATTTGGTTCAAAAGATCATCTACCTACTGTACTGGATTTTATTTATACTCCCCTACGAGTCCCTGTTGTGTCTGCATATTTTCAGGAACATATGGTAGGATTTAACCTTGACATGCCCTTTGAAGTTCATTGGTGCAGTTCTACATTTTTTTCCTGGTGTTCTCCTAGGTCAGGGTTTTTAGCACCCCGTATCTTGCAGTCCAGTCAACAATGGCATTTTATAAGGGAAAGACTATCTGATTGGTCTGATTCTAAGACTGGTCTGATGATTAGCTGTAAAATAAGCATTACTTCCTTCAGTCTTGTGATCTTTATACACAAAAGTATTCTCTACCCCTGTGTTTATTTTTACTTTGAAGTTTTAGAAACGGTGTCACATAGAAGTTGGGATAATCGAGCTCAGAGTTGGTATAAGAGTCAGTATGAAAGTGAATCGTGGGGTTTGTGTCTGTTATTTGCATCTGAAGAACACTCAGTTCTGGAAACAGAGCTTGCTAGTGAATCAGTTCACTTTTTATGCTGGACTCCCTCTTGCTTTTGCAGTAACTGAAAAAAAATAAGAAAAAAAGTGATTCATGTTTTGATAGATTCAATCAAACTAGTCCAGGATGCTGTTTGAACAGCAGCCAAAACCAACCACTCCAGAAGTACAAGAGGGTCTGCCCTGGGCAATTCTGAGTTTACATACCCTGGACCTTACTAGATTGTTTAATTTGTGATTGATTTTAATTCATGGACAAAATAAACTTCCTATAAAATGATAATTGTTCTAAGGTGCAAAGATTAAGGTCTGGGTTCCAGTGTCTGTGTCTCAACCATTTTATTCATTTTATATTTGTCTGCTTTTGGAGGGGAAAAAAAAAAAGGAATAGTAATGTGTGACATGAGTGGACTTCAAGTTTCCTTTTCCTTTTTTTAACCCATGAATCTTGTTAGCCTGGCTACAAGTAGCCATGTTGTAACAGGAAAAAAATTAGTTTCTTTCCTATTTCAACTCTCCAGCTCTTCTACGAGGTGATGGTAAGGAAAATTTCATGGGTAGTGGGACAAGCAGGATGAGGATGCGAATCTCTGTTCTAGAATGAGATCAACAATGAGATGGAAAGCCAAGGCTGATCACACAAATTCTGACCATTTCTGCTTTTTCTTTCTGAGGAAGAAAATGTGATCACTGTGTGCTGAACTGATTGAAGTCAGCATTCACTAAGTGTGGTCTGAGCACATTTCATCATGAGAAAAAAGAATGTTGTTTGATGCTCTGGATCACAGTAGGACTTCGTGATGCTCATCTTGTCTAATCAAGGGACTCCTAGGCATGGTTAGGGACCCAGAATTATGTACCCAGAGATACTTTTAGACTAGTGCAAAATGTGTGTAGTGCCTCTAATTTTAGATCGCTGCTGAAACATGGACATACATGCTTATTATGTTTAGTCTCAGTGAGTCACGCCATAGACATCAAACTTGTTACTGAAAAATCTGACAGTAGCTGTGTTCTAGTATTTTTCTCTTTCGATGGTTTTATCAAAATTTATATAAAACTGACATTGTGGATGAATAAGTAGGCATTTTGTGGAATTTACTAGAAAATTATGCTCAGAATAATTGTTGAAAGAACACTGTAAAGGTGAATTTGTGAAGCATGCATTTGGCTATAATCATGGACATTTTTAATGAATGTAATTGTGAGATTTCCAGAACCCTGCAGGGAAATGTACATGTTTGTAATAAAAAGGCCTCAAGCTGTTAAAACTGATAGAATTTCTGAAATGTCAAGAAAGTTCAGTTTGCACTAGACTTCTGGGTTTAAAAACAGGATGGAAAACATGTTAGTATCTCTCTCTTCTGAAGAAAACTGAAATATATCTGGCACAAGGAGTCCAGCAGTTGGAAGGAAGTATGAATAAGGTTGGCACAAAATGTTGTTCCATTAGTAAGTGATTACATATCTGTCTCTAATTAGTAGCATGGCATATAATTTGTGCTCTATGCTCTTCATTTCATAAAAAGTCACATCTTCAACCTATCCCATATTTGCTAAATAATTTCTTTAAGTTAAGAAATCTAAATAGGTTTATTATTCTTTAAATACCACCTCAAGTTAGGTGAATGCTTAGAATGAGAATGGCTTCCTTAACAAGCTTAGCTGAGCCATAGACAACAAAGCCCGATGTGTCAGAACCTACAGCTATTGAAACTTGGGATTTAAAAAGATGGGATTAATTGTAAATCTGTTGTTATTTGCATTGAGATTTTACACTTCTTATATTTAAGAGGACTTTCAAGTCTCTGTCTTTTACTGCATATCCTCTTATGTCAAGTCAATCAGAATTCAGGCTTGAGTGTTAGAAATTTAATTATTGCTATAAAACCTTAATTTTGGCAGTGCTTATCTTTTAAAGTAAATACAGAATAGTAATAATGTTTCACTGGACTGAATGATCCCACAAGGCATTGCAGTTGTACTACAACAGAAGAAAAGTGGTTTTGCTAGGAATCATAGATAGATCTTAGTATCAAGGCAGCATTAATGATGGACAAGAACTGCTCCCAGACTCAGTTTGTCTCTTGTAGCTATTCATATACATCATCCCATAAAATCACTCAAGAAACAATTTTGTAAGAGTTTAAACCTGATGAAGTGGCTGTTTCCATTCATTTTTAAAGATTCTTCCTCTCAAAAAGAAGATTCTGATCTAGTATCTAACACCAGTAAAAATATATTCTAGTCAGATTTTTAAACCTTACTGAGAAGACTCAATCACATTCCATAAATACCTAAAGAATGTATCTGTCCTAGTTAAATATTAGCCGTTAAACAATCAAACATCTCTTTTAAATTCTAGGAAATTGTCTGTCAACTGCAGACAGAAAGCTTTCAAAACTTCAAGTTGTGGCATTAATCCCTGCACACACATTTTGCCAGTAGCGAATGCAAAGCCTGAAATTAATCAGAACTAAGCCAAATTGTGTTGCTTTGCAGTTGCCATGGCTAGGAGCATGCACACAAGTTATTGATAGAGCTCAGCTGACACTTGTTATGCCATGATGACTTGATTTTGTGTTTGAGCTCCTGGGGGGTCTCAGTTTGTTGACGTTTCAATACTTCAGCAAATAGGTATGATAAGGAAAGCAGAGCCAAAGCAGCATGTTGACATTTCTTTGTCAAAGGCGCTTTGTAGGATTTCCATTCAAGATATGTCTATACTGCACCCAGCACAGCTAGACCTTGGGAACTCTCAGTGTTACACTGTATTAGTGTTAAATAATAAGAATTCATATGGGCTTTGCTAATCTCAGTTCATGGTCCTTCTGTTCTCTATATTTAAACTTGTCATCGTGTCATCTAGAAGGACTGGTTTGGGTCACTTGGATTCACTTGTCTCCCTTAGAAACTGGTGAACAGAAATCTGCTAGCATGCTATGAAGGCTTAAACTTCTGGAAAGAATTTGTCTTAAGTGGTCTTGAAGATAAGAGAATTAAAAATGGATTATTATGAATGCACAAAACAAGTAGCTTTTCAGTGCAGTCCCTAGCTTATTTCTTCTCCAAACTTCTAGCTTGTCTTATATGCACAATGCACCCCTGTAACAGTCTGTTGTCTGACCGTGGTCTACTAGAGATTTTTGGTTTCAGTAGCTTCTAAAATAAAAAAAAAGATCTATAATAAAACTTTACGCAGTTTCTATATACAGGAGAAAAAAAATAAAAATCATTTGCCTTGTGGCATCTGGAAGAGAAGATTGCTTTCATATGATGATCTAAACCTATCAGTACAATTGGTTTAGAGATGCTGCTCTGTGCACAGAGAATGGCACTGATTTCAGTCGTTGGCTCTGTAGGCACAGTTATCTGATCTGTGCAGGTCACAGAGCATCCACGAAGGGAATTCCCAGCAGAGGAGCAGAGAGACTACAGATAAACTTTCCAAAGGTAATTTTGCTATATCATGTCATCCAGGGCATGACGGACATGGATATAGCCTGAGAGATTTTGTAGGAGGAGATATCCATGTTAAGTATATAATTTAAAGTGTAACATTTTATACTTGCTAATTTTAGTTGCCAAGATACGTCTGAGAGACATGTAGCATTAATTATTAATTATTGTTGTTGTTGATAAAAATAAACCTATCATTAAGGCTCTGGGAGTATTTCCAACATCAACAAATTTTCAATTTGATTTATTAACAGATATAAACATTTTTATTTTATTTCTCCCTCTAGTCAGAGCCTTGACTTACTTCATACTCTCCCCTCCCATAGGAAAAAGCTTAAGTGTATCTGCTTTGCGCTCTGTTCTCAGTGTCAGCACATCGATATCCATCAGCTCTTCTGTGGAGTGAGGGAAAGAGGTAGTAGGACTGTTCAGCCTCCATTCCTAAGCATTTTAACCTTAGAAATGCTAATTGGTACACAGAAGTAGTAGATGTTATGAAGCAGATGGGACGTGATGCTCTGTGAGGCAGAAAAGCAGCTCTGTTTCCACACAGAAGCACAGGTGAGGATAGTACAGCCTACAGGGAAAAGCTCTACCAGAAGCAGTAGTGCTGTGAAGGGGACAAACTTTGCTCTTATTGATTACAGTCACACATGAATGGAATCAAGGAATTAATTTAATTTATTTTTTGCATTAGCAGAAGCTTCCGACTGGTCTGGAAGTGACACTTACTGAGCACTCCACATGTTGAGCAGATTAGAGCAGTTAAATATGTAGGCCTTGAAAACTGGTGTAACGGTGAAACACATACCAGAAAAGAAAGGTTGCAACTTCTACTTCCTATACAGAGACATATTGTGATAAAACCCAACATTTGGGAACACATGGACTTCTACACAGGCCTTTTTCATTTTCAGTTAGAGAAGACCTCTTACAGGATGCAAGCTTTACTTTTTGATGTAGGTTTTCTTCAGTATTTGAATTTCAGTGGTGAACAAATTCTTGGTGATTACAAGGCACTGGAACTCTTAAGAAAGAGAGGCAACATCTGACTACAGTATTCAAACGTTGAGTGTTTCTGGCCAGGCAGACAGGTTTTGTTTAAAGGTAATTTCTTAGAGACGAGCACACCATGTTCCTGGATCATTGGAGGGTTTCTCCAATTCTACAACCTGGAGTCTGACAGAAACAACATTCTCAAGGATTTACAAGTTAGAAGTTAGGAGTTACAAGTTAGAAGGCTGCTCATGTGGTCACAATGAGTGGAGCACATTTCTTACTTTCCTTGAGATACTAACTGTTCTTAGGTGTTCACTGATTTTAGGGTATTCCGCACAATAACTGTGCGACAGATAAAAATCTATCTCATCACACTGAGATAACACCTTTTTTCTGCAATCTCTTAGTACATATTGTTTTACATAGGAACTGCTTTCATCCCATATACATTACGTATTTAATATGAGGCTCAGTGAGACACAGAGCCAAGGGTTAATCATGTGGTTAGCCATGCAGTTAATGATTTAAAATAACTGAAGGAATTTTATTTCCTTTAAAATGCTACTAATGTATTATTTATTAAGTCACAATTTGTATGTAATAAAATGTCTAGGCTCAGTCAATGATAATTATGTTACTTAGGCAAAATTTGAAGTCACACACACTGAAAACAATATAGTAGCATTTGCTTTCAACCTGAAGCTTTATGCTAAACATCTATGTTTGAGCTTTATGTGCAACATTGCATTTTGCTTAATTTTTTAATGGTTATTTACCTTTCAAAATAACTAAATTTAAATTAGAACAGAGCTCATAACACTTTGGCAAAAGAATGTTTATATATGCTAATGATTTCCAATTATGAAGAAAAAATTGCAAAAAACTAAGATAATGTGTTACTAGCAATACAGTTACTCTGTCTTTAATTATATGCAGTGCCTTCCAGGCCATAGAGAGTTTGCAAAGAAAACAGCAGACCAACATGTTCAGTAGGCAAGACAGCTACCTATTCCTTTTATCTTGAACACCAACTCTTGGTCCAAGGAAGAATCTTCCGTGTGAAAACAGAGCTATAGTACTGCTGGCTTTGTGGAGAAGAGGGTCACAGTAAAATTGTTTCACTTCCTAATTGCTATGAAAAATGCAAGTCACTTCTTGGGCAGGAGTAAAGTGCTTCTTGAGCTCCAAAGGAATAATGCCTGTCACTGACTGTCAGAAAGGAGAAGAGAAGCCAAGCTGTCTTTAGGTAGGACCTAAGAACCACTTTACAGACGTCCTTCTGTGTGGCACTGGGAGGGAAAGTCCTAGTTTTGAAGGCTGTGTTTTCCTTTCCAATCTTTCTTGCAAGAAGCCTTCATAGTGAGCTGAGATTTCCTTTTCAGGCCTTTATGTGGAAAAAAATAATCTGTTTTCAAGTTAAAAATGAAGAAAGGGGTTCTGCAGGGTTCCACAGGGTTCCATTTTAGGCCCAGTTCTCTTTAACATTTTCATAAACGACCTGGATACAGGACTAGAGTGTGTCTTAAGTAAATTTGCAGATGGCATTAAATTTGGAGAAGCTGTTGACTCTGAGGGTGGAAAAGCCTTACAGGGAGATCTGAACAGATTAGAGAGCTGGGCTGTCTCCAACAGCATGAAGTTTAACAAGGGCAAGTGGTGGATTCTGCACCTGGGAAGGGGCAACCCTGGCTGCACATACAGGCTGGGGGATCAGACGCTGGAGGACAGCCATGATGAGAGAGATTTGGGGGTCTTGGTTGACAGCAAGGTAAACATGAGTCAGCAGTGTGCCCGGGCAGCCAGGAGGGCCAACTGTATCCTGGGGTGCTTCAAGCACAGCATTGCCAGCTGATCCAGGGAGGGGATTATCCCCCTCTATGCTGTGCTGGTGCAGCCTCACCTTGAGTACTGGGTGCAGTTTTGGACTGCACAGTACAACAGGGACACAAATATAATGGAGAGTGTCCAGAGGAGGGCAATGAGGATGGTGAAGGGTCTGGAGGGGAAGTCTTGTGAGGAGATGCGGAAGTCCCTTGTTTTGTACAGCCTGGAGAAAAAGAGACTGGGGGAAGACCTCATTGTAGTCTATGGCTTCCTGATGAGGGGGAGCAAAGGGGCAGGCACCAATCTCCTCTCTTTGTGCCAGAGATAGAATGGAAGGGAACGGCATGAAGCCAAGACAGGGGAGGTTTAGGTTGGATGTTAAGAAGAGTTTCTTTACTAAGAGAGTGGTTGGGAACTGGAACAGGCTCCCCAGGAAAGTGGTCACAGCACCGAGCATGACTGAATTCAAGAAGCATGTGGACAATGCGCTCAGTCACATGCTCTGACTTGGCTGGTCCTGTGGGGAGCTAGGAGTTAGACTTGATGATCCTTATGGGTCCCTTCCAACTCAGGATATTCTATGACTGATTCTATGACAGAAAAATGGTTATTTCATAGTCTCTTCTTTCATCAGTTGCCCTTTTAATTTTCTTCATTTCATCTGTCTTTCTGCAATCATTGCTTACCTTGCTTTTATTACTTGTGATCTATATTTTGTCTGGGTTTCCTCACCTTTTCCTTTCTTTGGATTCCCTGATACTGTTTCCTTGCTTCTTGGTCATCCAACATTATGATAAAAGGTAGCATTTGGGAATTCAGAGACTTCTACACAGGCCTTCTCTGTTTTCAAGTAAAGAAGACATTTGACAGGGTGCAGATACTACTTTCCGATCATGTAGGTTTTCTTCAGTATTTGAATTTCACCAGAGAACTATTTTCTGGGGATGACAAGGCACTGGAAGTCATAACAAAGAAAGGCAGCATCCAACTAGAGTATACAAATCTTCCGTGGCTCTAGCCAGTCATGCAGGTTTTGTTTCCAGATCATTTTTTACAGAGAAACTCAGCGGAGTGTTGGAGAGTTTGCCCAATGTTCTGAAGTCTGACAGAAACTGCTTCCTCAAAGGTTTACAAGTTAGAAGAGGTAAAGATCCTTCTCTATTCTATTTTTACCCCCCTGCTTTTGCCTCTGTTTCATTTCCTGAGATGCAGAGATCTTCCTGCTCAGTTTGTCTATCTAAACTTCTCCACTTTTTCATTTTGTTGAAGTTCTCCTCTGTCTTGATTGTCAAGCTTCTCAACAAATAATCTCTTTAGAGCAATGCCATATCTTCTCTTCTTTTGTTGCCTTCAAATTATCAAATTCCCTTTCTCATGGAGGATGGATACACTGATGTGGTGGTTTTGGACCTAACCAAAGGCCAAATCCCCACCAAGCCGCTCTCTCACTCTCCCCTTCAGCCGAAAAGGGGGAGAAAATAGATATTGGGAGGCTTAGGACTTGAGATAAGGACAGAGGGATCACTCTGCAATTAGTGCAATGGGCAAAACAGACACAGCACAGAATAAAGGAAAGAAAAAGGTGATTTATTACTACTTACTACAACTACTACACCCAGTGAACCGGAACGAGATAAGAAGCGGCCAGGTCTTCAAGCACCTTCCCCCCACCCCTCCCTTCTTAGCAAACTTAAAACTCATCCCGATTTTACTCCCTTCTTCCCCCCCCAACATGGTGCGGGGAGGGGCAGGGAATGGGCAGTGGGGTTCCGGTGATTCCCAACAAGCTGCTTTTCCTCCCCCGATATTATCACTTCTACTTCC
>VZTU01000103.1:0-70317 GCA_013400835.1 Zapornia atra | reverse complement strand
GCCTGGTCACCCGCAAAGTCACAAGTCCCTTGGCAAACCTGCTGAGGCGTGGATCAATCTTCACAAGGCATCGTTGTCTCTGCTCCCCGTCCTCATCCATGGGCTTCGGGGGGACACCCGTTTCACCATGGACTCCACCACGAGCTGCAGGGGAAACTTTCTCTTCACATTCTTCATCCCCCCCCCTCCTCCGGGCCTGGCCTTGGAGTCTGTGCAGCTTGTTACATCTTCTCACTCTTGCTCCGGTGGCAAAGTGCGCCTGCCAGCAGTTTTTTTTTCTCCTATATGTGATTCACAGAGGCGCTATGACCAGCTCTGATAGGCTTGGTCTCAAATTTGGCCTTGAATGTACCAGTGTTTTTCAAAACATGGGGCTTGCAGAAAGCTGTAACTGCAGCTTACAAGAGCCACTGAAGCAGCAGTTACACCAAACTACAACAACTGAACATTTCAGGCTCATATATAGCCTTGAGTACAGTAGGTCTGCCTCATAGATAGAAAAAATGAGAAATAAGGGGAGGTATGGTTATGAGATGTGATTCCTCAGTAAGACTCACATCATGTACCAGTGGGACATACATTGTGCACAAGCAGGTCTCCACTGCTGTGCTTCTCAAGAAGTGTTTTGTTTTTCTTTCTGTGACTGTACTATAGTTTAAAATAGAGTGGAGAACAGAGATTATATTGCCATATATTTAATATAGAATTATACTATACAGTGATGCTATATAATATCTTTTTACATATTGTGGAATTATTATTAAATATGCATTCACTCAAAATTCAGCAGACCTATCTGGGGACTTAAATCAGACAGCAATCGAATCCTTCGCTGACACTCTGAGAGCCCCATGGCACAGAGTAGGACTGAGAAACTGCCTCTTGCATGAGTGTGAGAAACCCCAACAATCTAAAAGCTCGTTCTGAAGTCCCTTCACAAAACCATCCATTCTGCCATGTGATTTCCCTGTTCCTGTGTGGCTTTATGCTATTATAGGAAATCACACTATGTGGTTTTTTTTTTTCCTTTAGCAAAATGAACGTCACTGTGTCCAGTGCCATACTCTCATCTTGAGCTACTCTGTCATCTTTTAAAGTAGGCCAGAAATTTTTTGATTTATTTATGGCTAATATTACCTGTTAAAAATCAAGACTAACTTTATATAATTATTGGTTTATCCATTAAAAGAATGAAACATTTTAAATAGAGAAAATTGAGCTCAGTAAATAAATAAACAGATTGTTTATTCAACACCCACCTTCCAGGCTGATCTTAGGCCTTTTTTTATCTCTGTGCTGTCAGAGATTGAGAACATTAGATTGATGCTCAGAACATCATGTCACTTTCCTGTATCTAGCACTGTATCTATATTCAATAAAATCTGCCTTTTAAAAACCATGTTAAGCTATGGACTGGATAAAAACCATTAAAACACGGCTGGGTTGTCTCTGGGCTTATACCTGCAGCTGGTAAACCCTTGCAAAGATGGCAGGTATAATGTAACAGCAGAACGACTTGAAGTGTCACACTCAGCACACATAGGTATGAGTCACTAGACAAAGTTAAAACCAGTGAAAATCAAGCCGAAAGTCTAATTCAGCTCCGTAGCATTCCTTTCAAAATGCAAACATGCCATAAACCCTCTGTTGCCTGGTTAAGCAGTTAGTTTACAATTGTTTAGTATTGCATGCTCAGCATAAAGTAGGTCGAATATTCTAGCAAATATACACCTCTCCATTTCTTCTAGCTTCTAGTAATAGAATGGGTGCTGTTCTTTTGGTTGCTTTAATTCCAAATATGGGATTCATTCCCTCCCAGCTCTCATTTAGGGGTAGATTTTACATACAGTGCTTTCTAAAAAGCACAATGCCCCCAGATTATAATGGAGGCTGTGCAGCATAAATTCCAGCAGCGCTTTGAAATTAAGCTTAAAACCCTGCAGTGCTTTGGAAATGATGGATATTTATTCAGCAGTATGTGTTGGCACCAGAGTGGAGAAAGGCCCAAGGAATTTCACAAATACTGCTGGGACAGGACTGAGGCGTTTCACATGGGACCTATCTAAGGAGCACCATTTCATATTGACTTCCTGCCAGAATAATGACATACTGTACAATTGATATGCTTCTAGATAATGTCACGAAAGAGTAATAATTGTGGCAAATTCAACACAGAAACAAAATTTATTTGTCATAGTGTTAACCTCTTTACTTGTGGGATGCCTTTCTTTGCCTTGCATATAGAAATCCTTGTCTTCTTTATTTTTAAAATTATTTTTAAGCCATTTTTTCTGATGGGACAGTTTTCAAGATACAGAGTGGATTTGAAATTAAAAGATCTAACCATTTGTTACACAGCTATAGCAAAAAGGACATTTAATCAGAAGAATTTGATAGATGATAGTACCTGCAACTGAATTAGACCCTAATTCTGAAGTGAATTCTTGGAGCCCCACCAAAGCTCTAGGTCCTGTGCAACAATTCCCTTTAAGGCAGACCCTTTATTGTAATGATCATGGCATTGTAATAAAGCTAAAGTAACTGTTATCAGCCAGCTCTGTGGTCCAGTTAGTCTTTAAATCATTGTTCCTGAGCAATAATTCATGACTCATATATTTAACACCTTTATGGAAAAGTCCTGTATATTTTGGTCAAAACGGTAAGTGTTCTGTATTTCCATTATTCTTTTTAAAACATTATAATCAGCGCATCTCTTGAAAATACACAATTCTGGAACAGTTTATAATGAACTGTAAAGATCTCAATGGAGATCCCATGGAAAATTTCTTTCTGCTTGTATGTGTGAGCATGTGCACACTTGTCTCTGAGTGTGTATGCTGTTAAATGCAGGATTTTCCAAATAGGAATCAGTCATATGCTATTTTTTTTTACTTTCAAATACACAGCTTCCTTTGATTATCATGGGATCTATGAATATGTACAGGAGTAGAATACAGTCCATTAGCAATTAAATTTACCAACTTCAGAATCCTGAAGTCAAGATGCAGCATCTTATTGATGCCTTTCCAATATAAGCAAATGATGAAAACAAAGGCAGTGTGAGAGATAGATATGTAAAGAAATTAATAAAAATATCTGAACATGAATACATGAGAGATCCACAATGTACACTACTGAATCAAGAGGTAATACGCGATTTTCAACTTTTTCTTTGTTTGACGATATATTTGAAAAATATTAAAGTGTCTATATTTTTTTAAAAGAAAAAAATACATCCCAAATATTTATACTTTTAATATTAAAATGGTCTAATACAGATAAAGGCATAATATAATTTATATATTCCTTTTGTCTCATTTGGGAAAGTTAATATTTATTGATTTGAACAGTGGAATTAATAAAAAGCCTTCCTTCAGAAATATTTCAGAGCTCAAAATGTTTAGCCTTTTAATGAGGTTGACAGTGGTAGGTGAAGTCTTTACTGTGAAAGCACATTGGATATTTTTCGGTGTAGTTGACATCTGTTTCTATACATCATGTGACTTCCAGTATCACTTGTCTCACATTCATGGCATTTTGGTTTTTGTTAGAAGTATCAGCAGCTTTTATGGCAAAAAGGAGCTGGGAACTTGTCATGGGTCTGTGAGCAAGCAGCTTGAATTGGATCTTATTTTGCGCAATGATACAGTTGCTTTTCAGTGAGCTGAGAATCAAGTCATGTCTTATGTTAAGTAGTCATGACATTATATCCAGCTGAATTTATTACTCCTTCTATTAAGTTTTTCTGTGAGTATTCACAATACTGACAAGGCTGCCATGTTAACATTTTTAAGCAGCTAGTGGGATTGACTTGCCTACAGGCTCCCAGGGGACAGTGGGTGTTCCAATCATTTCACAAAAAGAAGTGACAGGTTGTGCTCTCTTGAGTGACTGTGCCATCTTCTTTATGCCTCTAGATTCTTCCATCTCAGTGGGAAACTTAATATTTGATCAGAAACATTAGTATAGAATTGTAATGTAATATTAAACGGATTTAACTTTAACTTTGCAGATCTTCACTTACTGATCTTGCCATAATTACAAGTTTGTGTGCCATAGAGGACATAACTTTGCCTGATTATAAGTACCTTCTCTACCTTTAGGGTAGAAAGAATTATTTCTTAATCTAACTGCAGAGTTAAGGATGATACTTAGCATTTAGCCAGAGACTTTTGTTAATAAGATAGCACTACTAATTTACCTTTTCTTGAAAATACTCATACGCAAGCACACTAGTCATCAACTCCACTTACACTGTAGCAGCTTAATTTAAAGCAGTTGAAGATGCACATCTATGCACATGCATAGACTATTGGCTTTAAAAATGTGTATATTTTAAGGGTTAAGCATACCTCCATGGCGTAACCCCCCAGTGATGTGTGTAAAATGCAATACTGTTAAAAATGCAGTAGTCTAGTCTTACTGAAGTCAGTAAGAATTCTGTGCCTATTCTAGTAGCTTCATAGTTTTGGCCTTTGTGGAAGGACTCAAGCACTTGAAGTTACTGCAGTATGTTCCAAAATGAAATCCAGATACCTTTAGTTTTAAAATACATACACACGTGTGCTCACGCACACACTCATATATATAATCCTAAAACTTTCAGAACAGTTTCAGACTTGTTGCAAAATGCACTTTCTCTGTGGAGCTGAACTCCCACATGCTACTTGACTACAAATCTATCTATGATACAGAAACCAGATATTCCCCAAGTACCATCTCTGAAGGGCCTAATCTGTTCTGTGTTCTGAGAATACATCTAACCTACAGTGGCAGAGTCAGCCTTCTAACAAAAAATGCCAAGTTCTGCATTTTTTTTCCGCCTCTGGGAGCCAGACTCTGGGTGAAGAAAGGATAAATTCATAAATTCCCACTGTCAAGTTTTGCACTGCAGGTCTTCAGGTTAAAATGTGGTTAGGAGTCTCCAGCTTTTCTGAAACCAGTGGGAAGTAAGGCTCAGGACTAATTTATACAAGACAACTATCTGTGGAATTCAAACGCTGTCTTGAGGTAATTTAAATTTTAAAAAAATAGTTTCCCTTTCTGATCCTGTGTGAAACCAAACTGCCTGTCAGTAACACCTTCTTAAACAAATATTATAACACACTGAGCATTTGTGCATGACAGCCTTGATATTAATTATCATTCCATAACAGGAATGTGCTGTTGATTGTAATAGGAGGTAATCATATGTTTAGAGAATTTTCAAGCCTACCTAAATGCACATCAGCTGCATTCCTTCAGCAGCAGTTAGGCTGGTCTTTGGTCAAAGACTTGTGTGCAGCAGATGGTGGGACTGGGCCTTTGCATGGCCCTGTTGCTCCCAGTGATGGAATTGTGCATCCAGGGATGCCTTGGGATCAGCACACAGCACTGATCCCTGCCGCATGGAGGAACCAACTATAGGTGCCCCACTTTTTATGCTGACTGGTCTGCACACTTATCTTAAGAGGGCTATTTTCTAACAGTGGTTCCTATATACATTTTGTATCAAAATAGGACCTCTGAAATGGTACATTTAGCATATATGTCATATTTGTATTCTTAACCACAGTGCCAAGTTTAATATCAATTATAAGAAGAGGTCATATGGATAAAGCTGTCTGCATTCAGATTCTTGCTAAATTTTTTTGTCATTAAACTCTTTCCCCTGTGATGTACTTAAGACAGGGATCTCCTTGAGACTGTCCAGAGGAGGGCTACGAAGATGATTAAGGGCCTGGAGCATCTCCCCTGTGAGGACAGGCTGAGTGAGCTGGGACTGTTCAGTCTAGAGAAAAGAAGACTAAGGGGGGACCTTATTAATGTTTATAACTATCTTAAGAATGGGATTCAGGGGGAAATGGCCAGCCCCTTTTCAGTGGTCTGTGGAGACAGGACTAGGGGCAATGGCTGCAAGTTAGAGCATAGGAAGTTCCGCACCAACATGCGGAAGAACTTTTTCACAGTGAGGGTGACAGAGCCCTGGGACAGGCTGCCCAGGGAGGTGGTGGAGTCTCCTTCTCTGGAGATATTCAAGACTCGTCTGGACGCCTATATGTGTAATACGAGCCAGGAAGTCTGCTTTGGCAGGGGGGTTGGACCCGATAATCTCTGGAGGTCCCTTCCAACCTCTATGATTCTATGATTCTATGATACCGTGAGGTGAAGAAATACTCGTACTTAGAAAATGTGAACTTTCAGAGCTGTATTTTAAGCCAGAGGTCTTATAGATTTTCAGTCACTTAAATAGTTTAAAAGTATCATTTAATTCACCAAAAGCTAGAGATTGGCTATAGACTATACAATTAAGCAGTTAGCCATATTAAGCCTCATTTTCATATATCATATAGCATGAAAGGCAACATTTTTTCATTTTTCTATGGTTTTACACTTATTCCAGGGTGACAGGCAAGATTATAGCAGATTTCAAAAAGTTTGTGATGGATTTATTACGTTTAATGAGCATGCAATATATGGCTCCTCAGCCTTGGCTGACATTTTGAAATTAGACTTCCAGCAGTGAAATCTTGTCAGGGATGGGTTTTAGATTACTCAAGCTTTCATGATTAGAGCTTTTCGTACATAATGTCAAGTACAATCGTCAGTTAAATGCTAAATGAGCATACCATTGTTAATGCAGTAACATCGGAGAGAATAGACTCCAGAGAGTTTAATTTTTTTGCTGACTTGGAACTTAACTTTATTCTGAACTTTATTCATAATTCTGTTCTTGAATGGATGTGGTGACAGAGCAGAAAGATCTCTGTAGGTTTTTATAAAAGTGTATTTTAAACTGTTTACAATCATATGATATTAGTTATTTACTTATCAAGAAAAAATATTACCACATCTTAATTTATGCCAGATGATTCAGTATGTATATGTGTGCCTTCTGTATGGCAGCTACACATCTGTACGTAAATGAACTGTAACTACTATTCTCCTTTTTTAAAAATATGGCTTTTTAATACTTCTTTCTCTCACAGCAACATTGAAGTTGAGAATCTACAACTATGACCAACCTGAAAAACATCTATATTTTTTACAGTAACAGACATACAAAGACAAATGAAATTACATTTACATAATTTTTTCTCATTTTATGCACATTAATTAGTACTGTATTAATTCAATAACTGGCTAAAATCTCAGTTGGATCTTTTATATGGATAAAGTGATGTGTGAGCCAGCTACATTATCTCAGGCCCAGATCCACAGTAAGAATTCAGGTGTTAGCTCAGTAATATGGAAGTTTTTAGTCAGAAAAGCCATAAAACATAATGCCATCTGTGCCCTTACATAAGACAGCTAGACTCCACTGTTAAAAGTGTAAAAAAGTTGAGATACTTGAAAAAAGGTGTGCACAGTTATCAGTGTGCTGAGTCAGCAACGCCTACACTAAAAATGAGAAAGCATTCAGGAGAGGTTTACAGCTCACCATTGCAAGCTTAGCACTTCTATCTGCTTGAAATTCATAATCAAAGAATCGTCCTGGAGTTCAGGTCAGTCCTCCCCCTTTTTTACATCGTGTCTAGGAGTTAAAGTACTTAGGTTTGATGTGTAGAATGAATTCGTCCTTCATCCGCTCAGTTAGGAGCAAGAAACACGCTACTGTGCTAAGGAGTGACCAATCAGCTTATTGTTGGGTATTTTGAGAAGATTTCTTCATATTAGTTTCTGTGGAAGTTTCTCTTTGTGTCAAATACTTAAATATTAGTTGGAATGAATGCTAGAGGCCAGGTCTCACAGGTAAATTTCCTATTAACAATTTAGAGTAATTCTCCTTCCCTTCTTTCTCACTATCAAGCTAAAACCTTCTTTTTGTCGCACTGGATAGTTATCATCAACAGCAAAAAAGCCTCCCTAGAAAGAGGAAGAGAGGAAAGGTCTCTGCCAATTCTGGAAGTTATTCCAATACTGGTACTTTCTTACTGGGATAACAACTTTTATCTGGCATTTCTAGACTGTTGGGCAAGCAGAGTGTACAATCTATAAGGCTTATTCAAAAATTTTGAGAGAAGGAACTTCAAATTTATGAAGCTCCCCATTCCAAATCTGGCCAAGATCAGAATTTATGGGATTCTGTACATTCCTTCTGGCATACATCAGTGTGCCTTGCTAACCAGACAGGTAAAAAATGCCTTCAAAATTAGGCAGCAGCAAATCAGGGACTGTAAAGATCTGCATTTTGGTACCTGAAGCAATAGCGATCTAAGTACGTTTGTAAATAGAAGTTTAGCTTGCCTGTGTTGTGGCAACAATTCATACAATAGCTATAAGCTTCATCCTATAGATATTGAAAGTAGCACTATCTAAATTAATTTTCTGTACTCTTTCTTGGATATGCTATACAAAAAAAAGTCAAACCTAGGTACTTTGTTTATATGACTACCATACTCATGGTGTATGTAATCAGGAAGAGCAAGGCTGGATGTGTAGACAAACAACTAAAACAACTAAGCTAAACAAAATTGTACTCCAAAAAGGAATCCTCCTGCCATTTAGGTAAAAAACAAAACAAAAAACCAACAAGGCATTAGAACTGTTTTAGTTTTAATTTGGTTTCTATTTTTTTGCAAGTTCATGAACTGCCTTTTTCTGTCACTAGCTCTCATCTTGCGTTGCCATCACTGTGAGCAGTTTGAGTTCCAATCAGACAAAACACGATTTCTCAGCTAAAAGATTGGTCTTTATTTTAATTGTTACAATTCTACCATCCCAGCACAAAATAATTTGTTTTGTGTCTTTTATTAATTTATTAATTCCTTAGTAAAGTATAAAATAATTAATGGTTTAAGTATTTTGCCTCTGGTTCATGTTTCTTATTTTAAAATCAAATATGCTTAGAATTTATCTATTAATGGGAGACCATTAACCTGTGACAACATTTTTATCCACTGAAATCTTCTCTTAATTGTCTTGAACCTTAATGTGTGTTTGATTTTACCAGCTGTTACCAACGAATGTAAATATTTTTCTCTTCTGTTTTTGTACCATTTAGTGATGAGTTTTCAACAATATGTATTTTCTACTTACTGTTCTTTAAAATGCAGCAATTTTTAGTGCCTTGAGTGCCCCATGAGACAAGACCACAAGGCAATGAGCCAACTAGATTACTGGAATAAGCAGGCCATTGGCTTTGCCAGCATCAGTCCAATTTATACTAGTGTCAGATTTGGTTTGTCTCATTTCATCCGACAAAGAACATCCCATCAGTCTACATACTTTGCCTTTGATTTAACAATCTCAGGTTAGTAACTGACTGTGGCAGCTCGTGCTTTTTTTCTGAAATGGTACAGTCCTTTAATGTCAGGATGTGGAGATAAAATGGCCAGAAGGCCATTTCAAATAGTCCTTGGAGGATCATTTCAATGTGATCTTCTCAGCACAGTGTAGTATTGCGGTAATGTAAGGCCAGTCTCAAAGACAACAACTGGACCAACTGAGACTACAGCAATAAAAAGAAGACATCATTCTGCATTCCAGTAGTGACCAAAGGCTCCAGGTGGGACCCACTGCGGCCCTGTTTGGAATACACCAATTCCCAGGATATTCCAGCAATAACCATGTCTAGACCAGTGCCAAATTTATTGCAGTGAAAAGACATTTTCCTGTGTACTCATCTGCTGAATACCACCTCCTGAATTGTGTTCTATACACTGTCACTACATGTGAAGACTTACCTGGGAACATCTGAGATTAGATGTTAGACTAGGCACATAATAAAAGAAAGGCTACAAAATATTCACAGGAGTTTCACCTCATGTGAAAGAAGCTTACTCTCTTGACTTCAAGACAAATACATAGGATGAGTCCAGGCTGGTCTGTGCTTCTTAAAGCAAAACAGAACCTTGAAATATTTAATATTTTCATTAATGACATTGACTATAAGGTTGAGTGCATCCTCAGCACTTGGATGACACCACGCTGAGTGGTGCAGTTGACATGCCAGAAGGAGAGGATATCATATAGAGGGACCTGGAGAAGCTGGAGAAGTGGGCCCATGTGAATCTCATGAGGTTCAACAAGGCCAAGTTCAAGGTCCTGCATCTAGGTCAGGGCAATCATCATCAATACAACCTGGAAGATGATGTAATAGAGAGCAGCCCTGCAGAGAAGGACTCTGCTGGTGGATGAGAAGCCGACATGAGCCACAATGCATGCATATAGTCCAGGAGGCCAACCACATCCTGGGCTGCATCAAAAGGAGAATGGCCAGCAGATCAAGGGAGGTGATTCTGCCCCTCTACTCTGCTCTTGTGAGACCTCACCTGGAGTATTGTGTCCAGTTCTGTAGTCCCCAACATAAGAAGGACATGGAACTGTTGAAATGGGTCCAGAGGAGAGCCACGAAGATGATCAGAAGTCTGGAGCACCTCTCCTATGAAGAAAGGCTGAGAGAGTTGGGCTTGTTCAACCTGGAGAAGGGAAGTGTCTGGGGAGAAGTTATAGCAGCCTTCCACTACCTGTATGGGGCCTTCAGGAAAGCTGGGGAGGGACTTTTTAGAAGGGCATGTAATAATAGGGTGAAGGGGAATGGTTTAAATTGGAAGGGGGTAGATTTAGATTGGATATTAGGAAGAAATTCTTCACTATGGGGGTGGTGAGGCACTGGAACAGGTTGCCCAGGGAAGTGGTGGATGCCCCCTCCACCAGGTTGGATGGGGCCTTGAGCAGCCTGGTCTAGTGGAGGGTGTCCCTGCCCATGGCAGGGGGTTAGAACTAAATGATCTTTAAAGGTTCCTTCCAGTCCAAACCAGTCTGTGATTCTATGAGAAGGGAGAAACAACACACCAGTTTTCCACCTTCCTGAAAGAATGCAAAGAAACATTTGCAAAGCCTGTAATTATGTAAGGGTACAGAGACCATGCATTGTCAGGGTGCTGTGTTGGCCATAAGATGAAACTACCATTCATATTTTAAAAATACAGTGACAAGCAAATAAATTGGCGTGTGCAGGTAAAACCAGCATGCAACTCATTAATGTGTCAGAGCATTTTTGTCATCTTATTTTGAGTTTGAGTTTTGAACAAATAATGGTGTGTTTTAGAGTATTCTGTGACTTTATGCTGCCTCTTAGCACTGGTGGAAACTGCAGAGTTAGAGCCTTCGAGAACACAATTAACCTATTTGGAAAATATAATTTAAAATCTTTTAAAACTAATAAAAATATGAAAGTTGGCGATAATTTCAGAACAGAACATCCTCAAAGTCTCACCATGGGCTGTTATGGATCAGAGTTCATCCATCACTTGAAACGTATATTATCAGGAAGCAAAACAGAAATGGAACTCCAGCTCATTCGGTCTCCCTTTTTTAATTCTTCATTCTCAGTTATCCAAGAAAAATTGCCGTTCCTGCATTCTTTGGAGAGAGCTAACAAGTTCCCTGCCAAGACAATCCAGTGAGGCTCAGTCAATATCTCAGTGTCCCAAGAGTCACAGCAGAATAGAACAGTCATCCTTCTGCAAGAGCAATTAAGAAGTTTTATTAAAATATTGTTGTAAATCATTAAGGGTGGTGAGAGACAAGTAGAACTAGAAAGCCATCTTGTAGGAAGCACAACATCCTATCTGCTGTTTTATATTACTAGGTCCATTTCAAGATTCCCTGCACTCCAAGTTGATCACTAAAAATATCAATCATGATGTTCTCTGAGGTTTCCAATATCTCTTCCAGGTATAAAAATAATGAAGATTAAAACATTCTGACATTTAAAAGGGGGAGGGAGGGATGTACTCTGAAAGGATCTTTTTCTCAAAATCAAAATTATTTAGTTACTGTCTGAATATTTTCCATAAATGTCAAGTTTATTCTCAAATTATCTGGAAGACAAGTCTGAACATAAACTACCGAAACTGTAGAAAGGATATTGCTTTTACTGCAAATTTTCCCAGCCATTTATGACTAAATCAGATCAATGGCATCATGTTCTTTCCAGGATAGTCTTCAGAATCCTCTACATGTCTTTAAAACTTTCTCAAATCTCCAGTAATTAATTGAGATTACACTGGTGAATTTATTTGCATTCATCCCTTCCAACATATAGGCTAACATAATAATGGACAAAGGTTATGAATTTTTACCCAATTAATTGAGAAAAGTGGAAGGTCTGAACATAGCAATGACAGACCAGCTACTGTAATATTTCAGAATAGACTTGTGCAATGACAGTTTTCATTATCCACTTCTGTCCAGGCAGAAAGGCTTCTATGTTTTCTTAGATTGTCACTGCCATGACAGGAGATACCTTCCTCTTCTGTTCCATTCAAACACAATTAGAAGATGATGCAACTATCCTCACTTCAGTATATCACTAGCTTCTCTTGCTCTGCTTTTTTTTCCTGTCACTTGTCCTAATGAGTATAGAAACACCACATACAGATTCGTAGAAACATCTATTTTGGGACTGGCGTATGGATTTATTGCTAGTATATATCCTGCTACCCTGATGTAATGGGGTACCTGTTCAAGCTGCATCCCCAAAATACCACCTTTCAATCTTCCCCTTTGAGAAGAGACCCAGGTGTGAAATATTCACTGAAGACACATAGAATCATAGAATGGTGTGGGTTGGAAGGGACCACAAGGATCATAGACTTTCAAACCCCCTACCACAGGCAGGGCCACCAGCCTCCAGGCATGATCTAAACAATGTTGCCCAGGGCCCCATTCAACCTAGCCTTGAACACCTCCAGGGATGGGGCATCCACCACCTCTCTGAGCAGCCCATTCCAGCACCTTACCACTATCTCTGTAAAGAACTTCCCCCTATTATGTAATCTAAACCTTCCCTCCTTTAGCTTTAAGCCATTTCCCCTTGTCCTACCCTTATCTACCCTTTTAAAATGTTGATTTCCTGTCCTGCTCCCTTCAGGTATTGGAAGGCTGCAATGAGGTCCCCTCACAGCCTTCTCTTCTCTAGGCTGAACAAGCCCAGGTCCCTCAGCCTCTCTTTGTAGAGGAGGTGCTCCAGCCCTCTAATCATCTTCATGGCCCTCCTCTGAACCCTCTCCAACAGTTCCATATGACTGCAGACTGTGTGTGGTGCACATCCCTCACAAAAGAGTAGCAGTATTTCTGAGACAGACTATGCCATGGAGCCCCCAGGGAAGAGGGATCCCCCCCAAACCCAAATGCAATCAGAGTACCCGTTCTGGACAACTAACTTTTTAAAATTATTGGCTAAACCTGCTAGTAAATGAGGTTTTGAAACTCCTCTCTGTTACACCTGAACCATTAGCAGTGTCCTGGTTTAAGGTAAGAATTTTACAGCCATACTGTCTCTCAGTTTTCTTGTAATACAAGAGAGCTCCCATGAATGTGAGTCTTGCAGAGGAATCTGTAGCAAATCTTGAACTGGCCACTTTCAATTTCTTAAAGATTCTAACAGATTCTCTTTAAAATAAAAAAAATCCTAATTATAAATAATACAGGTTATTGATGAGATCCCACTATCAGCTTGGTAGTGTTTCTTTCATATACAAAGTCATGCTTTCCAAAGTAGAGGATTACAATTCATCTTTACACACTTACAGACTAATGACAACCACTCTGAGAGAAGCATCTGCCAATACTGAGAATATTGAGTTGTCTCATACCTACAAATCCCTGCTTATAACAGTCTTTGTCCTTATCTAGACAATACTATGCAAGCTTTTCAGACTGACAGTTTTCTCTCTGCTTGCGCACGTATGCTGGACAAGTAATAACCCTTGTGTCTCTGTCACTACAAAAAAAAAATCACATCACTCAAAAGAGTAACATGTAAGTTAGAACTGGTAAACTCAATACTTTATATATAGCCCTTTGGAAATTATGATATGCGAGATTTCCCAGGCTAACCTCCCTAGCTTAGGTTTCATCTGGTGAAGGAAAAAATCCTCAGAGCTCACATCTATAAGGACTAAGTAGTAAATGGTTTGGGGTTTTTTTGAGGGCAGCAATATTTTTGTTCTGTACACTTGCAAAAGACATAATCAGTTAATATTTTAATGACTTGATCATAGAATCATAGAATCATAGAATGGTCTGGGTTGGAAGGGACCCCAAGGATCATAGAGCTGCAACACCCCTGCCACAGGCAGGGCCACCAACCTCCAGGCCTGGAGTTGGTAGTAGCCTCAGAAGTTTTATCACATTAAGTACTTTTTGTTAAAATCTTGAGCTGAATGGTAGGAATAACTGGACCTTACAACACCAAAGCCAAAGTTTAACAGATGAGATCAGTGTGAAATAGTAAGTATCTTTTGTACAAGTCACTCTGAACACTATTTGCCTGTGTGCAAAGCGAAGGAGAGTCCTCTGTCTGTCCACATTTGCTTGACTAAGTTGCTATGTACAGAACATGATAGGCTATATTAATTTTTTTCACTTTTCATTTACCCATTCGTCTTACATCGTATGAGTTACATCATTTCCTAAAGAGCTCATTACAAGATATTGTGTAGAGTGTTGCATAAAAAAGGCTATTCTGATCAATAAGGAAACTTAAGAGGGTTTTAACTTTTACAATAAATAAGGTATAAATGTATTGCATTTTTAAGACCAACAAGCTCTTCATGTATTTCATTATAATTCTATATAACTAAAGAGTCCTACAAGGAGTTGTTTCAGGGAAAAAAAAAAAAAAGGTCTGTTTATTTCATTTGTATGGATGTATCAATTAAGCTGCACAAATAGAGGAGCAGCTTAACCTCAGGACAGTTTAATTAATTGATTAGACAAAATTCCATTTATATCTGTGCATTTTTCTAATATCTTATGCAAGTTTTCTAACTCCGAGACAAGGTCATGGCACCATTATGCTTTCTTCCTATTTTCAGCTCAAGTCAGCACATCATACATATTAGCATTTAAGCCACGAGGCAGGCCAGTGCTAAGGGAACAACCAAAATCAGATGAATACAAGTTGCCTAAATTCCTGCCTAAGTAGCAAGGTAATCATCATAATTGAAAGAAGTCTAACACAGCATGATGGCAGCAGTATTCACTGAGAAGAGGGGAGAGAAGCTCAAGAGTTTCATGTGAAAGTGGGGAAGAGGATGTGAAGTAAAACAGGTGGACCAGTAAAACAGTCCCAATGCACCAACTAGCTGACTTGGCACCTGTTGCAATGACGTGTTGTCCATCATTCATGAAATCTAGTTTCTGGAGTGAATACAATAACACACATAGGACAAGTAGCAGCTAGCAGCAGAATATGCAAGCCTTAGGCTTTTTGGATGGAATAGTAGAGTGACAGGGTATTGCCCTTCTTTAATGATTACAGGACTGGATTGCTTATGGTCATATCTCCTGCACTGTAACAGAGGAGTTCTTTGCATAGGACATAAATCGTAAATCCATCTTCCCAGAATGAAGCTTTAGATAAATATCCAAATGCACCCTTTCTTTGGTATCTCCCTCACTGATTAAGGATCTGAGATTTCCTTGATGCATACTAAACTTGGTTTTGTATGACAGAGGAGTATGCCTGGGGCAAATGAGGCTAAAAGGATAATACGGGAATAAAGGAGGGTAGCAATACTGAAGAATCTGTTCAGAGGAGATTGATAGCTGTAACAGAAACGAAGGAAAGAATACAACAATAAAAGTTAAATAAACCCCAGAAAGAATAAAGGAAAGGCAATTAAAAATATAGAAAAAAGAATAAAATTAAATTAAAAAGTTAATATTGATGTAAAAAGTACAGAGAATGATATTAGTCCTTTAAACTGTAATTAAACCCCTGAGAACATACGAGCATTGAAAGTCCTCAAAGCCAGACATCAATTTTTTTTTCTTCAAGACAAGCCTGTATTATTCTAAACACAGTGGAGAAAAGAGAATACAGAATTGTTGGCACAAGAGATAGAAATGTCAGGTGAAGTAGCACTGGAACTGTATTCACATAAAATATCCAATAATAATAACCACAGTAATAGCCAAGTGATTTTGATTAGTGTACCTTTTAGTGTCGAGTAAGCCATCTTGCACTTTATATTTAATAAATGAGATATATTTTCAAATGCTGTACATGAAACTTTGCATTAAAGAGTATAATGTAGTTTGCATTGTGAAGTTGCTCGACCAGCATCCGAGTTCAAGCAAAACTAATATAGAAGGGGAAGAAATGATGTTTCTGGTTTTCTTGTGTAAGAGAGACATCTGAAACAACCATGGTGCATCCACCAGTATGGAGAAATGTATTTGTAGCAAACCCAAAATTAACACCCACACACATACACACTTTTGTTCCAGAAAGCAGATTTACATGTGTAATTGAGGAGGGCACATCAGATTTTGCAAAGTCAATGCCACATTATTAAAGGTGCTTAGGCATCTAGAGGTGTGGACAGAAAGGTTCAGCCTATAGATGCATCTCTGCTTTGACTTGCTTACTCTCTTTCTTTTTGTGAGTTGTTGCTGATACCATTCCTCCATTTCAGATATAGAGAACAGCTTTCAAACAAGGAGAGTATTGCAGAATTTAAGAGTTTTACTTGCATCTGCTTACATACAGGCTTTAATAATACTTCTTCAATTTTTGGTTTGACATCATACTACGCATTGCACCTGGAATGACTTCATTAGCCCTGAATCATCACCTGTAGAAACGTCTATTTTTGAATACTGATGCTTCTGTAATTGTCCAGGGAATGTGCTATATTACCAAACCTTTTTCCTATTAGATGACCTAATTTTTTCTTGCTTTTTATAAAGCCTTTTTGTTCAGTCAGCAGTGAATAAAGAGAATAATTGATCTCTGATATTTTAATAGTTAAGGTCAATGCACTTTTGCATAGTATACCAATTTAATTGCTTCTGTACTGGTACCTTAATATGTTTTGTATAGTATCAGCAGTTAAGAAGCATAATAAACTGTAAGAATTCAGACTGTGAGGTTTGCTGCATTCCCAATCCTTATTTATTTCTGCGGTAATCTCACACAACAGTGCAAGGGTGGAAAAAAGGGTTTGTTAAACGATGGGGAGTCTGCTAAATACGTTGTTTGTATCTCAAACAGTTGAAAGTACTACACTGTGAATAATTTGCCACAGAGTTATTTGGAAGCCTTAAGTAAAAGGCTTAACTCTTTACTGACAAAGACTCTACTTGTTCCTGTGCTAAGAGGGTCTAAGTGCCAAAAATCCAGAACAGCATTTACTGCTGCTTTCTACTCATATTAAGCAACTGTAAAATAAATAAATGAACAAAGAAACAAACAAACAAATAGATATAAATACAAAGGTCCTTAGTGCTTATTCATCAAGTGAATGTATAAGTACTAAGGCATTCAAGTAATAGAAAATATGAAAAGATTCCTGCTTTAGTTGAAACACGCACAGGTAATACAAAGTCAAGGTAAGGGAAGCAGTAGAAATGTTAGTATTGCTGAACCTGTTCAACGGACAAAGAATCTTAGTCACTTGCTGTAAAAACTATTTATTAAATTATGTTAATGTAATACAGATATAAATTCAAGACACTTGTCTGTAGAAGAGGACAAAGCAAGCTGTCTGGTTTTATAACATTTTCTGTGGAGATATTAGTGATAATTAATGAATGCATTTAGTTTAGTCTTTGTCTTAAAATTCCATACAGTCCTCAGACTCAATCAAATGTATGTGTGGTTCTCATAATGCAATGCCTAGGAGTTTCACAGTCACCACTGGTTTTGTCCTGACAGTGCATCTGGAAGGAAGTATTAGTTTTTCCAATTCACAAATGCGGGGGGAAAGAGGTACCACCAGTAATATTTCATATAATAAGTACCTGGGCATATTTGAGCAAAAAGTAATGGTAGAAACCTTTCTGCAATTTTTAACTTTCAAATTTAGCTTTGAGACAGTAAGGGAAACATTCATCAGAATGTTCTCAGGGAGAGAAAATGAGATCAGTGTTTTGTTGTAAGGATTTCAGAACCTCCGTAGCTTTGTCTATACATCTGTAATGGGCAAAGGATTGTTCTCTGGCCCTGAGGACAACCCATAGAAACTCTTGCCTTCCAGAAGAGGCAAGTTGTGTACATACCACCTGTTGGCCTGTGCTGCTGGTAGAGTGTGATGGGTATTGCTCAGGGGGCTGTTGCTTGTCAGATACCATGGCAGGGGTCATGCTAGCAATTCTGCAGGATGGATAGCCACCTGTAGCCTGGCTCTGCTTAGTTTGCAAATATTGACTTGGGTTTGGAGTACTATGGTATGATAAGATCTTCAAACTGTAATCAAGTCAATATACCTAGCAAAGTCACTGCTATGGGAACTTTCATATGTTCTCCTTAATAAAAAAACCAAACCAAACACAACCAACCAAACAACCAACCAGAAAATCCAAGAACAGCAAACAGCAAATAAAACAACAAACTCAAAACCAACATCTAAAATAACAATACTAAAAACACTGCATACCACTTGTCAAAGAGTTTTCTCGAATCTGGTAAGGTATATTTTTTATTTACTTGGATTCATCACCTTATTCTCCTGGTGTCTCAATTCAATCTGAGTAAGCTACCACACAGGTTATTGTTGTTATTGTTCTTGGTGCACTGACTTTGCTTGTACCCTGACGTCACGCAATTTTTAGATGCGATCTCTGCCTGAAGTACAATCTGGATTAGACAGTGCTGTCTCTTCAAAATTTGGCCACCAGATCTGTGCATATCAATTCAGTCCTTCCAAGACAATAGTAAGTTTGTTAGATGCTGACTTCACTGATAGCTCCCTCTTTGGCAGAGTTGGACAGGTTTCTGGCAAGTCTAATCCATTAGCTATTCATTTCTAATTTGTTGAAATTAACTGTCAGATGCTGGGATTGTTTCCAGGACAAGGTCAATGTAGACCTGAAAATCTTTCTTTAAAGACTTTTCTTCTTTTGTTGGTAGCTGCTTAATTTAAGCAGTGGACAGTGGCCACTGTCATCAGTGTTTTGCCAGTGCTGAAAAAAAAATTTTTCAAAAACTTGAAGTCAAGTGTAGAATGTCATGCAAGGATTTTGAGCCCAAAAAGTCCACCAAATGTTTATGGCTTTTTCAATGTTAAAATGCAAGAGGAAAAATATCAGCTACTAATGTTCCCATTTCCACTTGAGATTATTGGTCAATTTCTGTAAAGGCTTTTCATATGGCCATAACTTTTGTCTGTTTTTCTTCCAAGGGTTTGGTGTTTGTCTATGGCATACTGGCCATAAGATGAACCATACTTTCCATCATTGCTGTTATAGTGCAACTCAAAAAAAAAACCCCTAATGAGTCTTAGAAGGGTTCTTTTATTTTGCATTTTCCTGTGACTTTTGAGAATCATGTATGTGACTCTATACACATAAGAAAGTCTGTAAAAATGTCTCCATTTACTTGTCATAGTCAGGGACCATCATAATTTATAAATAATAGAGGTGTATCTGAAAGTGGCTGTATTTCCTGCTTCTGAATTTCCCAATTTGTATTCTCATTCAGAGAGATATCAGCTTGCTAGACATCAAATCTGTATTTACTAATCTACCATGTTCATTAACATCTCTGGTGTAAATGTACACATGCTGGTCATACATTTGAATACTTAGAACTTTAGATGAAACTGTCTCTGAGCCCCAACCAGTTTTGTTTAAGAAACAGAAAGACACTGGCAATTTGACAGTCTGAATGGATGTTCTAGAGATACTCAGGTGGTGAAGAGCCATGACCAACATCCATTAGATGCACAGCCTTCTGACAAGGGCTTTCATGCAGGTGTACGATGAAACATTCTTTAGCTCAGTGGATTTGCCAGGAACTTATACTAACATCTGACTGTGATAATGCTTTGGGCACTGGCGTTCAAATTAATGCCCAGTGAGCTACAGACAGCACGTGTTCTTGTCTGCATGTCCTTACAAACACACAACTTCCTTGTCAGGCTTTAGTTAATTCTTTCACAGTTGTGACTTTCTCTTTTCTTCAGTATTGCTTGATAAAATCCCTCTTACGCCTCTTAACATGTAAACCATGTTGCTATTTTTTAAGGCTTTGTGAGACCTCACTTTTCCTAGTGTGACATCTGGGTCTAAATAAAGCTGTGCTGGCAAACTAGTATCTCTGATGCTATCAGCTATCTTGCCTTTTATTAGTGTCTGCTTTTAATGTTCTGTATTTGCAAGGTTCAGCAAGATTGAACCACAGCAGCTAAAAACCACTGCTTTCTTTTTTTCCTCCTTTCTTGCTCCTAGATCCTTTCAGTAAGTCTTGCCTTATCAAATCTGACAGTCTTTTTGCCTAGCCTATTAATATGAAAGTCCCTTGCATTTTGATGTATTCTTTTCTTCCATCATCACTCTGGGAAGGGACACGTAGGGTCTTTGGCGATGTCACCTGTGGGATACATCAGAATGCTTGCTTGATGTTACCAAGGCACTGATGCTGTTGAAGTCTGCAGATGGAGTAATGCCCTCACAACAGCCTTTATCACACAGCCATTTGTAATCTTGGCTTCATTACTGCAGAGAGCTGGAGCTAAGTTTCCTCCAGGACTCTCCTCCAGAAGTTTCCTCTTTCCCTGTTAATTCAACCCCACAGCAGGGTTGTGAGGTTTCTTTTTCTATATTCCTCCTTCAGACAGCATGATTCTTTCCACTCCTCATAGCACCATGAGTGACCCAGTACACAAAGATGCCTATTTGAGCTTCAGTCGAAAAATCCTCAAATGGGGATATTCTTGCTGCTTAATGTCCTCACCCTTCTGCAATTTGGAGTCCTCTCCTCTGGACAAGTGGATACACTACTGCCCAAATCACCACTTCAGCTGTGGATAGGAAGACACAGCTCATTTCTGGTGGTCAAACTGACATTTCCAACACCAGAAATACAAGTCAAAACAAATCTGTTGCCAGGCAAAAAAGGCAAATGCTGCTGATCAGGGCTAGCTTTGCGCTCAAACCCATCTGTAACTAGCAGGAGGCTCTAAGCTGCAAGGCCCAGGTCCAGCTGCAGGGCTTTATGAGCTTTGCAAGCCTAACTTGACCATACCTCAGCACTATGAGGAAAGGGGAATTTCCTACGGCAAATGAATCCCTTGCTGGTACAAAAAGGCATACAAAGAGCAAAGATCTGGCCCATTCAGATTTCCACTGGAAGATTATTTCATTAAAATTTATCACTATGTTTTGGCAGATATAATTCTATTAATTCTAACTGCTTTCCTAACACAACAAAATAAATGTCTCAGATCCCTCACCTCTGGACAAAGTTAATTATAAGTGTGCCTGTCATAACAATTTCAAACTAAGCACTAGGAAAATAGGATTAGAACAAGGCCAACCAGTCCAGTAGCCAGGATAAACTAAACAAGTACAAGGCTCACACGGCGCTGTTTGATGGGGTTGAGCCACAAGAAGAGAGGGAAGCAGTGCAGCTATTAGTCTCAGTTGTGCTTTTTTATTACATTTATCTCCCTACTCCTTTTTATTTGTATCGGACCTGATTTTCTGAAGATATGTATTTCAGTGACTTAATCATTCCTTTCCTAAAAATGTCTTATTTTACAAATTAAATAAGAAGAAATTTGTTATTAAATGTAGAATTCAAAGAAAGATGACTAGCATGTATAAGAAAGACTGGGCAATGATTCTTGAATCAAAATTGAGTGGGAAATTCCATATTTCTGCTAAGAGAAACTTAAATTAATGTCCCGTTCATCAATTGGTTAAACTGCCATTTTTAACAATACCCCTCCAGGTAGCTTTTACTGGCTACAGATGTGTAATAAGTCTATAAAAGATAAGTATATCCAGCCAGCAACTTCAAGAATGTTACTTACTTTTTCAACAACAACAACAAAAAAAAAAGTCCCCAAAAGTCATACACAAAATAATTTTAAAACAAGAGCACGGTCACTTTGTCCCCAAAAAAGGTTCCAATGATATGAAAGACAAAAGAGTGATTTTACTGGTTTTTCTTTTTCATTGTAAAGGAAGAGAATTTATATAATTGCCAGGAAGCCAGGATAAAATAAAACAGATGTAAAGAGCCTCATTGCTTGTCCTTGCTTCCAGGAACTGTGTTACAAATTTTGAATCAAGTAATTTAACCCAAATTTGCAGGTACCCAAAGATTTAAAATAAGCTGGGAGACCCTCTATGGACTTGCTGCTTTGCTTTTGATGACTCTGAGCATCTTGCTTAGGCTGTCTGCTTCAGTCAGGTAAAGCCTCAGAAAATAAGATAACAATATCAACAATGAATAGAACTATTTTTATACGGTCTGAATCTGTCTCTATGGCAACATTTTTTAGCCTATTTAGATTTTTTTTTTAAATCTCTGTCTCTCTATCTCCCTTCTTGCATTATTCTGTTGAGTGACGGATATAGATAGAAAGATAAAACATAGTGTCCACATACAAACATCTGTCGAGTCTGGAAGAGTAGGTGGTTGTTTGCTTTATATGTGACCTTTTCCTTTAACAGATATTTCAAAGACATTCCACTAAATTTCTTTTCCTTTGTGAAAAATTTACTAAGAAAAAAAGAAAGATATATTCAGCTTGAAAACAAATCGTCTAAATATGCATAGATAAATAATTTTTCCTCTTTAAGTCTGAGTGCTTTATGAGTGTGTGTGTGTGTGATCATTAATGTTTTATATTTAGGGGGACACAAGTACAGACACCAAAAGAAAAAATACTATCCAAGGTCAGTCAGACAGCGAACAGTTTCACTGGCTGTAGTAGCAGATTTACAAATTTTCAGTACCTTAACAAGTGGCTTCTGATACTACACTTATACCTAAGCTCTCCTTATTTGGAAGGTTTACATTTCTGGCCCATTATGTCCTTGCATCTCTTTTCTGTTGCTGTATGAAAAATGCCCACAAACAAGCAAGAAATAGGACCGTACCCTGAGAACTTTAAAACTGACTGCTTCAAAAGGCCATTAAATTCACAGAGAAAAAGAAACCTGCATGAAAGTGGAGGAAATTTGTTTTTATAAAATCCTATTCCGTTGTATTAAATCAAAGTATTTAATGTAAGAACAGTAGGTCTGAAACATATATTCTTTATTAAGGTAAAAAAAGATAAGACTGAAGAGAGACAGCTGTAATGAAATGGGGATAGTATTCCTGGGTAGTACAGGAGCAAAAGCAGCTGGTGATGGTTTGGGCTAAACCCACAGAAGTTTTACGAAGGATCTTGGACCTTTGTGTAAATAGACCAGCAGAGGAATGCCTGTTCTTCTTCACAACTATGGAGTTGAAAGGGATTTTCTTCACACAGGCATAATTCTTATCCCTCATGATTTGACCTGATTTTTTTTAAAATTACCTCATATAATTTTGCTACCTGCCAGCTTCAGAACATAAGAACAGCGGTATCAGATCAGTTCCGTGCTCTATGTTATTCACTGCACTGTCTCCATTAACCAGACATATAGGAAAGAGTATAGGAACAAGGAATGAATGATCCTATCTCTGATACGCCTTCCTGACTTTTTGCAGTCAGCAATTTAAAGATTTTCTGAGCCAGAACTGCATCCAAAGCACCCAGCAGTCAGCCTGTTCTCTAATCCACTTTAAATTCATTTATCTCTTTGGCTACCTTCAAATCATAAAGCAGTGAGTTCCACATTTCAGTTTTGTGATGTATCAATGACATAAAAATAAAGTAATATGTTGAGCATCCTAGTTCTAACACTTAACATTTTATTTGAATGCAAATCACATTATTTGTATCCTGAGAAGAGTTGTTTGTCTTTACAGTCCCTCACAATAACTGGAAGTAAATTTTAAAAAGCACCACAGATGAGACTGATTCATGTGTATCCAACACTCAGACAAAATTGCAGATGATCGGCTGCATCCTGTTGGCTGTTATGTTTCATGCAAAAACCAAAGTGCCGTGATACAAGCCAAAGTGTCATCATTGCAGCTTCATCAGAATGTGCTTATATTTTTAAGCACCAGCAATTTTCTTACAAATATTATAAACTCTGCAATTTCTTTAATTGAAAAGTTAATATTAGATGGTTTGTGATTTAGAATAAGAAACTGTAAGAGGAAGTTTTGAAATGTATATGGTGATAGTTTATTGAGATCAATTGAGTAATTATAATGAGTGTCCTCATCAGAAAAGTTAAAAAAAAGCCCCACATTAGTAATATCAACCAGTGCTTTTGTGCCACATAGAGACAGAAAGCTGTATTGTGATTGGGCAACTAAATGTAGAATAAAATAGTAAAAAATATTCTTAAGAATATCTGATTTAAATGGCTAAAAATAGCAAAGTTATTTACAGTAAAGGGGCGGGGAGGGGCGAGCCACAAAATATCCACCTCATCTCGCTGAAGTTGATTCAACAGTAGTTCTAAAGTAATTAGTAGCAAGCACTTACCATAAAGCCATCACAGCATTACCACCTTCTAGGGCTGAAAATAATTTATCTTTAGAAACTATGTGCCTAGCTTGGATTGAGAAGGTAATATTAATGAAGGAAAGAACCAGGAAATAGCAGCATACTTAGAGCTGACTAGAGCTAAAATCGATGACAAAAGACAGTCAGAAACACATGAGTAATTTATTAAGCAATGATAGATTTCAGTAAGTAGCACTGCAAAATCAGTCCTTCGTCTGATCTGTGGGGTGAAGATAAATTAGCAGTTTTGTAAACTGAGCAGTTCTGTTTGCCCTTTGACTAATATATGGAACAAACCTTCACAAAATGCATTTGCTCTTTTTCTACCTGGTTTTCACTGCACTACTCATCCCCAGTGCTATATTAAATCTCCCGAGGTAAAGACACTACTAGAATTAAACTTCTGTCAAATCGCACGGACTATGTTATTAGCAATTATGTTTATCAAGTGTCCCAGGATCCTTGGGTCTGTGCCAACATTGAGGGAGTGCACTGGGGAGCGCTCTTCTTGCCTGGAAACTGCAGTCTGCGTCAGGCACAAAGCATATAGAATTCACAACACTGAACTAAAAGCAATAAAGGTGTAGTTTTATTCAAGTCCATCCTCTCTTTGGTAAAATATATGTTCATTCATTCAGTGATCTCATATACTTCCTTAGGGAATACAATTCATCCTCTTGCAAAGCATTAATGTTTTTCTTGTGCAAGTGGCAACTGTTCTGTTCTGAGTGGAGCAGAAGATTAAATAGCCCAGATACATATGGAAATCTCAGGCCATCTACTTTGATATGAAAAATAGACAGATACATCAATAAAGTGCATTTTAAACAAGTGTTCATAATGGGGGCTTTGTACACTGCCTGCTTCTTCTTGTTGCTGCTTATATGTCCACAGCTCAGAAATTTATATGACCTTCTTCAAACTGGTCCTGTAGACTTTCTGGTCCTCTTCTTCCCCCCGAAATAGCAAACTTTGAGACACTGTAACTCCTCTATTGCTGTAGGCTTCTTTAATGGGAAGGTCTTCAGATTCTCTGGAGAGCATTATCTAAGAGCATAGCTAAAGCCCACCTGGAGAAAGCTGTCCTGTTGCAAGGCACTCGTTCTCTCTGTAGTTTAACTTGCTGAAACCTCTGCACTCTCTCCAGTGTCCCTTCACAAAATTTTTCCTTCCCTATTTGGAAAGCCCTTTTTTCTCCAGCAGGAAGCTCATGTTCTTAGACTCCCTAGGAGCTAAGCAAAGGTGGAACCAGTAGATATGAGGCTTTGCAGAGAGCTTTGGAGTCCTAACAAGAATCCCATAGGAAGGCTATATTTAGAGTATATAGGAAGAAGAACCTTGTGCTCACTGGTATGTATCTGTGAGGAATCAATGCTACCCACACAGTAATGATGTACCCAGCTTCCTCTCCATATTGTGTTGACTGGAATGAATTCACCTTGCCTTACAACCCAAGTGTGAAATAACTCACTTAAACCTTTTCTGTGGCTCCATGAGAAGAAACAGAGGGAAGTGGAATGCAGGCAAGAAAACCAGGGCCAATAAAAAGACAGTTACTCTCCTTAATCAGGAAATCTAGCTTGAAGTAATATAATAGAGGAGCTTTTACTAGTTATAACTCCTCCTGCTGTATCTGATCGCTCCACAAAGCCATTTCATACTTTGTTCCTTTAAAACACACAGGTTGTTACAGTGTTCCTCTTTAATAATCTTAACTTTACAGACTTTTATAATCACACTAAAGGAGTCATTGTGAAAGATTCCACACTGCTTTGTCATAAATATTATTTTGTCATTACCACAAACCTTTTAACCCACTGGTTTAAAATATCAGATAAAGATAACTTAATGAATGTGATACCTCACAGGTTTTCCTCCTTGCTGGAAGACAACACAAAGGTATAAGAGCATAAGTGGTTTCACCTCTTATTAAAAAAATGTCTTGACATTTTCCTTTATTTTGCAAACAATGAATGGAAACTAATGTCAAAATATTAACTGGAGTGAAGAAGTTGACTTTTTTACCTATTGTTCTCCTTCCCATTCTCAGTCAATCTTCTGTATACTTATGTGGTCATAAGCTGTTCTCTCTGGTTGTGGATGCTGTTGCATTATTCTTTCTATTTCCCTAAATTATATAATTACCCATCATGCCAGTAGCCACGGCATACAGTGACCAGAACTGATGGTCTAACAGGGATGCAGAGCATTCCAAGGAACTGCCTCCTTGGATTTCTACAGTGTGTACATACATCCATTGATATACAGTCTTTCTTCTATGTGAAAATCACTGAGATTTCATTCAATGTATTTCGAAGGAATCTAAAGTTATAGAATAAATTTTTTAAGCTTTGTTTTCCATAAAATAGAGCCCTCTATTACGAATTTCTTTCTTCCAGCTGAAATTTCAGCCTGTACATGAGGCAACTTTGTCACCATTATGTGGATTTTTACATGAAGTGAAGAGAGATGGATGGCCTCTGAAACAACCCATGGCTAATGCATTAAAGGCATTACAAATTAATATCATGACCATGGGAGGAATTAATGTGATTCATGATGCTGTTGTATAATAAGTGCCTTGACTGTGTGGTACATGAACTAGGACACTGTCAGTTGCCCAAATTAGAGTTTCTGTTCTTCACTCCTCACTCTGCATTCACTCTCACATACATAGGTTGACATGATCTGATACAGAGATTTAAAGCAATCTCCTCTGTCCTCTATCTGTTGAAAATACTGCTTTGCAATGAATAAGCAATCCAAGGCTCACTCTACCTCCACTTGCTTTTCTAATTTGATAGTGTGTTCCCTGATTCTAAGGCAACAAGAGTACATATTCTGAAAATATTCAGATTTTCAATTAAATGAAGCAGTAAAAATTGGTAAACCACATGTGTACACATATGTATCTCATTTTTTTAAATAAAGTATCTGTCTTTGAGTGTACAGATGTGTGTTATATAAACACTGCTTGATGTGAAAACCTCTATTCTCTTTTCATAGACATACATGCACACACACGTACACACACACACACAAGCATGCACACAAACACTGCTCAGGTTCAGTGTTAGGTTCCTGTTCAGGGTCTTGCTGGGACAGAGTCCATTTTGTTCATAAGAGCCTGTATGGTGCTGTGATTTGGATTTCTGACTAAAACAGAGCTGCTAACATGATAATATCTTAGCTACTGATGAGAAGTGCTTACACAGAATCAATATCTTTTCCATTTCTCAGCTGCCCTGCCACTGAGTAGGCTGAGGGTAGGCAAGAATTTGTGAGGGGACACAGCTGGGACAGCTGACCCCACTGACCAAAGCAATATTCCATACATGCAGTACAACTGGCAGTGGTCTTTCAAAGGTAGCTGTTGCTTGGAGACTGGCTGTGCAACAGTCTGCTGGTGGGAGGTGGTAAGTGATTGCCTTTGCATCACTTGATGCAGGTTGTTTTTTCCCTTCACTTATTAAACTGTCTTTATCTCGACCCACAAGTTTTTCTCACTTTTTTTCTCTCATTGTGCTGGGGGGAAGTGAGCAAGTGACTAGGTGAGTGCATAGCTGCTGGCCGAGGTCAGCCCACCACATTTGCTCAAACCATCACATGTTTTATCTGGTAAGAGAACAAAGCCAAAGTATTCTCCATGCCTCTGTAGGTGGGCATAGCCCCAAGCATTGGCATGCAGTCATCCATGCTCTGGAAGCATTAGCACGCCTCTTGGCACAATTTTGTCCCACGCTAGCTAGCAGCATCCCAGTCTATGCCCTGAGTTCAAGATAGTTGGAATTGGCAAGGGACCAGTGACAGCAGGCTGTTTGGATGTGGCCACCCTACTTTGAAGTACAAAGACATTTACTAATATAGACATTTGCTATATCATTCCAGCTGGCTGTGGGATGAGTGAATGCGTTCTAAACCAATTTGTTTGCAAGTACAAATAGAAGTAGCCACAATGTATCTTTAAAAAAATTGCTTCAGCAGTTATTTTGAAAAATAATCTGAAGTTATGTGGTATGAGAAGACTTTGGATGACCAAAGTAATGTAGATACTATCTCACTTTCTTGGATTATATCCATTCCGGACTCAAACTACTTTCAAAAGGGATTATTTCTCAATGTCTCCATAGTGTTAATCCTAAAAGACAATGTACTTTGAGGAAAACAAGGCATTCTTGAAACTGAGGGTGCTCTTAGGGGTAAAATCATCCTTTTCTCACTACCATTGTTCTTATATAAAGACTTTTAAGACCTATATATCCAACTGTGATTAAAAATTAAACATAAAAACAATAAGGGTGGGTGACATATGGCAATGGTGTAGTAGCATTGCAAAGCTATTGCTTCAATGATTTCAGTCAATCATCTAAAGGGATGGCAGTCTTACAGTTATGTGGAGAAGGAATATTTGCTGACACCAGTATCCCAGACAAGAAGATGGACTGTGTTCATATGAGAGGATTATAATCATCACAGTCAGACTAACTGAAAGGCAACTGCAGGATTTGTTGTTGAACTTCTCATTCTAGTCATCATTTTGATTGCTGTGGAAACTCCCTAAAATTACAGCAATTTTATTGTTAGCAAATGAGATCAAAATTTAAAATAGAGCAAACAGATGATCTAAGAGTAGAGATACTCAAGTGACAATCACATTTTGCTAAAAGAAAAAAATTCTTTGATGAATTTTTACCCGTGTAGCATTGAGGAACAAGACAAGACATTATTTCTATCTATCCAATGAAGGCTTTTCCCAGTAATTTTTCCATCAGAGCATCAGTTTCCACTGGCAGCACTTAGAATCTTCTACAGGAATCTGAAGTTTCAATCTGGCTAATGCTGTAAAACAAGGCCAAGGAGAATCTCCCACCTTTACTGGATGTGGGGGGAACCATTGTGATGGAGGATGAAGAAAAAGCTGAGGTACTTAATGCTTTTTTTACCTCAGTCTTTAAGTAGTAAAACCAATTCAGCTCGCTGGAGGAGAAGGACCTGAGGGTGTTAGTTGACAGCTGGCTGAACATGAGCTGGCAGTGTGCCCAGGTGGCCAAGAATGCCAATGGCATCCTGGCCTGTATCAGGAATAGTGTGACCAGCAGGAGTAGGGAAGTGATAGTTCCATTATACTCAGCTCTGGTGAGGCCGCATCTTGAATAGTGTGTTCAGTTTTGAGCCACAACTACAAGAAGGATGTTGAGATGTTGGAGCGCAGCTAGAGGAGGGTGACAAAGCTGTTGAAGGGTCTTGAGCACAAGTCCTCTGAGGAACGGCTGAGGCAGCTGGGACTTTTTAGTCTTGAGAAAAGGACACTGAAGGGAGACCTTATCTCTCTTACAACTGCCTGCAAGGCAGTGGCAGAGATGTCAGAGTTGGTCTCTTCTCTTGGGTGATAAGCAATAGGATGAGAAGGAATGGCTTGAAATGGCACCAGGTTAGATATCAGGGAGAATTTCTTTACTGAAAATGTAGTCAAGCCCAGGAAGGTGGTGGGTTCACTATCCCTGGAGGTGGACTAGTCAGGGTTAGGTTATGGTTGGACTCAATGATCTCAAAGGTCTCCTCCAGCCTAGGCGATTCTATGATTCTGTATCATGTTCTGCTGTCTTGAATGTATAGGTACCCATTCTGCTACCTTCTTATCTTATGCCATCTCTTCATGGAAGCTCCTTCAATTTTTTGCCATTTTCAGTGCCCAGAAACCTCCTCCACTTTTTCTCAGAGCTCCATAGGGAGCTCCCTCTGAACTGTGCTCTGAACTACTCTTTTCTTTAGCTGCAGTCATTGCTGACTCATGTGTAACCCTTGTGCTTAGCTCAGCCACCCCTTCATTATCCATCCTGGCTCATTGCTCCTAGCTACTCACGCAACCCCCACAGCGAACTTTTAAATAAATTGAAGTTAGGAAGACCTTTAGAACAGTGTAGCATGGGTTGCTCATCACTCTAATTGACTGTTGGCTCTTGTATGCTTCATTGTCCTCCAAACAGGTATAGCCATTAGTATGCCAATGCAACCAAATATTTCTACTTGCAACAAGCCCAATCTAAAAATCTAAGATTCTTCATGTAAGAAGTTGAAATGAACATACAGCACATTGTTGTATGTTACAGCCAAACAGCTTTTGCTTCATTGCTAATGCACTTGTCTCATTATTATATATCTTCAAAGCTGCCAAGAGAATGCATCTTCATTTAAGAGAGCACACTACACAATCCATATTTTAAAATTAAACCAATATGGAACTTTCAGAGTCTAAAAACAGTTCCTGAAAAACAACTCTCTTTGAAAACTGAAGTGTAACAACATAAATGAAGCTTGTCAATTATTTATCCTTAATCTCCACCATAATTTGCATAGTTACCAAGTAAATAGAATAATTTCTGACAGTCCAGTAGAATCATTTTGACAGCCAGCATGGATTTTCTTTTTCTTTTACTGCACCTTCAGTTTGTCTTCTGTAATAGTAGTACCCTCAGTGATGAGCAAGAGCATAAGAACTTCAATTCTTCAATGGTTTTCAGACCCCTGCTTGATTTGCCTTGCCCATCAATTCAAAAAACAAATCTATTTTTTTATCCACAAATCTATATTTTATTCATCTTTAAATAAGAAATCTTTCAGGCCTGGTAACACAAAATCTCACAAAGCTATTTTTATAGAGTAATTTTTCAGGATAGCATCTCCTTGAATTACATTTTTTTCATTGTCATTCCTTAGTAGCTTAGTAATGAAGAAGTTGAGTTAACAAAGCATGCCAGTAATTTCAATTTTTTTAACGTCAACTTTACACTCAAAAGGGTTGATTTTTCAGAAAAAAAAAACCCAAATGAAAGAAAAAGAAGAGAACTAGGAAAGGGCATTCTCTGGCACAGTGAAACATCACTGTTGCAAGACATTGGCAGCAATTTGAGATTAATTAGTCAGGAAGAAGTTGAAAAACTTGTACCTAAATTGATTTTATGCTTCAGAGTTGTAAAGGCCTTCTTGTTTTCTTTTATGTCTTCCTGAAAATCTGCTGTTCTTAGCTTCATAAACTTCACAAGACATTCGTGCGAGGACATAGTTAAAATACTAAGTGATTTTGTCCTGACAGAGTTGACATTTACCTTGTTAAAAGTGTTTAACATCAAAGCCAACAGAATAAATTCATGACGTGAAGTAGGCCGTATTCACTTACCAGAAAAATATTCATCTAATACTTCGTAACATTAAAAACACTTAGGATAAGAAGCAAGATCACAAGCTTCTGGTCATGCACCTTTCATTCCTTATTCTGTAAGTGTAATGCCCAATACAAAACCCACTTAAATTAATGGTGGTCTTTCCACTGACTTTTGAATTAATTCTGTAAACAATTAGAAGATCCTATTCCTTCACTTCCTTCCTGCCTTGAAAAATATACATGTTCACAGCACAAAGGCATAAAGGCAAGAGCTTCCCTTGCCATCTTTTCTAATCGAGGAAGCTTAATTGCCTCTGAGTAACCTGTTCTATGATATAGCTTGTGCTGAGTTCATTTGTTTGAGTGTAACCTAACAATAACAATCCAAACCAGGAGGAATAAAGAGTATGAGCGTAAGGAAACTGTATGAGAACTGTCTTCCAACTGGCTTTCAATTTACAGTAGGCATGCCACCAAGAAGGCAATTCCGAGTTAACACGTTACAAACCTGTGCATTGCACTGACAGTCTCCAGAGAATGCTGCAAACACCACAGTGAACTGTACTGTCTCATATGTTAGTAATAGCTTAGCATATCATGAATTATCCAGCTGGACTTCTTGCCTCTGTCGCTATCAGTAACCAAAATGAGCCACAAATATTTCTATAGCCCTGAGGCTAATTAGCACAACACAGCTTACATCCGTCACAACCAAGCCTTGCAGAGCAGGAGGACAGTTGTGTGCAAGCTGACCGTCAGGCAGGTGTCCTGGCCCAGGCTCTCCTTCAATCTGTGCATGGACCTGGGCTGGGCAAACATTTTTTTGGCCTGAGTCAATTCTCTGCCAAGGAATTCACTAACAATTTAGCAGCACGGATGACATGCCAGTGCATAAAGGATGTCTTTAGTGTAACTATCACAGCAACTAGCTTAAATAGAGCAAAGGTTTGCATATGTAGAAAGCAACTTTCTCAAATTCTTTTCCATCCCAGCAGCCTATCCCTTCATCTTTAGTTGATAGAATGATATCATACTATGAACATTGCAAGGTCTGGAGAAGAATAGTGCCTAGCAGAGGAATTAGTTTGGATAAAAACCAGCAGTTCTCTACAGACATAACAGAGGGATGCCAAAGTACAACTACATCGTATCTAATTTTAAGGCAGAGGTTATTGATGTGGCTGATAGACGTGATGACTGTCAAAAGAGAACTTTGACAAACAGTAACTACAAAGGGCAGAAGCTAAGAAAGTTCTGTATACTTAATGGATTAGACATGAACAGCACCTCTACTGCTGGGCTCTGCACCTGGGAAAAAATAGGAGACATCCTCTCCTATCTTCATCAGTAAAAATGTCGATAAACACTGTAAATGCTTTACTCACAGAGGTAATTTTCAGATACACCTTTGAGGTAAACATTGGAAAAAGAGAAGCAGGAATTGAATCTGCCAGTAAAGCACCTAGAGAAACTTATTAAGAGAAACTTTAGGTGAAAAAAAGAAGAAAGATATTTAAAGTGTGTCTGGAAAGTGCAAACGTGGAGAAAACTTACAGTTTAAAGTATACATATTCTTTTAGTCACACATACAGTATTGCACTAGGATCACTGGGGTTATACTGCCAGATAAGAGGATAGTCTGTAGAGTCATAGAATCACAGAATGTGTAAGGTTGGATGGACCTTTAGACGTCATCTAGACCAACCCCCCTGTATTAACCAGGGACATCTTCACCAGAGCATAATAGAGGGGTAGAATCACCTCCCTTGATCTGATCCATAATGGTCACTTAGTGGCACTTAGGACACAGTGCCCACTACATGCCTCAGGGCAACAGGCTGGGGGCCCTTTCTCTCACCCCAAGAAGAGAAGAGAAGGCACAGTAAGACAGACTAACCAACCTTAAAATAGGTGAAAAAAATTAGACTGCACCCTGAGACTGGGCACATACAATGGCCCCAAAGTTTAGCAACCATTGTGAGAATTTGCACATGATACCAAAAAAAAAATTCAAAACATGATATTGAAAATATCATCCTGTGGCATTATAGTGCTGCTGCTGATATAGATGTCCTTTGGGAGACTGTAGTTGTAAACTAAACCAAAGGAACTGCACAAACAGATAGGTCATTTACAGTCAGCATATAAGCTATTTATCAGAGCCTAGAAAGCGTCTTGCTTATTGCAGGCAAACAAAAATTAATAGAAGAACAAAAAATTGAGGTTTTTAGTTGTTGCTCGTTATCTTTGTGGGGAAGATGACATAACTGCTCAAAACCCACTGCTGTTGCACTAAAAAATTAGCTTGCTCTAAAAAATCCATGTAAAGGTTACCATTCACATTGTTTTGCACAGCATATAGAATCCTGTGGTACCATAATTAACTGTGCATATCTCTTCACATAAATGCTCATGAAGCCAAATACTAATTATTTTGGGTTATCATGTCAGATATCAGAGCATAATGTAATGAAGTTAAACCACTTGAGCCTTCAACTTTTAAGGACACCAGTGAAGATTTTTATAAGATGTAAAAGTTTCTTCATAAGTTAATTAAGGTAAATAGTTTCATGGCTTTTGATTTAAAATATGAATATAATTATTTTAGAACAATTCCTTCCTTTATAGTGCTATTTTTAATATGGGTGTCAGGTTTCCTGATTTCTTTGCTTGAACAAGTGGTGTTAGCAGTACTCAAGCCTGGCAAAAGAAAAGAACATGGGATTTTTAAAATTAAATGATACCTTCAAAGCTTTATGGTGCTGGTAATATTAATGATCCTGGAAGAGAAACCTGAAAGTCTACAGCTATGGTTTCTCAGGCATTTAATATCCTAACAGTTTCAACAATGTTTGCAGTTGAAGAGACAACCGTCCTCCCAAGTCCTTTTTGACTAACTGTTCTCCTTTTATGGAGACCCACCTGGTGTATTAATTAAATGCCTTTGACACTATTTCCAATGTTCTCCTGGAGAAACTGGCTGATTATGGCTTGGATGGGTGTACAATTTGCTGAGTATTAAACTGGCTGGGTGGCCAGGCCTGAGGAGTTGTAGTGAATGGAGTTTAAATCCTGTTGGTGGCCAGTTGCAAAGGAAGTTCCCCAGAGCTGAACAGTGGGGCCAGTTCTCTTTAATATCAATGGTCTGGACAAGGGGATCAAGTGCACCCTCTGTAAGCTTGCAGAGGACACCAAGTTGTATGGGAGTGTTGCTCTGCTTGAGGGTAGGAAGGCTCTGCAGTGGGATCTGGACAGGATGGATTGATGGGCCAAGGCAAATTGTATGAGGTTCAACATGGTTCAGTGCCAGGTCCTGTACTTTGGTCAAAACAACCTCATGCAACACTACTGGCTTGGGGAAGAGTGGTTGGAAAGTTACCTCGCAGAAAAGGACTGAAGGGTATTGGCTGAATGGGAGCTAGCAGTGTACCTAGGAAGCCAAGAAGGCCAATAGCATTCTGGCTTCTATCAGGAGTAGTGTGGCCAGCAAGACTAGGGCAGCGATCGTGCACCAGTACTGAGCCCTGGTGAGGTCACACCTCAAGTACTATGTTCAGTTTTGGGCCCCTCACTACAAAGAAAGATATTGAGGTGCTAGAACATGTCCAGAGAAGGGCAACAAAGCTGGTAAAGGATCTAGAGCATAAGTCTTAAGAGGAGCAGCTGAGGGAATTAGGGTTGTTTAGCCTGGAGAAAAGAAGGTGAAGGGAGACCTTTTCACTCTCTACAACTACCTGAAGGGAGGTGGGTGGTGGTCTCTTCTCCCAAGTAACAAATGATAGAACAAGAGGAAATGACCTCAAGTTGCACCAAGGGAGGTTTAGATTGGATATTAGGAAAAAAATCTCTGCTGAAAGGGCTGTCAAACACTGGAATGGGCTGCCCAGGGAAGTGGTTGAGTCTTCATCCCTTCAGGCAAAGACAAGTAGATGTGGCGCTTAGGGACATGGTTTAGCAGTGTTAGACTTGGCAATGTTAGGTTGGACTCAAAAATCTTAAAGGTCTTTTCCATCCTAAACAATTTTTTTATTCCATTTCTTTGTCATTGAAAATCTGTCCATTGAAAAACACTCCTGAGATGTGAGCTCTTATGTCTTTGTCCCTCAGACTCGGAAAGTCCATCGACTATTCCATGGCAGTTTACTCCAGAAACTAGTATTTAATTTAGAATTCATTATTTTCTGACCAGCATACTATATACCTGTGTTCTGTTGGTGTCTGCTGTTTCAGAGACAAAGGTACTGTATTTGCAAATCAGTTTAATAATAAACAATAATTAAAAAGTAATTAAAGCATAATAAGCAGTATGGTCCTTTATGAATTAATATATAAAGATATTATATTATGCATATTATATATGTGTTTATAAGATATATATCTTACATATATCTTTACATATATTCTCTCTATATACATATCTTTATATATAAGATAAGGTGGTTTATAGTGCAAGACTTGAAACCAGTTTTGACATAGAATTGTATTTCTAGGTTTTGCCACATCCTTTGCATTCTCTTTGTTTTGCTTGTTCTTTTTTCATTTATACCTTACTGTGGTCTTTAAGTGCTCTTTGTGTATTCAGTACATGGTCAGAAATTCATAAGATTAAAATTAGCAACCATTTAATTTATCTCCTTAGGTTTAGCTCCTCAGAGCTAAATCAAAGGCAAGATTTTTTTTTAACTCCAATACATTTTATTATTTAAACTATTTTCTACTAGCTTTCATTTCTGCTTCATGACATAATCCAGCTGAGTGGATTTTAGCCCTATTCATTTTGCTATCACCAGTACAGATTTCATTTTTCATGTTCATTTTCCAGTAGCTTTGATTCTTACACCATTTATCAGAACATAGAGACAGGGAACTAGTTTGTGGAAAGAAAAAAGTACCTGTTTCAGGGCAAGAAGATGAATCAGGTGTCCTTACTTAACCCTCTCTGTCTTTGTGTGGCAGATCTTTTTATACTGTTATTTAAACAAAAACACTGTTACATTAAAAAATATCAAAACAAAAAAAAACCCCAACAAAATAACCAACAACCAGATGCTCCAAAAATAATGACAAATTATTATTTTTAGATTGCATTTATGACCTACTGTTTGTAGGTCATAAAAATGGATAAAAGTTCTTCATATTATTAGTCATTATTACATTAAAAATATTAATAGCTAGAATAAGCAGCTTTAAATTTTTTTTACATTTTTCAGCTGTGCTTCAGTACCATTATTCAAAGTGTGTGTCTTACAGGAATGGAAGTAGGAAATTATTTGATACCTGATAGGAACTCTTTCTTTCAATGGTATATTGCTTATTAAAAAGTGATGAACGGTCTTACTGAGGTATTCAAGGTAGCTAAACACCTGAGGCTCAATTAAAGCACATGATATTGTACATTCTGAGGACAGAAAAATCTCCCCTCCCCTACTTGTAATTACAATTAAATATGGAGAGCTGAGAACAACAGTAATGGGAAGAAGATGAGGTTAGAGTAACAGAGTTGACTTAATTGCAGAACCTTGAAGAAATAGTGAATAAATTAGGCTGTTAAAATTCATTTTGTTGCAAGTTGACAGGTGCTCAGCACAGGTAATTAATTCAGTGAGTTTTAATAATCTACAATTAGAAAAAAAAAAAAAAAGAAACATCTCCTCCTAAAGCAATGGGCTAGATGTGTACCACTATTGCTTAGTGCAGACAGGTTGACATGCTGCAGCTTTCTGTGAGTGACGGGCCACAAGGTTTTAGTGACACTATTGCATGTGCAGCAAAGTGAGGGGACGTGGTGGTCCCTTGGCAAGGGAGAAGAGGGAAAAAGACAGATTTTAGGTAGTCCGTGACTGGGTGAGAAAGAAAAAAAATACTAATGAAGTACTTGCTAATATTATGTCTCACTGGCTAGAGATACTCAATGCCCCATTTAATAACAGACTTCAGTGAAAATGATTATTTGTTCATATTTGGAAAGAGACTTCCCAGATACAACACTTTCCCAGACAGGACAGTATTGTTTGGGGTTTTATCAAAGGGGAAGAATACAGAAAAACATAAAAGCCAGATTTCCAGGGGGTTATTGGCCAATTGTGCTGAGCCCATGGCTGTATCTGGGAGAGGAGAGTTTCATTTGCCAGGACTGGTTTTCTGGCTGGGGAAGGAGGGAGGCTGAATTCACTTCAAGCACTGCCTGCACATGATTCTGTCATCACAATCACACAGCGGTTGTTAGGTGGTGTTTTGGGGCTGATTTGCATCTTTCTGATGGTAGGTGATGCAAGTACATGGTTGTATCAGTGAAACAGACTTACTGTTGGTGTTCATTACAGACCCCTGTCTGACATTCAGAAGAGTTAGTTATAATCAGTAGTCATATGTTCCAGCCAGAAGACAGATCACTTCTAACAAAACTTGCTTCTGTCTTCTCATCTTGCAATCAACACGATCGTTAACTTTGCCATCACAGTTCTTTCTTCAGCAACAGCCATGTCCACATTTGTATTAGATTATCATCATCTAGCTTTCTTTTAATATAGGAGACAAATTATGAACTAAATACAGTGTATATTCAGTCAGCTGTAACAGTTAGCAATGATTTCACCAAAAAGATTTGTGTGTTTTTACATTTATAAGGGAAATGATATATTCAGATTTTTTCAGGGTAATACTGAATGTCTTTTCTCCCTAAAAGATTCTGTACTGTTCCTCAAAAGCGAGTTTATTGTCGAATTCTAATTCCAACAGATCATGCTAGCTTTTACAAAACCATTTATAGGATGGCAAATTAAAGCTGCATAGTGGGGATTCATAACATATGAGGCAGCTACTAAAAGAAAGGACATTTCTGTATTTTTCATTATAGTTATTGCACATTTCACTGCATAGCTTTCATTTAAAATAAGTATTTATTTTTCATATACAGGAAATAATGCTATCGGTCAACCTTTAACAGGATGTTGTGGTTTTGCCCCAGCTGAGAGCCAAGCACCACGCAGTCGCTTGTTCTTTAAAAGGAAGAGGGGGAGGAAGTTGGGGGTTGGGGGGGAAGGGAAGGGAAAGGGAAAAAACCCCAAAACAAAACCAAGAAACCAAAACCCCACGGGTTGGGATAAGGATAGTTTACTAGAATAGCAGAAAGATAGGTACAACAATGATAACAGGACTTTAGAGCACAAAATACATGAAACTGGTGATACAAAATGCAGTTTCTCACCAAACCACACAACTCAGGCCATGCAGCTCAGAGCCGTCCTGGAACTGGACCGTCCCCAAAAAACACGTGCCCTGGAGCCACCTGCTCCTCCTTCCACCAGCCCCGCTTTTTACTAAGCATGACGTAATTGGCATGGAATACCCCCTTTGGCCAGTTCGCAATCTGTCCTGGCTGCGTCCCCTCCCTTCTTGTTAGTAGGGGAATATGAACAACTGAAAAAGTCCTTGATTGCTTGGCAACAACTGGAAACATCAGGGTGCTATCAGCATTGGTTTCATCCTAACTCCCAAACACGTCATTCCATCTGCTATTAGAAAAGAAATTAACTCCATCCTAGCTGAAACCAAGACACAGGATAAGTTTTATGAATCCACGTACTTCAGGGACATCCCTACAGCCTCCTCCTAGTCAAACTGATGTACTATGGTCTATCGAAGTGGTCCATACAGTGGGTAGGGAACTGACTGACAGGCTGTACCCAGGGGGTGGGGGTAAATAGCTCTTTTTTGATCTGGCAAGTTGTCACAAGTGAGGATCAATACTGGGACCAACACTGTTTAATATTTTCATAAGTGATCTGGATGATGGGATCAAGTGCATCCTAATGAAGTTTGCAGATGACCAAACTGAGTGGGCAAGTAGACTCTTTGGAAGGGAAGGCTGCTCTGCTGGAAGACCTGGATAAGCTGGAAGAGTGGACTAACAGGTCTTGCACCTGAGAAAACATAATCTGTTAGTGCAGAACAGACTAAGAGCCACATGCCTGGAGAGCAGCTCAATGGAGAGAGACTTTGGGATCCTGGTGGACAGCAAGCACAATATGAGTGAACAGTGTGCAGCAGTGAAAAAAGAAGTCAATGGGATGCTGGAATTTATCAACAAGGGTATTACCAGCAGCGATGAAGCCATTATCCCACTCTACTCAGCACTTTTCAGGCCACATCTGGAATACTGTGTTCAGTTTTGGTCGCCACTATACCAAAGAGTTGTGGTCCAGAGAAGGTCTTCCAGGGTAGGACTGGGAAGCCTGCCATACAAGGAACATCTGAGAGAACTGAGTTTGTTCAGCCTTGAGAAAAGATGACTTGGGGGAAACCTCACCACCATGTTCTAGTACTTAAAGGGTGGCTGCTAAGAAGATGGAGACTCCCTTTTTACAAGGATTCACGTGGAAAAGATGAGAGATAACGGGTGCAAGTTACTCCTAGGGATATTTTGATTGGACTCTAGAGGAAAAATTTTCCGAATGAGAACAATCAGCCTTGGAATAACCTCCCCAGGAGAGTGGTGGATTCCCCAACATTGGACACTTACAAGATTTGGCTGGACAGGCTGCTGGGCCATGTTGTCTAGACAGTGCTTTCACCAAGAAAGATTGGACCAGGTGATCCTTGAGGTATTCTGTGATTCTGTGATCTAAACATAAGAATTAATTGCAAAATCTAGGATGGAATGACTCGTGCATTTTTGGGTTCTGCTGTATTTTTCCAGTTTACATTCCATGCTTTTTAAAAATAAACTCTAATTCTCTTGCATATAATTATATAGAACCAGATTTAAACTGACAATTTCACCCAGGATTAGAAAACAAGACGTTGTTCACATCTGTAAATTCATAGCAGGAAATCATTAAGTTTTGACTCAAGTGTATAACTTTTTGAAAGTTCAGGCATGAACCAACACAATTGATTTCAGATAAGAATCTGGGAAAACGAACACAATAGAAAATTCAAAACGAAGACCTGAAAGCAATTAGGAATTCAAAATTATCTAAAAAAGCTATGGTGTCATATATCTTACCCTTTCCAAATTTTTTTAACTACCAGCCTCAATTCAGAAATATATGCAAGTTTCTATAAATAATTAGGAATGTGCATTTTTTCTCCCTAAATATTTTTCTGAAATGGGATTGTAGTAAAAAAAAATTGTCTAGCCTTGTATTAGGTGCATGTGAGGTAGCTATCAGTCTTCCACATTGCATAAAGGAATAATCATAAAAATAACATCTGTATTTCTCAACTATGATCCTGCATGGTTAATACTTAGTTTGTGAAACACTTTTTTTCTTAATCTTGATGAAAATTTGACTCATCAAATTGTGATAAGGATAAATTGTAATATGGATATTCTCAACATTACTTAAGTGGTTTGGGTTCTGGGATACAATGCACACTGCATTTTATAGCCTGCAACTGGAATTTTAAGTAACACAGTGGAGGGTAGATCATCATTTATGCCAAGAAGCTCATTTATATAAGCTACAATGTCAAGTTTAATTACAGGCTACAGTGACAAAAGAAAGCCGACTGCATGTGCTCAAAATACTTTCCAGATGACAAATGACTGACATCTATAATAAACAATATACAGGGTAATTGTTAAGGTTATGATACTTAAACCTGTAAAAAGATCTCAGGCACTATAGGTTAACATGCTATCAGATTTCATTTTTTTTAAAAAAGCAAATAAATAAACCTTAATCTATTGTCTTAAATTCAGATATACATTCAGGGTCTTTCTGCATGTAAATATAAATGGTGTTTTGGAGCATTTGTATCCCCACATTTTCTGTATTCAGCTCTGTTAGGGTTTATAATCAGTAAGTATGCAAATTGCTTACCACAATGACCAATCCCTGGTCAAGTATAGAGAAAAAAAACTTGTGGCCTGATTTATTTTGAATTCTTTCTCTGCTCTACACACTCTGTGTTTGGGAAAACAGTCAAAACATCTTCTGCCTAATCCACATCAACATCTTTTTTTCTTTCTCTCTCTGTGGTAACCGTATCATAAAGGGGAAGTTGATGTTAAGAATAAAGGTCAAGATGATAGAATATGACAACTCTGAATTGAAAAGAGAAATGAGTGTCCCTAAGTATTCAGCATGAGCTTCTCTTTGCTCCCTGCAGGGCATCTGCACCACAACCACCGCATTTTTACACTTCTTCTTCTTAGCTTCATTCTGTTGGGTTTTGACAGAAGCGTGGCAGTCATATATGGCTGTTACTGGAAAAATTAGGACACGGCTCATAAGGAAACGCTTCCTGTGCCTTGGATGGGGTAAGTCCGTAAAATTAATTTATTCAGAATCATTGGAATTAAATGTTTAATGCAGTGACAATGGCAAGAATATAATCATTTTCTTCAGTAAACCTGCAAGATACTAGGCAGCATGGTACTAAAAAGAAAACCAGTTTTGGAACCTTTCCACTTTATCTCAGACTCAAGCTATGCTGGTGTATACTTCTTTTATAAAGATGTTTCAACAAAATCTTAAAAGATTTTCAGCAGCGTGATAATATCAAGAAATCAAAATAAAACAAGAAAAAACATTCACTGAATATTCATTAAGCCTCTTTCTTGTTCACGTTAAGACCTGTCAAACGTACCAGTAATTTAGCTACATCAAAAGTGGTGCACCATGGGCAGAAAACAGTGTCCTCCTCCCTGCTAGCTCTTCAGAAAAGCAAATCCTGCAATAGCACTGTGCTTCATTAAATGATTCATTCCATGTAAAATTAGTTTGCCCTGTCATTTTTTTTGTCCAGGTGGAACAGCAATATTTTGCTCAGCATCCAATGGTTATTACTGTTTTGGTGTTTTTTCAGGTTTACCAGCGTTGGTGGTTGCAATATCAATAGGCTTTACCAAGACAAAAGGATATGGAACAGCCCACTAGTAAGTCAATCCAAAATGTTAAATTATATTTTTAATTAACAAGGCTGTCATACTCATCAAGAATTACATAGCGTAATCTAAAAACCCTCCAGGTATCTATTCACACTTGGAACTTCCCTAAGAGTCACAGAGTGGTCCACAAAAGAACAAAAAGAAAACCATATGCCAGTCTTGGACTGAGCACAGCAAAGCACCAGGGATCCTGGATTTCCTGTGAGGATTTGAAGTTGCAAGCCTTTTAGAAACACTGAGGCCTGTGTCCACTTAGACACACGGCATTAATATGCATTTACCAAAGAGAACTTAGCTGTTAGGGTTAGCTTCTGCCAACCTCTAAAACTGTACTGGCAGGAGTCTCATTGGCACCCAGGTTTCTGCCCACCTAGCATGTCCCTCGGCTTTACTGCCCCTGAGCTGCTTGGAACCAAAGCCTCACAGAAATCTCAAAATAGCTCTCCCTTCCACCCCCTTTCTCCTGGAGTGCCTGGCCCAGACTATTTCCTGGACTGGGCTGTACCTGAGAGACAGCAAGGAGGAGATCTGTGCACTTCATTTGCTTTTTACTAATACAGTTCCTGTTTAACAACCTGGCTGGTTGTCACGGCGTGCATTTAGCACTCGGGAAAATTCTCTTCTCAGTGAGGCTGCCCGTCAGTTGCCTTCTGCTGAAGAAGGAGCTTCAGTTGAGCCTCCCTCCTGCCTGCAGACTGCTCCAACACCAAGACATTATGTATGCAAGAGTGATTTTCCCTTGGTTGTCCTGTTTGGAGCTCTCCTCACGTTGCCTATGAAATTAAGTATGCTTCTGGACAGAAAGAGAGGAAATATGAGTCTCTAGCCTGGTAATGAGGGCATTCATCAGAGATGAGGATGAGTTAGGTCAAGTCCTCGCTTCAATGAATATTTAATTATTCTCCTTCACATCACCACTGAGTGAGATACTGAGTGAGATCAGGATTCCCCCTCCCTGCCCTGAGTTCCCCACCCTCTTGGCACATGGAGAGGGAGACTTCAAGCCCTTTCTTCAGCTCTGGGTGGATAAGGATTCAAAAATAAACCTCTTCCAGAATTTCATCTCTAACCACTGAGGTCTGTAGTTTTAAATTATGACAACTGCATCTTGCATTTTTTTAACAAGAAATGGTTTACCTAACTGAAAGGTTTAACTGTGGGACAGCACTTGCAGCTGCCAATCATTAGTGAAACAGCAGTCTTAGCTCTTTTTTTGGAGTTATATTGAGGACCTGCTCTTCTGACTTTTTTTTTCTAACTAATACGTGCTCATCTTGCTGGTTTTTTATTATTTAGTTCTTGAACTAGGACTGTAGAGCCCTTTAGGCTGTGAAAATTACAAATCAAAAGATTACATCCAGACCGCACTGGGGATGTACCTCTGTCCCTTGCAGGATCAATCCCATTGCATTTACGCTACTAAAATTATTTATGTGCTTTACTTAGTGTAGCTTCCTGCTTCCTTCCCAGACTGAATACATTTTTAAAAGAGGATATACTGAAATATTCAGACAAAGCAACAAATCATTCATTAAGGGTAACCTGGAAAATAAAAAAGAGCAGATCTCTGTATATGTAACAGCTCTTTCCCAGGATCCACATTCAGCTGACAAGGTACCATGGGACAGCAGTAGAAAAGGAGATGTGCAAGGGACAAACAGAACCATAATGCAGCTTTCTTATCCTATTTGCAAATAAAATTTCTTGGCATTTTACATCAGAATTATATAAGGAAAAGAAGAGACACAAGGAATGGAGATTCCTCCTCCATCACCAGCTGATGAACTGTTCTACCCTAGAAGACAGAAAAGAATTGTGTCCCATAACAGCTGTTGGTTGGTGTAAAGCAGAGCTTCCGTCCTGCTCCTCCTTCAATAACAGAAGTACTTGAGTACATTTATTAACTGCTTACTCTATATTTTGCCTGTTTGGCTGCAATCACACACATGCTGCCATCAGAACTGCATCCCGTGGCAAACTATTCCTGGTCTGTAAGATGCTATTTTTGAAAATTAAGGTTTCAAATGGAGAAAATTAGAGTGAAAATTAAGGAATTTATTCCAGTTCCATAGTCTTATACATTAAGAGACTGATGGAAAGGAAGAAAGCCCAATGGTCTTTGAAGCCCATCTCAGGCTTGAATTGTTTACACTTGAACCAATTCTGTGATCAACAGTATCTGATTTCTCTTTTTTTTCAGTTTTAATTATTAGACAAATTAGACAAGTATTTCATGCAGACACTTGTACTGATATAGATACAGAAGCTGAAGGGATTTCCTAAAACTAAGAAAAATCTCGTGACAAGTTTTTAGATATCTCAGGATATGAGAAAAAGATTTGTGTGTCTGAAAGCTTGATTGTTTTTCCAGCTATTTCTGTGAGTTTAATAAATATTGTTCCTAAATCTCCTCAGAGAATTAGGGCCATGAGAGCACCACTGCTACAAGTTATAGTCAATAAACCTGCATGACCTACCCATGCTTATATACAGTGTTACGTACTAATAAGCAGTGCAGATAACTTCCAGGAATTCATTATTTCAGCAAAAATTATAATTCTGTCCCAGTCACACTCTCCTAAGAGAAGGAACCATTGGAGAGCATCAAACAACTCACAAAATGTACAGGAGAAAGTCTACAGATACTTCATCACTCAGCAGAATTTTATGACCATGTAACATAGTCCCATAAAACCACCAGTGGATGCTCTTAATACTAATCAATTTATATGGCTTTCTGCTATGTGGGGATCAGGGAGAAAGAAGACAAAACAGGAGAGCAAAATAAAAACAACTATAAAGCATAGAAAAAAACTATCAGGACAAAGAAAAAGAAGAGAAAAAGGGGGAAATAGTAAAAAATTTACAACAGATGACTTATGGTATAAGAAGGCACCTGAGAATCTGTCTTCAGAAAGTCTAAAACAGAAAAAAATTGAGGAAAAGTGCATATCAGAGTCATCAAATGACATCAAAATAATCACATCACACATTGTTGAAAATCGAGATTATTGAAAATTCAGATTGTGTAAGGAAAAGAGAACGACCTCTACATTTTTTCCAGCTCCACCTCTAAATGGAATTCACTCTTTTGAACAGCCTTTTCACTTGAGGACTTGGAAAAGGAATAATTGTCCCTTGGTCTTAAAGATTTCTGTGGTAGAAAGTGTTTCCTTTTTCTTTAAAAAAACCCATGTCTTTTTGTTCGTTTGTTTGCTTTGCACAAGTAGCTGAAATTATGTGCCAAATACAGTAAGTCAACAGTTTTTATGAATTGATTTTTCTGTCTCCTATTAAACATTAAAATTTTAATTACATGTCTTAGTTATTCAGAGTGGTCATCTTCACTAAGCTTAAAAGTTCATACTTGGTAGGGAAATGTACTGTAAATACATTCTTCCCTCTCAGAAGCCCATGTTCTCAGTCTCTCACAAAAAAATAACCTAGCTTTTGGAAAAACAGCAAGAAAAATATCAGAAAATTTGGAAATCTTTGGGTTTTTAACATTATAAAAATAAATTCACTGTCAGTGTTGTAGTTGGTTTTTGAGGTAGGATGTAGAATAGCCTGTCATGTATTACCATTTTAACAGTAAAGAAAATATGAACTATTTGCATCAATTTATCATTCCAGAATTTAGCATACTGATGCAGTTGAGTCCATGTGGAAGATTTCACACAGTTTCATTGCAGCGGGAAACACTTTTATTCTCTGCAGTTAGAATTCCAGACGTAACAGATCATTAATATTATGATGTGCTTGCTTTTAATTTACTTGGTTTTCAAAAGTACAAAAACAGTTCTGGAAAATAAAGTTCTGGATGTGAGCTCCAAGTAAATTATTTGAATGCATATACTTGAGTTTTCTTATATGTAGGTGTGATCATGCATTCAAATAAACATGCAGTTCTTTGAATGCCTAATCACTGGGAAAATAGCACAGCTGCATTTACTTCAGCGCGTGAAACTCCTGATCCTTTGCAGATAAGGAAAGCTTTACATCATGCCATATCAAACATTTAGAATTTGATTCTGTAAGTGTTCTGTGTTTGGAAATCTGATGGTTTTTTGCAGTATGACAAATTCTGCAAGATTAGTAGCTCACCAGAAAACGTAGTTTTCAGATGCTTTAAAACATACATTTAAATTGTTTGTAAAATAGTCCAGAGAATACAGAACAGTTGGATCATATATGATTTTTCTTCAATGAGAATACTTTCTGTCAGACCTAATTCTAACAGCAATTACTGAACAACAGAAGATATGTAGAAACCTGGGTTTTTTCGGAAGTGCTCTGTTACAGGTACTTGAGCTTTCATTGCTTTAAGTATGGAACTGTCAGACATTGTAAGCTGGAAATGTTTCTAGATACCTACCTGGCAAGTCTTGTTCAGTTAACTCATTGTACACGCTTAGAGGAGATTCAATAAAGGTTTGAAAACTTATTTTCTATTGTGTTCTTAATACATTTCAGGCGTTGTATGTATAGTTCACATTAAAACTTTTGTAACATTAACGATTAGTAATGGAAATAGCTTTCAACTGTCATATCAACAAAGTGATTATTTTTTGTGTATGCATATGAATCTCTGTATATAGGGTTGAACATACACCGGAAGAATCTCATGCTGTAGTAATTATTAATGCTTTCTTGGCAATGCTTTATACTTATTTTTAATTTGTGTTAGTTCTTCTCTAATGTTCTTTACAGCTGCTGGCTGTCTCTTGAAGGAGGGCTACTTTATGCTTTCGTTGGACCTGCAGCTGCTGTTGTTCTGGTAAACATTAACATAATTTCCAGTATGTTCATATGAAAGGATGGAATGTGCTGTCTAAATTATAAAAGCTTACCTATACCAGTAGCATTGCATTTTCCTATAAATACCAAGCTTGGTACTGTTTACAAAACCTTCAGTACTTTGAATGCATGGTTCATTTAATTGTATCACTTCTTTAGAGCAGTTATCTCTCCATGTTTACACAGTAAGCTGTGAAAGAATAATGTAATGAAAGAATACTGATTAGTGGCATTGAAAATTTGTTGCAGGCATCACTGAGTTATTATCAGTAGCATCTACGCAACTGGCACTGCTTTGTGAAGTTCAGTGACAGTCTTGATAGAGCGCTGCTTGGCAGTGTATCGCTGTGCCAGCAAAAGCAACAGGAGGAGTGGAACCAGCCAGCAAGTTCTCCATGGCTGCTGCTTTTGAAGGCAAAGAAAAAAATCATCATAGCTGGGAAATGTTACTCGTTTGTGTATTAATCCTCCACATCCCTGGAAACACACTTAGGTGTAGGATTCACTTTGCCTAATTGTAGACATCTGCAATGTAGATTTCTGCATCTAAGCTAGTTATCCCAGCCATATTTTGTTGTCAGTGCAGAAAAATATGCACTTTTTGGGCTCAACCCATCAGAAGTATTTCAGATGTCTACTTTAGGGTAAGATGAATTACACCCTACGTGTGCCATCGGCTATCAGTCATCTGCTCTGCAGTTTGTATGGATTTTTTACAATAATTTGTTTAGCATTTTTCCCTTACAGATTTTGAATCTAATTTTTCTTTCCACTCCACCAATTTTATACTAGGATAGCTCTATCAACACAGGTTATTTCCCTTGCAAGAGGGAATCGGTCTTAGTAGTCATCAAAGATATACCCATTTAGCTACATAAATTTTCCTGAAATGGATGTTTACTACTCCCATAGAGTTTGTCTCATCATTGCCTGGAGTCAAGCCAGGATCCTTTTGTACAACTCACAGTCCCTATCATGATAGAGGAGCCAAGAATGTTTACAAAAAAGCCAGTCATAATTTTCACATGGAACTGCATGTTCTCTGTGTAATTGGCAAGCTTTGTTCAGAGATGTTTGAAGTTCACAGTCACAGTTTGCCCTTACTGTTAGCTAGTAACTGTGGAAGGAGCTGTTCCATGCAGCCACTTAAGCCTAAATGTACGAAAAAAAAGAATTATATAACATCAGCTGAAAAATGTAAATGCTGAAAATAAAGCGGTAATAAGAAAAGCTGGAAAAGAGTTGGCAGGGCAGACTGGCAACAAATAGGTATTTTGGCACAGGTCTTGAAAAATCTATTTGAAAGGAAAAAAAAGGATTACCCTTTTATAATTTTTAAAAAAAGGAACATTTATTTAATAGATTCAAAACTTGGTATTACCTCTTGGCGGGCCATGCAGAGACAGGTTCATAGAGTTCAGTTCAATAATACAAATGGATAATAACAGTCATTAAGTTGTCCATTAAATGCCATTAGTATGTCCATTGAGTGCCAAAGTCTGACTGCGGAAACACTTGAATTTTTTTTTTAGGTTCAGTCTTCAATCCATATATGTGATCATAACACCATTTACTTTAATAGAGCTAAACATACTTACCCCAGGCATTCATCTGTCCCACAAAAAAAGAAAGAAAATTACATTCAAACAAGGGTCAAGATTGGCACTTTAGTGAGTGACATAGGCAGTGCAGGAGGATATGGAAAAATACAGACTGGGTCTTCGTAAGTGGGAACACCCACATGGGCCGTAAATGCTTAAAAAGGAACCCAGTTACCATCATCCTGTCCTCTGCCTGTTTTTTCTCTGTGCTTGCAACTCAAATGCAGTGGTTTTCCTGGAACAGAATATGTCATTGCAGGTAAAACTAAGGAAATACTAGATCTGTAGTACTCAAGCTTCTGGGCAGCAGACATGTTACGCATATAACTTGATACCAGGCATAGTTCAAGATTAAAAAATAAGCCTGTTGTGATATGAGTACGTGTTACCCATTTGAGAACACCACTTTTGGTGTGCTCGGGAGTGGTGTTACACAACTTCCGAATGAAATGTAATGCGAGGCATTTTGCAGGCCTGTGAGACCCTTTTTCTGATGTAAGAGGATAAAGTATTTTCGTTCAGGCACTGAAAGTTCAATTGTTTGTTTTCTGTTTGACAGGTCAACATGGTGATTGGCATTTTGGTATTTAATAAACTTGTTTCCAGAGATGGAATCCTAGATAAAAAGCTCAAACACAGAGCGGGGTAAGCAACAATTGGGTTATTTTAAAGCATATTCAAATTGTATCATTAATTTTAAATTACAGATATTCACCAAAAATGCTTTTGATTGTGCTTTGAAGTTTTGTATCAGTGTAACAGTGTGTCTAACAGATTCCATTCATCTCAAAAGCTGCTGTTGCATTATCCTGAGGGAATGCAACTAAACAAACTAAACATAATAAAACACAAGTACAACAGTATTAAGTTAATAGCAATGAGGATTAAACAAATCTGAGCAGAGCTTCCACAAGAATGTCACATGTAAAGTTGTTGCAGTTAGGAAAATAGTTATATCAACTGTGTGTACTGAAGGAACTGATTATTTTTGTCTAGGTGTCAACTTTAATTACTATGGTGGGAAATGTTTTTCATTTCTGTAGACTGTTATAAAATGCATTTTACAGCAATATATGCCTTACTGAGGTCAGTGTTATTCTGCTGCTCTGACTGTGAAGAATTTACCTTTGTTCTTACATTCATGCATCTATGTTCTAAATTAATGTAACAGAATTTCAAAGAAAAAAATTTCAAAGAAAAAAAGTGTTTTAAAAGAAAAAAAAAAGACAAAGTTAAAAGGAAAATCTATGTTATTGATTATTTACTTACATTTTTACATTTGAATTCTGTTTGACTATGCCAGCGGTAGTGTCAGAAATTGTTTTTCAGTGCATGACAATGATTTGAAGTTCTGTAGCAGCAAAACTAGATTCATTCTATATTGGAGAAAAATACTGCACAAGAGCATCATCACCTTCTTAATGTTTATGAAAGTATATTTGAAGTTTACATAATCATTTTTTACAGCTACATGTTCTAGTATTGTCTTTTGTGCCAGCTCATAGTTAATACCAACAATACCTCCATTTCTAGAAACAATAAGCAAAGATAACTTTATTATACTGTGTATTACTGCTATGGATAAATTAATTACAACTTCACTTTCGATTCTTTTACCATTTCAGTAACAGTAGCATTCTTAATAAGTTCAATTCATTGGTAAGAGGAGCAAATTTGTGATAAATACTCCAGCTGGTGTGATGTACATTTAATTTTAATTCAATTAAATCTTTCTGGTTTTCAGCTCTTTCACCGTTATTCTGAAAAATATGCACCAAACTTTTTCATTTAGTTTTTTTCTCTTTTCCTCTTTTTTTTTTTTTTAATTAGAAAGTATTCATTTCTTAACCTTCCTTTTATCTACACGGTTCCATCAACATCCTTAACTCTGTAATAACACCGGTGAACACTAGACTATTACAATCTACTCAAATTATTTCCAGAGTAGTAATAATTTAGTAATCACCAATTAAAATTCACACCAGTTATTTGAGGAGTTGGAGCAACTACAAGTTTGGCTTTGCACATTTTCTTAGGATATCCAAGTTTAGATTTAATGTCATCTTTTTTTTTTCAGCTACTGAACTGTCAGCTAAAGATGTCTGCTTATAGTATACTTTCCTGATGAAACAATAACTTGCTTTCTAACAGCGTGCAACTTATTTTATTTTGAAATAAATGAATAAAACACTATTCTGTCAGAAAGAATACAACTGTTCTGGGAAATCATGTAGATACTATAACTGAGAAACAATCTTAACTTTTGAGATAGAAAGAGATGGTGGCTTGGCAACAGCATTCCTTGATACTACTTGGCAGATAAAAAGTCTCAAGTCTCAAGTCTCTTTGGGGCATAGAAATTGGTACAGCATTTGACCTCCTGTAGAAAGGGGATTCTTCACTCACTTCTCAAATATCTCTTGCCAGCCATGTTCAGGAAGGCACCTTCATTCTGGCAAATGTCGGATTGATACCTGTCAAAAGTTCAGTTGTAGAAAACCTTTTTTTCCACCTTTATAAGCATATGGAGAACCAAGATGTGTTGTGATGAATATCATTCATTTTCCTGGCATAAGGAGTAGCACATAATATGTCCAGCCAGAAAGATATTTGGTCTATATATACATCAAGTTTTGTTATTTGCGAGATCTAGAACAAATCTAAAGAAAATAATCCAGTCTGATAATGCTGAAGCATTGCCAAGCAATGGTCGAAAGTATTTTCCCAAGCTTACCATGACATTTTTTTAGTTCATTCATTAATGAAGATCTTTAACTGGTGTAGACTGATGTGAATTCACTGAGATCACCTTATACAAGATCATGGTTCTCACTGGTTTTTTTTAAATGGAAAAATTGCATTTTTTATGGAAAGTAATGCTGTACTTTTTAATGGAAAGTTCTCATTTGGTTTATCAAACTGGAAACTACTGGAGTTCAATGTTGTTTTGGGCAGCACGTTAAACGTCTTGTGAATGCTGGGTTTGGCAATAAAGAGGCGTTTTGTTGGTTGAAATAACTGGGAAAGAAATGTCGCCTATCTTCACTATGTTGACCACTTTCCAGCTGGGAATAGGTAAAGAACCCTTCCTGTCGCATCTGAGTCAGCTATGGTTACTCCTGGTTCCGATAGCATAAAAAGAAGGAATAGCAAAAGTCTTTATTTAGTTGACTCAGGAAAGTGAATGCATGATGTATGTAAAAGAAAATTTAAATTCCAGGTTTTGCCCTTAAACTCTTCTGACAGGTGCTGAGGTACAATTGTCCATATAAAACGCTTTGAGCTTAATGCTTGTGTACTGTGTTTTATTAAAATGCAAAACAGGTCACCCTCGTTTTATTACCAATTGATATTTATTTCATCAGATTCCATACATTTCAAGCCCTGTATTCAGACCTTCATAGGGCATGAATAAAATCACTCCAGAATTTAGTGGGCTGTTCAGATCGCTAGTACAAATCTGACTACAGAGAATGCCAATACTGATTTGATGCTGGAATAAATTTTGCAGGTTCCTTTCCCTATTAATTCTCTGTAATTGTGCCTACTTCATACTCCTCCTTTAAGGGTCCTATACTCTTTCTCAACCAAGCTTAGATAAAACAGGTCTGAATAGAGGGATTTCACTTTGTGTGTCTACCCTAGCACGTGCTTATGTTTACTTCAGTGTACTGAGAAGTTTTGATCACTTGACATTTGGGGCCTTTCTAGCTTAAATTAAAGAAATGGAGTCTGCATGAAATGGAGCCCCATAGCATTAACATTAAAAGCTAATAATTTAAAGCTAATGTACAAAGTACAGTTTTGCAACAACATAGAGCATTCATCCTGAATAAGTCTACTTACTTTTTCTGCATGACGTCATATTTAAAAGCTAAATTTCAGTAGCAACGTTTTTTGGTGACAATTCAATATTTTGTTCTTTTTGTGGGTGTTCTGTTTGTTTGCAGTCAGATGAGTGAGCCTCATAGCGGTTTGACGCTCAAATGTGCCAAGTGTGGAGTAGTTTCAACAACAGCTTTGTCAGCCACCACCGCCAGTAATGCCATGTTAGTCCTGATCATTTACATCTTCTTGTTACAAATCTTATACAGTGCATGTGAGACAATAGTTTGATGATGACAACTGTATTTGGTAACACTGTATAGAGTGCTGAGCACATTTAAATACTTTTTAAGAAAAAAAAAGAAAAAAAAAACCTACTGTGTTTATTAACTGAATACAGGATATTCTTTAGAACATAAAGTACCAACACTGTTACATTCTTGTCTGTGATTTTTCAATTTAACTTGATAAAGTGCCATCCTTAAATATGTTTTATTTTAAGTGAGCTTTTAATAATTTTTTATGATATTACAGTGCTGTTTTTCTCTTTCTATCAACAGGGCATCACTTTGGAGTTCCTGTGTGGTGTTGCCACTTCTGGCCCTGACTTGGATGTCTGCAGTTCTGGCCATGACAGACAAAAGATCGATATTATTTCAGATACTTTTTGCAGTATTTGATTCATTACAAGGCTTTGTTATTGTCATGGTCCATTGTATTCTCCGAAGGGAGGTGAGGAATGGCTTCCCAGTTTTCTAAAGGGCTGTGTTCCTGTTAATCTCTCAACTGCTCTTTAATGTTATATACAGCTTGCTCTGTGGAAATACATTTCATAGAAAAAAAGTATTTGATGTTGTGATGTAGAGAAACAAGTGAAAGAGAGAGGGGGAAGATCAGTTAATTTCAGGTGCAGAATACCAGTTTCAGTATAAAACTACCCATATAATTAAAGATGGCTTTTAATCTATCCAAGTTTAGTTTATTTTTAAGTGTTAGGCTTTCCCAGTCCTGTGAGTATAGGGAAATACTTACATGAATGCCCTTTTTCTGAAGACCAAAAGCTATAGATCTCTGTAGTCTCTAAGACTGATTCAAACACAAAATTATTTCTGCTTATACTGTCCCTGAAGGAGGCCACAAGGAGATGAGGTCTTAGGTTGATGAAGATCTACTGTTTCAGTTCCACAAACTCAACTATATAGTGTGTATATATATATATAAGGTAACATACATATATACAAGGTAACATATTTAAGTTATGGGTACAGTGAGGATGAAGACACATGAATGCTTTGAGAACAGCAAGGAAAAGTTAGTGCCACTTCAGGACTAAAAAAATAGGAAGACATTTCAGAAAAGGTTTATTGTCAATGCTGAATAGGAAACCTCACACAGTGGTTTCCCTTTCCAGCTTTCACACCCTTTAAACATTGAAACGCACTATATTAATAAAAAAGAATTATGAGTGACATAATTTATTTTGATCTTTAAGGAGTGTACCATTTTGCATTAACTTTATATCACTAACCTACACAGTATTATCAAAGAATTAGACATGATTATCATATCAAAGAATCAAGTTTCTAGTTCTTAAGGGAAAAAAATATCAATATCTTGCATAAAATAACACTTTCACCTGTCCTGTTTTATTCAAGTTGTTAGAGGCTATGAACTTTTTTCCTTAATTTGTCATCTTTCATGGTGGCAGAAGCTTACCTCCTTTAATACCTTTTTTTCCTTTCTTTTTTCTTGTTCAGGATAAAAATATCTTCAGAGTAAGAGATACTAATCCTGAAAAATCTATTTTATGTAGAACTATCTTGCTATCCCCTTACTTTCTATGGCATTTTCTTTCCTCATATGATTTACATCTGGGAAAGAGATTATTCTCATCTGTAGAACTCAAAGCCACCATTTCACATATTCTTTTAGCAAAATGATAAGAAATTGCAACTATTTTAATTTAAATGCTTCGGTAGATAGAACGGCAGTTTCATACTGGTTTTCCTGTCTATGAAACTTGCATATAATTGAATATATTAATTAGCCTGGAAAGGGCACACCACCTTCCACTTACTGTCCTAAGGAACCATTTGTATTTTAAAATATATGTCACTAGCTCAAGGTCACAGATGAAACCTTCAAAAGCAAAGCAGCATAAAAAGCATTATCTTTCATAGAATCATCATAGAAACCTACAATACCCTGAGTTGGAAGGGACCCATAAGGGTCATTGAGTCCAACTCCCTGGCACTCGCACTACTATTTAAATCTAAACCATATGACTAAGAGCATCAACCAGATGCTGCTTGAACTCTGTCAGCCTTGGTGCTGTGACCAGTTCAATGAACAACTCCCTCAGAGAAGAACCTTCTCCTCATGTCCAATCTGAACTTTCCCTGATGCAAGTTCATTCCATTTCCTCATGTCATAATTCTATTTCCATGTGAGGATGCAGAGAGGTTGCAAGACATAACTCGCTATCGGTCATTGATATCATCAAAAAACAGACCAAAAACCATGAGAAGTTCTAAAAGTAACATGGCATGACACTGTATAAAATTAAAAAATAAAAAACCCCTTGGGCATTAAAGTCTAACTCAGTGTAGTAATGCAGAAGTTTAAATGGAAAATAAATATTTTCACTGCTTAAGATGAAATTGAACAGGCATTTTCCCACAGTGTCCCAAGCCTTGGATTCAAGGCAGGTTCCCTACTCTAATGACAGATACCTGCTGCAAATGCTTCATTCCCAAGGAACGCTTCAATATCGCTGAACGTCTCATGGAAATGTTATTGCCTGACCACAGGTAGGACTGTGGTGATAGAGATGGAATTAGTCTTTTCTATAAGTAAACTCAGTTTTCAAATTTGTTGGGACCTTGACTTGAACCACTTTTAACTCACTGGTTCTAGTGCAAATAATATGCAAAAATACCTGCTTATAAAGGTATTTATACAGAAATACAGAATATTACTTGTTTGTGTGTAGGCAATCAGCTACTTATGCTTTATTTTATTTGCTGCTCTTTTAGAAAATCACGTCCACATATCTGATCTAAATGCAAATAATCATTACTTTGTCTAACTACTTAAAAGGGTTGTTCCTGCAAGCCAGTCTTGGCAGTTATACCACCTGGTCCTAACACTGAAATTCTAGAAGAAAGGCATTTAATAAAACAGTTAATCAATCCATCTAAATGGTATTTTAAAAAATGACCTCATAAGAAGATTTCCCAGTGAGACCGAAAAAGCACGTAGATTTGATAAGGTCGTCCCTTATCAAAAAGGGGAAGGAGTTTTTTCTTCAGTCGTGACAACTTAGGCAGAAATAAATGGACAGAGACAATTTATTCACTAATCAGTAGATTATGTACTGTCAAGATGATGAAAGTGGTGATGCTGGAAGACAAAGAAACCTAGGCATATTGCTGTTAAATTCTATTTGACAGAACACATTGAACCTTCCTTAGTCCTCTAGATTTAAACTGTAAACTGGGTAAAATGCTTGAGGAACTAATTACGGTGGGGTTGGTTTTTTGTTTCATATGGGGAAAGAAAATTAACAAAAAATTTTTCAGGAACAGAAGAGTAATTGTTGATGCCCTTGAAACAATTTTATTTAAAAAATATGTATGGTCTGCGCTTTCAGGGTCCAGTTTACAATAGCAAGGGTCTGTTTACTGCAATTGTTTACTACACAGAAAGAAATGTAACTCCAGTAAGTTGTTTCACTCTGGCTCTAGGGAGCCTAGCTTTCCACTTCCCGAGACTCTTCAGGTGAGCACAAGCCAAGACACTGGCCCTGATGCACGGTATGCAGTACAGTCTCTGCATCCACAGGGTACCTCTCAGCTCAAAGAATAGCATGCTACTTTCCCTTGTCTGCAAAAGCATTTTCCTCTGCCAGTGCCTGTCAGGGAAACCATGCCAACATATTTGTCACTCTTGATGACAGCTACAAAGCTATCTCAGTTATAGCCTATAGATTGATCTAATATTTATAGCATGCCAGCACAGGCAAAACAATAATTCTGACTGTCAGGAAAAAAAAATGGTGTGGAATACATCACCATAACATTCGAACAAAGAAGAGGACAGCCCTGCTTTACTATGCTTTTATTGTCATTACATTACAAAAAGACACAGACCTTTACAATTATATATATCAACCACCCATTTTTCCTCTTAGGTGTATTGATATAAACATAAATGATGGAAATGTTTTTTACTTCCTCTAGTGTGCTGCACCAAAGATCCCATGTGACAAGGGTTGCATTAAGAAGCCAGGGACATTCACTAAGACATATAACTAGAAGAGAACTGAATGATACAGCTTTCTATTCCTGCCCCAAATCGATTCTGGGTCTTTCAGAAAGACATTAAATCTTTCTATATTTCCATTTCCTAACTTCTGTGATACATATAATATTCCTTAAGCGTAAGACCTGTTATAGACCATTTAGAAATTAGGAAAGGAAAATGCAATGTGAGAGTTAGGTATTATTGCTTTATGCTGCCATCTTAACCCAGAGGCCCCAGTTTCTTCTTTTTTTTCCTCTTCTTGCTGTTTAAATACCTAATTGGGCATTGGAAGGTAGTGAGGTATGTCACAGAACAAAGGATGATAGCAGAGGTTTAGTGCTGAAGCTTCTCTATCAGAGCAAAACAGGTTGCCTGACCTGCTTGAACACAAGATGCTCTAAAACTAATTATACTCACACTGAGTAACTCCTCTTAATGCTGGTGATGGGAGGAACCGACGTGTATTTTCTTCTGTTGCTGTGCTCTGCTGACTAGAGAGCATTTGGATTAAATGCATCGTTGGCATCTAAAGCCCACATTTCTGTATTGCAGGAGAAAAAATAAAGAGTACATGAGTAGAGAGAGGGGGTAAGTTATAAAAGCTTGGAGTTGGTTACTGTTGCTAAGGAAACCACTTCCCTGGTACCCGCACGTTCATCACATCTGTCTCTCCTGCTCTGCCTGGCTATAAGAAAATCTTCTAACTTGACATTAAAAGGCAGGGGAAAAAAACAAGATTATGCTTCAAGGTAAAATGTAAAGACAGCACAGTCTTTACATATTCAAACAACAAGTTTGAACAGGCAGGTTAGAAAAATAAGCTGGTATTTAGAAAGTTCAACATCTTTGTTTCTGACTTGCGTGAGGATGCTTAGAAGTTGAAACATATGTCGGCATGATGGATACAACTACATTTGACATTCTGCTAACATGTTCAAATCATATGCTGCTTGCACTTCAGAAACACTGTAGGAAACACGCACATTGAAGAGAAGCCTAACATCAAGATTCACAGCTTTAATATAGATGGTAATTAAAGTAAGACATTATATTCTTGAGATCTCTGGAGCTACGTGAACTGGGGAAGCTTCATGACCATGAGCATAAAACTCTGAATTGTGATCTGACTTCAGTATTGATAAAGTGAGAGAAGACTTGGATTAAATGTGCAACAACTGGGAGATGCCAAATTAAATTAATGTCAAACACGTGGAAAACCATAGCAAGCGTAGTGCCTAAAATCAGAATCTGAGTCGTGACACAGGTCAAGCACACTTTATATTACCACATGTGGGAAGTCATGGTGTTTTGAAATCTATCCAAAGCTTCCCACCTTGCTTCATTATTCTTTCTGCTCTATATTCATCTTCCTCCACCTGCGGCAGTCATTTATCAAGACTGCAGAGCACTTTTATTCATTTAAGGTTGAGCACTTTAAAGTAATGATTTTTAATTACAAAAATAAATAATCTTTTCTATTTTATCTTATCTTCCCTTTTGTAAAACCTCTTAAACAGCTTGCAGTCAAATACAATGTATTGGAAGGGGACAGCCTTTCATCAGCAACAATTAATGAATTATCTTCTTCTGCTGTTCACAAAATGTCCATGAGTAGCACATGATTTTCTCCCTTTTAATTATTCCAAATAAGCCATTGAGTAATTTATGCAGCTAATACATGGAATGTAGATTTTTTAAAATATACATTTCATTGAGAGTGTTTTCATATTCAAACAAAAAATGATACTAATTTGTTTTTTATTGGACATCACCCAAATAAGTTCTTGGTTTCCAAGTCACTTCATGCAATCAGGTTGCTGATATGGATACTTGCTTTTCTGGAACCAAAATTCACATTTTAAAGTTTTCCGTTCCAAAAGTTGCCTTCCTGCCCTTACTATGGTATATATGAGAAGGCAGCAAAATGTGTTTGCTACTGTCAGCAAACAGGAACTGCCTTTTTCTTTTGAATGTGACTCTGTTGAACCACATCTTTCTAACAAAAGTATTGAGTAATAATATTTCTTTAGCCATACATTCTGCCCAAAATCAAAGTAAACATAGCCTTTCCTATGAAAAGATAATTTCTCAAATATACTTGTGTTTTAGGGACAAGTCTTCAAATTTACTTTATGTATCATATTAGTAAAATAGTAATTTCTGAGTAGTTCCTTTGGTGTTTTTAGTTTCAAGAAACCAGGCTGTGCAAACAGTCCACTTTTCTTCTTCTTGTGCACACACAGAAAATATTTACCTAATCTGAAGAGTTTTACTCCTAGAATACACGCCTGAGATTCCCTATACATTAAGACAGATTATGATTGGAATCAGTAACATCTTTTCAGTTGACTTAATCTTTAAAACATAATTGGGAGAGCACTATGTATCTAATTATAGTAACTTTTAAGAACTGTGTTTCAAGAATCATGCATTTATCAAGCATAAGATACATTCTATTTTGCAATGGTTAATATATCTATTAATCCTGCTATCAGACCTATCCCAAACTGAACAAGAAGACAAAAGCCAAATACTGTCATGCAAACCAGATTTGGCCTGAGCACCAAATCATCACCAACTAATGACAGCTAATTCTGTCCATCTAATTCTGTGGAGTTGATGTGATAGATGATTGACAGGCTTTGCAGCAGCCAAAAATATAGCAAATGTATGAAATAGCAAAAAATAAAATTTTATGTTTAATGCTTCTGATTTATTAAGTACTCTAAAGAAAATTCATGTATTGTATTCCATACAGTTTAATTTAATCTTTAATAGGAGTAGAGTATATGACATTGCACGGGAATCAGTACAAGATATTGTTTTCACAGGTTCAAGATGCATTCAGATGTCGACTGAGAAATTGCCAGGATCCAATCAATGCAGATTCTTCGAGTTCTTTTCCTAACGGACATGCGCAAATCATGGTTAGCTTTTACTTTCTTCTTTGACTATTGATTTAGCGTTCCTATCCAAAAGAAAAAGCTCAGTGTTGTACGTGGCAAGTATGCACAGGTAAAATACTAACAGTTTTTAAGCCTAAATCAGTTTGAGTCATTATCTGCTTGCTTGAACGTCTTTGCAAGTTTTAAATTATTGTTGGAATCATTTAGTAGAGCACTGTGTTATCTTCCACCAGTGTTCCTTCTAACAAAAGATTCGTACATAAGAGAATGAAATAATCTAGTAATATATCATGACTTTTTCTACTGTTGGTGTGAAGAACACTGATGAATTTGAGATGCTTCCCTTCATGAGGCCTTGAAAGATGTTCCTCTCAAACTAAGTCAGATGAGAAGAAATTGCTACAAATTATTGAGGGGGAATCTTATTTAGTGGCTTGAATTTAGGAGTAAATACATGGCTCAATACACCAATTTGGATTTACTAATATTATTTAGTAGTATATTAAGACAAAATATTTGTCCCTTCACTTTCAATGACAGTTTATCATTGACTATAATGGGGACAGGACCAGACCCTAAAAAATGCAAGGCTGAGCAAGCAAATTCCCTTCAAAAATGATGACTCAAAAAGAATCCAATGTTTGGACTTCAGAAGTAAGGAAAGAAATCAGTTTTGTTAACCATTTTTCATGTAAGAAACATTTTGTGGAAATAAAAACATAATTAACAATCATGTGCATTCTTTAACGGGATAAATAGTTTTGTTTAACTGGGAAAAGTGTGCTTGGATTTTTAACTGTTAGATTAATTCTTAGCTCTTACAATATTTTTTTGCCCCATGAAATAAAAATAGTTGTTTTCAGGGAGTACGATGACTATATGATTACATTAGTAGCAAGGATGGACAGACTGTTATGTAGCAACCACTTCATAACAAATTAATGAAGTTTCAGACAGGGTGGCCTAATTGGATTACACTTATACAGTAATTTATATTGCAGGCTATTTTCCATACTTCTGTTTATAAAATTATTATGAAACGCATCCTTAAAGTTGACCCTTCGATACGATATAGAAGTTACTCTTCCATAAAGAACTTTAGACTGTATCGTTTTATTAAAATTATATACTCTACTGCCACCTATTTTATTTTATTTTTTCTGGTCAGGCAGCATACTTTGAAAACCACCCAGTTATACTTTAGGAAACTTTGTAAAGCTCTGCTGTTGTAAAACAATATACTTCACCTTCTCAGCAACAAGAAACCACTTTTAAGAGACTATGACTCTGTAAGTAGGACATTTCAGAAGCGCTAGTTGGCAAAAAGGTATTGTGGTTTAGTTTTCAATTAATAATTGTTGTCCTGTTTTGTTGTTTCTTGTTACAGACCGATTTTGAAAAGGACGTGGACATTGCTTGTCGGTCAGGTAAGAACATTGAGAGACTATTTAGCCAACAAAATGAGGTCTTGTACTAGCTCCTTGTGAAGTGAAAACCAGAAAAATATCAGGGTCTAATTGTTGACAGCACATATTTTCAAATGTAAGCAAAAAAAAAAGTTATGCCACTGTATGAATACATTTCTTTCATTTTCTTACAAAAGCCTTTTAGTAAAATTCAGCAGTTGGGAAGCAGCCAAAGGTGTGATTGTCTATTAGAAGGCAGACGGTTTTGGAAAGAAAATCAGTCTTAACATGCAAATCTTTCCTTGCCTGGGTACACAAGCAAATATGAACCAGTCATTTTTCTATTAAAAAACCCCAACCAACTAATATGTGTTAACAGGTCTGCATATGAAGGATGCATCAATTGGTGTTGGTTTTAAAGAGGGTAAATTTTTAGTACTCACAGTTAAATAAACAGTAACTTAAGCAACATGGTACCAGGAAAATGAAATTTGGTTACGCTTTATCGGTACAAGTTGAGGGTTGGTATTTTTAAGACATTTCAGTACTGTGATCTTTAATTAGTCAGCCTTGTCTGTTTCTACATATTAAAAATAACAGATTTTAAGGAAGTTATTTCCCAACTTTGCTTAAATAAAGTCCAATGGAAAATAAATTACTATTTACACCCTACAGAAATTTTATGATCTAGGAGATGTTCCCAAAGGACTGTTTTCCCTAGGGAGGCAATCCTGCCTAGACACACTCAGTTTTCAAGGAAGAGACAAAGAAAGAGAGGGCGTCGTCTCCACAGAGTTAGGGCAGAACTCAGGGCAGAAGCCAGACTTAGCTGTTTTGCATCTTTTCGTGGGGAGCAAAGAATGCTGATAAGGTAAAGTTTGAGTTTCCAGTCATCCACAGTTAAAAACCCTGACAGTTCAGTTTCTTGCAATATGATAACAGTTCTTCCATATTAGATTAATCTTAATATGCACATGTATTTTGAAGAGAGTGGGATCGTACACTGTAAGGCACGTCTGTCCCCATCCTGTGCACACAAAAGTCCAGCATCAGACCATGTAGCTTCTACTTCTTACTTTTACCAACACAGCTCTGCAGTACAGAGAGCCTTTACAGGGGCATCCTTAAGGAGGTGGACTTTGAATGCAGTTATGGACAGGCTTTACAAGATAAACATTTAAACTTGGTGAGAGATTTAAGAATAGGCCACTGGTTGAAGTCTCAACAAGCATGACTAGAAACCATAAAGCAGCTACACTGAAGTCAGATATTTTTAAAAGGATAGACAATGGCAGGACAAATGGCAGGGGGAATGGATTAAAGCTAAAGGAGGGATGGTTTAGATTAGATATTAGGGGTAAATTCTTTACAGAGAGAGTGATGAGGTGCTAGAACAGGCTGCCCAGAGAGGTGGTAGATGCCCCATCCCTGGAGGTGTTCAAGGCCAGGTTGGATGGGGCCCTGGGCAACCTTATCTAGCTCAAGCCTGTTCAAGGCCAGGTTGGATGGGGCCCAGGGCAACCTTGTCTAGCTCATGCCTGTAGGTAGATGGCCCTGTCTGTGATTGCGGGGTTGGAAGTCTATGATCCTTGGGGTCCCTTCCAACCCAGACCATTCTATGATTCTATTTGTGCACTTCTGTTTAGAGGCAAATTGGAAAAATTAGAAGGATTTTTAAGCATTTTTGCATGAGGCAGGAGAGTGGGACACCTTATGAGCTGCTTGCTCATGGAAAATGGCAGTGAACTGACAGGTACCAGGGGATCTGGGTCATCAGAGCCCTCAGGCTATCAAAAGGGATGTAGATGTAGCACCTGAGATACCTCATGTTGTCTTACTGTCTCAAAGCATGAGCCAGATTTTTTTGCACAAACTAGCACTGGCGTGAATTAAAATATTTTAAACTGGGACAAGAAAATCCTTGCACCCAGCTGGAATAAGCCCAGTAATGTGTTACTTTAATATTTTTTTCTTACTATCAATCTTTTTTTTCTTTTTAAGTACAAATGTGGAATTATAGACTTTTATTTATTTTTTAAGTTTTATAATTGTGATTGAATAGATGCTTTGTTTTGGAATGCATTTGTCAGTGCTCCTGGAAGTTTTGCATTCTATGATAGGTTTAATAACATTTACATGTAAATTTTACTCCAATCAAAAACTGCTGGATATTGATATACAGAAGAGTTTTTAAGAAGTCAGAGAAAAGGAACATTCAGTAGTTCAGGAACAGATGTTCTTACTTATAATCTCATGGTAGGTTACATTACAATGAATTGACAAAATTATTCTGCCTGACAATCTATTTGACATTTTCCAGGAGGTTATTTGGAGTTAATAATGGCAGTACAGATGTCATAGTGCTTTTTTTTTTTTTTTTGAAAACCCATAATCGAGTTCCACATGGAAGGCTTTTGCTTAAATTGTAGGTCACCTAAGAGCTATGTAAGGCAGTAGGATAAATGGAGGAGTGCTAGTCAGAAATCTTTGTCAGTAATACAGAGCAGATTAAGAGATGTTAAGTAAAAAAAAAAAAATCCAAAAAAACAAAAACCCAAACAAACCAAAACCCAAAAGCATACCTTCACAAAACAATATTTATTGAATAAAAGTTTTTAGATGCACAGAAAAAAAGAGTTAACGTGCACAGGTAAAGGGAGTGCTGCTAAATAAAGCCACAAGGAAAAGCAGTGTTAAGCAGACATGGTTTCATGTTGTAAGAATTCTGTTCTTTGACCCACAGTTCTGCATAAAGACATTGGACCTTGCAGAGCAGCTACTATAACAGGAACACTTTCTAGAATTTCACTAAATGATGAAGAGGAGGAGAAGGGACCAAACCCTGAAGGAATGAGCTATTCTACGTTGCCTGGAAACATCATCTCCAAAGTCATCATCCAGCAACCAACAGGTCTCCACATGCCTATGAGTATGAGTGAACTGGCCAATCAGTGCTTGAAAAAAGACAACAGTGAGCTGCGGAGGACTGTGTATTTATGCACTGATGATAATTTGAGAGGTGCAGATATGGACATAGTCCATCCACAAGAACGGATGATAGAAAGTGACTATATAGTCATGCCCCGGGGCTCAGTAAATACCCAGCCATCACTGAAAGATGACAGCAAAATGAATATAGGCATGGATACATTGCCTCATGAAAGGCTGTTGCACTACAAAGTTAATCCAGAGTTCAATATGAATCCATCTGTAATGGACCAATTTAATATCAATTTAGACCAGCATCTTCCCACCCAAGAACATATGCAGAATTTACCATTTGAGCCCCGCACAGCAGTGAAGAATTTCATTGCCTCGGAACTGGATGACAATGCAGGATTATCAAGAAGTGAAACTGGATCCACAATATCAATGAGCTCTTTAGAGGTCAGTGGTACATAAAGAAACTGCATGCTCTGTTGTTCTAATTAAATGATAAGAAAATAAATTGTGTCTTGTGTCTAAGGGGTGAAGCTAATGTTTTAATTTAATATAAATTATTGTTTGGGATCATACACTGCTGTTCATATTTCTCTTATTATCAGAAGTGTTTATACCTAGAAAACAAGATTAAAGTTTCAGAGCCAGGCTGTATGAAACTCTGTAGTTCTGGAGATTTAACATTCCACACGACCGCAGAGGATTTCGTGACCTACCAGGTAAAGTCCACTAGAAAAATACTGTCTTGCTATAAGAAGAGAAACTATTCCTGCAAGATACAAGTGATAATCCTTGACCTTACCTGCAAGCACATGCAGTTAAAAATATTCACCATTTTATTGCTGACAATCATATCTGTTTCAGATATGATAGGTCTTATTCTGCTCTCACTAGCGTCAATCTTGGATTCGTCTACCCAATAGTTCACCATTTGCTGATTTAGTTTTGTTTGCATGTGTGTGCAGGCATTGGTACAACTGAGGTGTGCAATAGCTACAGGTGGACTTCATGTGGAGTATCCTGGGTCCCGGTCAAATTGCAAACATGAACTGAAAAGCTATTAAAAGATATTCAGTTCATTACATCAGTCTGTCTGTGGGATTTAAACATTATAAAAGTGAAAGCTATTTACATTGTTTCCTAAGACTTAAGTGTCAAATGCTGCCATTCCTATCAAGTTTTTACTTAAGCAAAGCCACCAGTGAGGTGGAATTAATTTCATAATTAGACCTCCTTAAGAGTTGGAAATACATTCACCAGCTTTTCAAATGTTACGAAACACGGCATTTGATGAGAAAGAAAAAGAGAAATGAGAAAAATGGTACTTAGAAAGAAGTTAAAGATGGAAAAATACTCTACTGCATGTACAAACTTGAAGCCATTTGCTCTTATTCTACAATGTTTGGACCTGCCTGCATAAGGAAACAGAAATTTTACCTGATTTTTCAGCTGTCAGACACAGAATTGTTGCCAATACTTCATACATTTGGAATACTATGGATATTTCTTCAAAAATGGAGTTCAAGTTTTATGTGTAGATTGACTGGAGAGTTTGGGCTGAAGATTAGAACTTAGTTTCTTTTTGAGAGATGCCTTTACAAATTTTCAGTTAATTATTTTCCATTCTGTTTATATAGTATGTGTACTATCATAAGATTTTACAAAACAATTTAAGTGAAAAAACTGATTGAAAAATGAAGTGTTGGGCTTTGCAGGTAATCAAATAGTATTCAGTTTTTGTTGTTTGTTAAAGTGAATATGTATAGTCTTGGGACAAATTTTCAAAATAATTTCTAAAAGATAGTGTGTTTGCCCACTAGTGCTCTGACCAACAGGCTCTTTAAATACCAGTTTGCATCATTAAAGAAGTTACTGCCCTCAGGTATATTGATCAACAGATCTTGGTGGCAAATGGAAGTCTTCTCAAATTTGATGCAACCCAAGAAGCAGGATAGCTAAGTTTGCCTTCCAGTAGTATCCTCTCCTATCTATACAGTACCATCTTTCCAGTACTTTTTATCAGATATAGAGATCCAAATCCAGCCCAGTTAAGATTAGACATACAGGTGAGATTTTAAGGAAGGTTCATAATTACCTGAAAAAATAGACATACCTGTCACCATACTGTCTACTCTGCCCGAGGTGTAAATTACTTGTTGGAGCAAGTCCAGAGGAGGTGACTAAGATGATCAGGGTGCTGGAGCCCTTCTGCGAAGACAGGTTGCAAGACTTGGGCTTGTTCAGTTTGGATAAGAAGAGGTTCCAGGAGATCTAATTACAGCCTGCAAATACTTAAAGGGGTCCTACAGGAAAGTGGGACTGTGTACCACGGAGTGTAGGGATAGGACAAGGGGTAATGACTTCAAGATGAAAGAGGGTAGATTATGATTAGATGTTAGGAAGAAATTCTTAACTTTGAGGGCGGTGAGGCACTGGAACAGGTTGCCTAGAGAGGCCATGGAAGCCCCATCCCTGGAAGACCAGGTTAGATGAGGCTTTGGGGAACCTGATCTAGTGAAGGTGTCCCTGTCCATGGTGGAGGGGGCGGTTCTTTGAGGTCCCTTCCAACCCAAAGCATTCTATGATTCTGTGATTCTAGTGGTTGTCTTTCTTTTTTCATTGGTGATAAATACCACCTAGGAGACCTTAAAAAAAAACCCCAGAGATATTAGTTAATTTGTAAAAAGTGTGATAAGAATTACTTCATCTTATACAGAATTCCAATTCCTGAGGACATTTTGGAAAATGCACCTGAATAGCTATGAGTATAATGTCCTGCTCATGAGAGTTACATTTTTAACTGTATTTGCATCATTTTTAAAGATTACCTCTAAGATGGAATATAGACACCAAATCTGAATCACCATTCCGTATATCACTTTTATGATCAGAAGAGACTACTAAGTATGCAGTAGAAAATGTAGTAAAATATAATGAAATATGGTGGTAAATATTTAGTCTCTTCTAACTTGGTAAACATGTTAGGTTTAGAAAGCTGTATTTTGGTCCAGAAAACTGTGAACAGTTACATTATTAAACCTAACTGAATCCAGTATAATTCCATGTATTAGGGGAAAAACAGATATTAGGACAGACCAGAAATGAAAGGAACTGTTTCGGCTTTTGTGTCTGCCTTTGTGGTTCTCAACACTCTGATTATATTGCATTACTTCATCTTTTGATAAGGATGTGCTGCAATGAATTGAAGATAGGAACATGAAAAAAAATTGTACATAGAAGAATATCAGAGTCTCAAGTAGATCCTGATAAACAGATCCAGGCAGATAAAGAGTATGTGTATTTAAGAATGCAGTGGGTAAGAAGCAAGGGTTGAGGTAAAGCTATCTTCTAGATCTACCCAGCTGGATTAACTTTTAGTGTTGCCATAAACAAAATAAAGAGGGGAGGGAGAGGGATTTTCTTCAAAATCATTCTGCCCACATTTTTGCAGAAAGAGCACGACTAGACCATCTCTTAGGGAGAAGATCCTGAGCAGTAGGAATCCTTTCTCTCCTGTCAGTTCATGCTGCCGTCCCACATGAAGTCCAACATAAAAGTATATGGATTTCTGCTCTAGAGGGGCAATTTCCTTTTCATTTCTCTGAAGAAACAGAGGTGTACCAGACAGGTGGTGGAGGCCTCCTTTTGTGCCTTCTGCACAGTACAGGAAGTCGGTTTCTCTACTGTTTTCCACTTTATGTTTCTGGGTGCTTTCTCTGGAATTAGCATACTGCTGTTACTCATGTCATGTAATTATACATTAACTGTAAACTACCATGTAAGCAAAATGCACTTAGGCAGTTGCGACCTGTGTTAACATAATTCTTCATTTCTTAAAAGCAAATTAGGGTTATTAATTATTAAGAACATAATAAATGCAATAGCTTAGGCATTGGTTACAGAATTTATCCAGAATGTCTTACGATGGTGTGTGACACATTGTCACTCCAGCTTCTGATTTTAGAAACACCTCAAACCACAAAAATGAGGTATAACTGTTTGCAGCTGGACACCTAATTAAATGCACCAACATACATACTATAGTTCTCATTTGTCCACTCATTTTATGGTATGTGCTAGTCTTCGTGGCCACAAAACTGAACCAGCAGAATTAGAGGACACTTTGGAATATACAAACCGTAAGTTTTTTCACATAATGAAATAATATTGTTTCTTTCAAATTTCATTTCCATCTGAGTAGCGTAACACTAGAGTATTGTGATCCAGTTTGCAGAAATACATGCATTATCATTCAAAGAATTCAATATGCTTGGGGAAATTAGCTTTTGACTAACATCTTTACCTTCCTAAGTTCAATAAATCAATTCTTTTATTTTGCACATTCCAAGAAATTATCAGACCTTAGAACAATATATGTGTATTCAAATAATTAAAAGTATATATAAACACATAGCCAAACAACAAAACTATTAAAAGTGAAGGCTGAAATGTCAGGTCCTTACTGTGTTCTATTTTGGTTACTTTGTGTTTGTTGTGATCACTGGAGATGGATGTTTTGGAGCAGAACTATAGCATCAGCACAAGAATGTATGTTCTGACTTTTAACTCTGCAGGGAGGATCCATCACCCCTACCATTAGACACCTAAATTTAGGCAGCCCCCTTCTGATATGGAAGAAGAGCTTTTCACATTTGGCTCCCCTTTAAAGTCAGTGGAGATAAATAAGCACTCTTAGGCCACTTTTAGATATCTGCTCCAGGACAAAGTAAATTACATGTCCTCAATGCAGTTGCCTCTTTTCAGGTGCCATAGAGGAAGCCAGAATGAGTAGTTCAGACATAAACATAAAAACATCGATGCCCTAAATTTAATCAGATGAATCCTACAGTGTGTCACAAACTTTCTTCTAAAACTTTCTTCTGGTTTTTATATCTACATGTTTGGTTTGTTGTTTTGGGGTTTTTTTCTCAACAATATGCTTAGCTGGGAACAATCAAACGCTTTATTATATATGAAAGGATTTCAGTTTTTAAAAGATAGTCTGAGAATGCCATAGTATTTACATACAAGTATTGCCCAGATAAGTATAAATTTAAGGATGCACAGACTCCCAATGTGTAAATCAGATTTTTTGTTTTATTTGGTATGTACCAAACAGTATTCATGCAATTATAGGCAGAGGCAGGCATGTTAGTACATCATGGACTTCCTTAGGAGGAGTAATTGAACATCTGGCTAATCTCCTGCACAATCCTTCTATGCATGGTTTAAAACTGGCTTTGCTACCTTGGCATCAAAGTGGCTTGGAGTGTTCTCCTTCAGTTCAAAGTGTTCTGATTTTAATGAAGAAAGCATTCTCAATACACTGGTTTGGAATGGTTTTTTGTTTTGAAAATATGCACTCAGAGTGGTGTGCTCATTAAAATGAAATTACTTTGAAGTAGTGCATTCCCAGCCACTTAGATGCAGGGAAAGGTTAGGAGGTTTAAATGCAGAGGAAGGAGCTGATCTGTACAGCATATCTACATGATAAGTAATTCTTTTCTTTTTATTGTGAAAAAAAAATGCAAGAGGGAGTAGATACCTGCTGCCTGACTATGCAAGGAGACTTCCATCGTTACCTTTGTGGAAGAAGAATGATGGGTTCTTTCAAGGGAACTATGTTTAGTGTAGTGTGAGCAGAAATGGAAAAAAGCTGAAAAGATACAAAAAGACTTTTAACTATTATAAGAGGAAAGGCATGCAAAGACCATCAATAGAAATATTTATTAAAGGGAAGAAAGATCATCTGCTTTGGAAGAAGAGGAAGGAAAGGACTTTGCTAATTGTTTGCCATGTAAAGGACTGGAATTCTCTTTCCAGTCTCATAGCTTCCTTCTTTGTTCTTCTGTCTCATTTTCTCCTATGATATATTTATATGGAGTAAGGCATAAAGCCTTTAGATGGAAAGTTATTGTGTGACCAAAATAATTCATTCATGAGATACAGTCAAAGACAGTCAGAGGTCCTGGTCCAGATAACTGATGGGGGATTTTATGGAGAAAATGCTGTTGCAGCTGAGAAAATAAAGGGAAGCGTTAAATATAGTGAAGTGTCAAGAAAAATTAAAATTATAGGTAAAGAGGAAAGGAAAAAAAAGACAGACATACCAAAAATAAAAGCAAACAAACAAACAAAAA
>VZTU01000101.1:15252-27054 GCA_013400835.1 Zapornia atra | reverse complement strand
CCCCAAGAATAATCTCTGCTCTGGACCAAAAAAAACCCAACCCCCATCTCCAGGTGAATTCAGGGATGCTTGGGAGCTCTCCAGGAAGATGAAGGATGCTGAAGGACAAAAACACCTTGCTAATTTTAGCTCCTGCTTGCTGTTTGCCCTGGTGCATCCTTGCATGAAGCCGTGGATGTCCCCAGAGTCCTGGTTGGTCCTGGCTTGGATCAAGCTCCCAGCAGTGAGGGACCAGCTCCTGTTGCCAGGCAATGTGCCACATCCATCCAGTCCTTACCCAAAGCATTTGCAGTCCTCCAGTAGATAATACATATTATATCAAATATCTTAATATATGATATATTAAGATATTATATAAAATAGATCTTAATATATGTTATATTAAGATATTATACGATAATTAATATATGCTATTTATGAATTACATTCTCTACTATTTTATATTATGTTTTATTATATTATAGAATATAATTAATAGATGATATATATTATTATATAATGTTTATGAAACTTGCTTTTTTGAGTAATTCCCTTCTTTCTGTTGATGCAGATGGGCAGTTTTTCCTTGTCCCTCACCTCCCTCTCAGAGGCATTAAAGAAATGTTATTGATTTCCTGGAGCCATTTCCATCCTTCTCCAGAACTGGGTTAATGTGCCACCAGTTCCAAGGCTCATCCCAATCCCACATTATTCCTGAACTCTGGTTCTTTTCCCTTTCATTACAAAGCTCTTCCCTTGCTTTGAGTTGAGCAGAACTTACAAGGAAAATGGGAATACTATAAAGGGCTTTGAAGGCAGGCAGTAAAATAAATCACAGCTCCAATCATGACACTCAGCATCACCAGCAACCTCAGCAAACAAGCAGCAGCAGAGAAATTTCCCACCCTGTTCCTGCATTTTTAAGCTCACAGCAAGGTTTTACTTATTTAAGGTCCAGAGGGGAAGAGTGTGTCCCAAAATCCCAAGCTGGAAGGTGGAAATCTCCTTGGTGACAACAGTTAGAGGAGAAAAAGGGCCCCCAGAGCAGTGATACAGGCAGCACAGAGCATCTCATACCCTTCCTCCTGCCCCTCGTCCCTCCAGCAGCCCTGGGGAGGGGCAGAAGGCAGCCCCAGGGGAGGGGAGGGACAGGCAGAAGCTGCCCATCCTCCTCCTCTCCAAACAAAAGAACAAAGCAGCTCATTGAGGTTTCATACTTGGAGGAACATCTCTGCCACTGCTGGGCGCCCGTGCCAAGCTGGGCACAGGGGCTGGGCTGGGCTGGGCTGGGAACACCCCTCCTTGGGCAAAAATATCTCATTGAAGGAGAAATGCAGAGGAGGGAGGGATCATTTCTGGGGGTCCTGGAGTTGGTTTTGGTGTCATTCCTCCAACCTGGAGGAAAACACACCAGGAAGACCCCAGGGTTAAGGGAACGATGCTGAGGAGCAGCTGCAGCTTGTTTCCCTCTCCCTGGAGGAGGCAGAGAGCTGGTTTCCCTCTTATTTCCCATCATCTATCCCAGGAGCTGCAATATTCCATCACCTCTCAGTGGGCTGATGCTTAAGAGCTGGAGTGGTGTGGGGAGCATCCCAGGATGAGAGGCGGAGCAACCCTGGGGCTCTGGAAGGCTGGGAGCTGCCCCCATCCCAAGCAGCCCGTGGGGAGCATCCCAGGATGAGGAACAGAGCAACCCTGGGGCTGTGGAGTGCTGGAGCTGCCCCCATCCCAAGCAGCCCAGGAGCTCCTGGTTCTTGCAGGGTGGGGAGATAAGGTTTGATGTGGGTGTTTCAGGCTTCTGCTTGTTTTTCAGGGAGGAGAGCAACCTGAGGAGCAACCACATCCAAAATAAACTGCCCCACGTTTTATCCTGCAGGTTTTTCTCCAGGCTGGAGGGGTGGTACCCACATCCCACAGCCCCCATCACCCAGGCAGAGCAGATGCCATGGGGTGGGGTACCCACAGGGACCAGCTCTGCCTGCATCCCCTGGGAACAGCGCTGCCCTTCGCCTGGAGACATAAAAGGAAAGGAACCAAGAAGCACAAAGCAAACCCCCAGCCCCACTCTGGAGGTTTTCTGGCCTGCTGGCAGCTCCATCCAGCCTTTGCCTACCAGCAGCAGCAGGACAGGGCTCTTGTCTCTGTGTGTTTATTTTTAAATGCATCTTTTCAAGCACTGGGAGTCTTGGCAACAGCAGCCAGGAGGGAGAGTGTGCGCAGAGAGCCCCTAATGCTGCAGGGACACTGCACAGTGGGCTCTAATCCCTGAACAGCTCCCCACATAGATCCTACAGACAGCCCAGGTTAATCTGCCTCCATCGGGAAAGCTCTCAGAGAAAGGGATTTCTGTTCCCAAGCAGGGATCTTTTGGCAATAACCCCCCTGCCCCTGAGCACAGCAGGAGCCTTTCCTCCTTGGTGCTGTGCCCTGGGTGTGTGATGAGGGGCTGGGGCACCTACAGCAGCTCCCAGGGTTGGCATGATGGCACAGAACATCATCTCCCATGGCCACATAGCATCATCTCCCATGGCCACATAGCATCATCTCCTGGGGTCACAGAGAGGTTTTTAATGGGAAACCAGTGCTCTTCTGTTGTGCCCATCTGCCTGTGGGTAAACATCAGGGCAGACATCCTGATCCTGACTAGTCCCCTGACTAGCAGGAGGAAAAAGGGACCTTTGCATGAAGAAATGTGTTGGGAAAAGGCAAGCCAACACTCATTTCTCTGCCTGGAAAAGCCTGGGGCTTCCAGGAAGGGGGTTGCAGCATCTGAAATCACAGCATTCCCCTTTTTTTTCATGCCTCCTCCTGGCACAGGTGGAGGATCCGGTGAGGATGCAGCATCTGGGGCTTCCCAGTTAAAGCCAAGGCAGGGTTTTGTATGAAGGAAGCCAAATAAAAGCAAAAGCCACCCCCTTGTTGCCCCCTCCCCCTTGCATGGGGTTATCCTCCCTGTCTCCTCTCTGGAGCCAGTGCTGTTGGCTGAGCATCCCTGGGAGTGATTTTCCATGGGGAAGGTCAGTGGTTGCTGGGGTTTGACATTCCCAGTATCGATCAGCAGCCACTAAGGCAACAAAGTGCTGCTGGGGGAAAACAAGAGCTGCTTTCAGGCAGGTCTTAACCCAGGAGATGACTTCATCTGCAGGGAGCACGAGGCTGCAAGGAGGAAACCAGCTCACTGGGGCTTATTTTAGAGGGGAAAAGCACTGACACGTGCCTCCCAGGACAGAGCCATCGCCCCCAAAGTCCCCATGAGGTGGGTATAATCCTGCTCTGGTCCTGATGCTCCTCCACACCCAGTGAGCATCAGAGCTGGGGGGTTAAAGCCCTCCCCCAAGGATGTGGTACACATCAGACTCGGGGGGTGGGGGGGAGGGCAGTGCAGGTTGCTGGGACCCGAAATCAATGCCCTGCAAATCACTGCGTGGTGGGGGACACCCTGCAAAGCCCCTTCCCTGCCCCAACCCCATCCCTGCTCGCTTTGCTTGAGCAAAACCCACATTTCTTTTGCCACTCAGAGAGGGAAAAAGGCCCAAGCAGGAGCTGGCAGGACGATGCCACCCAGAGACACATCCTGCCCAGGCTCTTCTGGGCACAGACACTGGGATCCCCTCAGTGAGCAAAGCATTTACAGAGGATTTATACTGCTGGAATCCACTCCCTAAAGAAAAAGCTGGAAATTAAACAGCTATATTTTTATAAGATACCCAGGGTTGCCAGAATTAGTCATCAAATGCTTATTGTTCCATGCACATTAGATTAGAGCCAAACAAATGCTGATTTTAATCTCTCCAGTACCCGAATGCTCTGATGCTTCTCAACTCAACCTTGAAAACGGCTTTTGTTCCCATTAATGGCTTTCATGCTAACGAGCCTCGCTTGGATTTAACGTTGAGGCACATCCCCGTTCTTCATTTTAATAACAATTCCACCACAGAGAGCAACACATGTTGGGAGTAATTCAGCCACCAAGAAACCCCCCTGACTCAAAGTGGGGATGCAGCAGGGAGGGATGATGCTTCAGCTGGGGCATCCCGGGAGCGACTGCAAGCCTGAGCTTGGCTTTCAAAGCCCCACAGGCTGAGAAATGCTGAGCCTCTGGTGGAAGTGAAGTGGTTTCTCTTATGTGCCAAGGGGGCTTCGTGGCAGAGCTGCCCGGTTGGGCTGTGCTTGGGCTCAGCTGCTGTTTCTATGCATCTCTCTGTCCCAGCCTTATTCAACTGCCCTGTGTGGGACACTCACCAGGCTGCCGTGCTTGCTTCCCAGCACGCTAGACTTGTGGAGGTCTCTCATTGACTCGACAAGAGCTCTGTGCAGAGAGGGAAAGCAAAAACATTCAATTCACCATCCCTGGATGGGGAGATCAAACACACAAACCCTCCCTGCCTCTCCTGCCTGCCGCGGCGCTGGGCAGGATCCGGCCCCCGTGATGCTGCTCCCAGGTAGTTTTTCCATGAGCTGTGGCATTGACAGTGACAGGGCAGGAGGATGAGCCCTGTGAGGCTCCAGCAGCAGCCACCATGCTGTCCCCAGTGCCCTCCTCCCCGGTGACTGCCAGCCCCAGGTAGGATCATGACGCATCACCACCTACTTTCTTCTAGAGAATCAAGTAATTCCAAGACAAATAGGTTTTGCTCCAGCAGCAAAGGGAGGTGTTTCCATGCACAGCACATTACCTGACTCATACACAGCCAACATGCTCGTTAACCCATCCAGGAACCCCAGGATCAGCAGGGGGATGGAGACCAACCCTGTTTCACCAGCATCATTCCTATCGTTGGTGAACCGGCAGCTCAGAGCCCCCAGAGCACCACTGTGGGTATGAGCAGGGAAGGATCTGGCCCCAAACCCTGCACAGGGATGATGCTACACAGCACTAAGGCCAGCATTCCCAGTCTGTGTCACCCCAAGGAGCAGCCCCAGGTATGGGGACAGGGAGGGTCGCACACCTGTACCGGGCTGACAACACACCCGTGCAGTGGCACAGCAGCAAAGGGGACCTGAACCCCAAACCCCAAGTCCTGCCCACCTGAGAAAGATACAGGGCAGGAGGAAGAGGGGGGTTGATGGTTGTTGGGGGTTATATATGGACTGCTAAAAAGGAGGCAATGGGTGTTTATGAGACAGGGAAATCTGCCTGTCCTGTTACAGGGTAACTACATCGGTGGTGAAGAACGATGCTCCCCCCATTGAGCCACCATGAGCCAAATAATACTACTAATATTATTATTCTATTCTATGAGTGTGGGTTGTGTGGTTTTGAGGCCCAGACAACCTGAGCAGTGCTGTGAGACCTCACACCATCTGTGTCCTGAAGCTCCTTCTTCTTTTAGACCAAGTTTTGCCATGCACGTTCCGATCCCTCAGGAGAGAAGCTGTTACACCTGCCCCAAACCAGCTGTCAGCGTCCAGGGACAGAGAAGAGGGTCTTCTCCTTTGGAAGAAGCTTTTTTTACCAGTCCTGAGATGGGTTTGATCCCCATGATAAGCTGAAGGTTGATCTTTACTCCAGTTTTACTTTACTGACCTAGTGTGGAGCCTCGGGGTGCCACAGCGGGCAGAGCTCAGCACCCTGCCACGGGCACACTGGTACCCCCCAAGGCAGCATCCCTCACCACGATGTGCAGACCAAGGTGCCATCAGCCCCCTTCTCCCAGGGGAAGAGGCGACTCAGCCGTGCTGGGAGAGGGTCTTCCTGCTCCTGTCTCACCCCACGCTCTGTTTTTCCCAGTGCTGCAGCATCTGTCCCATGGCTCATGCATGTTCATACCACCAACCAACACCCCCCATGGCCCCCATCCCTTTACACATGTGCAGTCCCCAGAGCAGGGGAAGGTCCTTCAGCCTGCTCCTAACACCACTTTGGAGACCCAAATCCTACAGCAACTGGCAAAGCTCCTTGTTTTCTCCTTATTTATGCATCTGGCTGATGGCACACAAGCAGCTGGAGCAGCAGAGGGGAGCTGAGGGAAGGGCTTCAGCTCTGCACCCAGCCACAGGAAACATCTTTGGGCTCTAATAAACACGGGAATGCAGGTGCTGAGCTGGGGCCTCAGGGGAGAACATGTTCCTATCCAACAGGCTGTCACGTTCCCAGTCTGTCCCACTGAGCTTCACCCTGCCCAGCACAGCCAGACTGCAGTGGTGGGGACCAGCCCCCCACAAGCTGCATGTCAAAGCCAAACACTTTAATGGTGGGGGGAAAGAAGAAGTGCTGGGGGGGTCAGAGCAGGGTACAGCTCAGGTCTCCACCCTGCAGCTCCCCAGCAGCAGCAGCCCCCCAGTTCACAGGCTGCTCAGTGGCAGGGGGTGCTGCCAGCCCCACCAGAGAGCAGTACACTGTGGGGCATGGTCAGAGTCCCCCTGGTACAGGTAGGGTTGAGGGTGCATAAAGAAATCCCAGATTTGGGGTTTGCTGCTGAACCCCAAAGCCCTCACCCACAGGGTTGTGTTACAGTGAACGATGGGATGATGGATTTAATTGCAGGGCAGGAGCACTGGTGCCTGGCTGTCCCTTCACAGCCCACCCAGGAGGGTCCCACTGCCAAAGCACCCACACGTGGAGCCTCTCCCCTGGCAGGGGTGGCAGTGGGGGAGGGGGTGAACCCTGCTGATGCCACGTCTAACAGTGAGACACAGGAGCTGGAGGAGATGCTCAAGGGCTGCGTCTGGGCTGCCCCACACTCAGCTGGCACCAGAGGAGCAGCACCATGAAGCTCTGTGGGGTGATGTCCCCCCAGAGAGGAGGTCACACTCAGGGGGGGCAGGCAGGAGCCTGGCATCCCCCGGGCTCGCTCTGCCCCCAGCAAAGGGGACCAGGGATGGCAGCGCATCAGGATGCTCTGAAAGGTGTTTTCCAAGGTCATGGTGCAAATGTAGATGTCCCTGTGTCAGCCTGGCCCTGCACCAGCCCCCCAGCACCCCAGGGGTGCTCTGCAGCAGCTGACATGGGCAGGGTGAGCAGCTCCCTGCGCCCAGGAACAATGATGCCATTTGATGGACGGTGCTGGGATGATATTAACACTGGGGAAACGTCCTGGCAGAGCTGAGACCAGGGACACCAAGCAGCCATACAGCCCAGGGCACAGCTCCCAAGGGGCTGAGACACCCCTCCACTGCTGTGCTGCTGGGATTTGGTCCCCACAAGTGGGGCTGAGCTGCCCAGAGCCGATTCTGCACCCGTTGGGGCGATGGGTGCACCCCAGCTCCCTGACACTGACCCTGGAGCTGGGGGGAAGGGCTTAAGATGGGATTTTGGAGAGGTTTGCTTTGGGAAAGCCACTTGTCCTTGGTGCATGGACAAGGAGAAGAGGCAAAGAGACCCCTGTGTTTATCCAGCCCGCAGAGTGTGGCAGGCTGATGCTGCAGATATGAAGGATTAATCCCACTGACAAGGGCAGAACAAAGGACAAGAGACAGATGAGTATCTTTGGAGAGGTATCTGCCAGCTGAGTGCTTTCCAGCCTGGAAGGAAGTGACTGGGATTTCCCTGGAGTTCCACTTCTCAAGGATTTCTTCTTTCTAGAGCCCCCTGAATGGCTGGGAAGAGCCTTCTCCTCTTCCCAAGCTGCTGGGGAAAATAGCACGGAGCGAGGCCAGATGTCTCCTGACCAGGGGGGTCTGGCTGTCACCACATGTCCCCATCCCACCTTGACCACAGTCCTGCTTCCCAACCCCCCCTGGGCACTTCACATGGTCCCACAGACATCACCGACTGCCCAGAAACGATGCGAAGGGCATCCCTGGCACCAGCACTGGCGGTAACAACAGGTGGGGGGGGGCGAGGGGTGTCCCTGCTTTGGGCTATTATTTCCCCCCCTAAAAAACCTTCTGGGGGAGGCAAACCAAAGCCTCTCCTGGGCCCACGTGCTGAGAAGAACCAGAGATCTCACGCTCGTCACTGAGCAGTGTAAACAAGCCGAGTTTTCCTCCCACTCTGTTTCCCAGCCCCTTCCCACCCCGCGAAGCCGGAGGAAACATCCTGATGAAGCACAAAGCATTTCTCCCCCCCCCCTCAGAGCTGCCCTGGGTCACTGACCATGGGATTTAACCCTCCTCCAGCTCCTTGGAATCACGTTTCCTCAAGGGTAAAAATATCACAGGCTCTTTTTTTCCCCTAACTCCAGAGGTTTGAAGGGAAACTCAGAGAGGGGGGAAAAAAAAGGCACTTTTCACTTGTTGAGATGAGCTGGTAACTGAGCCAGGAGCTTTTCCATGGCCATTATTTCACATCACATCACATCATCGAGAGGATTGAGTCAAAACACTTGGATACAACAGGGTTTTTTGGGATTATTTTTTTACCCCAGCCCTTTTTCCCAGCAGTTTTGAAGCAGAATAAGCAGGGATGCCTGTATGACAGGAGAAAGCCTCAGGTGGGAAGACACCCTAAATCCAACCCCTCCCTAAATTCACCAGCTTTTTAATAGCAAAGGAGTGAAAAGCCATGTGCCTGGGCATTGATGGGCTGGGGGATGGTGGGAAGGGGGGTGACTGCACCTCTACACGGTAAGAAACTGCTTGGGAAGATGCTATGGGGTGGGTGAGGGTAAAGAAATCGGGGCAAAAAGGACTGCTGGGAGCACCAACATTTACAGAATCACACCATCACAGAGTTGTAGGGGTTGGGAGGGACCTCAAGAGATCATGGTGTCCAACCCCCCTGCCAAAGTAAGCCCCAGCTTTGTACTGGACATGAACCACAGCAACTTATTTATCCTGGCAAACAGGACCTTCCTGAAGCAAGGAGACAGTGCACAGGCCAGCAGCTCAGGCATTTCTCCCTCACTTGCTATTTTCCACCCAAAAATACACCAAATGTTCCCTGGGAAGGAGCACCCCAGGGTGCTTCTTGGGGTGTGGGGCAGCATCTTGGGTATGGGGTAGCATCCTAGGCGTGGGGCAGCATCCTGGGCGTGGGGGAGCATCCTGGGTATGGGGGAGCACCCCAGGCTTCCAGCAGCTCCCTTCCCCTCCCAATCACTCCTGCATGGAGCCGTTCACTCCTGGACAGTTTCAAAACCACAAGGGTTTTTTGGCAGTTTATCCCAGTTGGGGGCAAAAGTTTTCCAAAGGAGAAGGGAAGAGAGAGAAAGAAAGGGGAAGAAAAAAAAAAAAAAAAGAAGAAAAACAAACACTATCTTCTAAATATTTCAGGCTTCAGAAAGCAGTTTCCTGGCCAGCACGAGGAAGTGCCAGAGACTGGGTGGATGAAGGTCACAGGACAGCCGGGGCCGGGATGCGAGAGGCACCGACCCCCCTGCTGCCAGCCCACGCGGTGCCCGCTGGGGAGCTGGAGCCTGGACAAGCCTTGCCTTGTCCAACAGCTCCCAGGAAGGGGGAAACCATCCCCAGAAGTGAAATGGAGACTTGTTATTGAGGCACAGACCAGAGCACAGGGAGCTGGCAGAGGGATGTTTGTCATGTGCGTGTCCCCGCCGCCCCGCGATGTCCCCACACCCGCCGCAGCCTCGAATCCCACCTCTTCCCTATTTTTCCTTGCATTCCAGTGCATGGTGCTCTGGAACTGGGTTTCTTTGCACTTAAGGTAGTTATGAGAGCAGGCAAAGTGACTCTCCTTGGCAGGGGTTTGGACTGATCCATCCCCGAGCTGTGAACCCCCCCTGGGAAGGCGCAGGAGCAGGGGTCCCGCTCGCTGAGCATGGTGCTCGCTGTACGCCGCAGCCTCACCTGCCCTCACCCGAGCCATATTCCTGTACATCCAGCTTTTCCACCACTTGTTTAAAGGATTCAGCATTTCTACAGGGACTGAGTCTGCATGGGCCTGCTCTGAGCTGATGTACAGAGCTCCTCTGGGGTTCGGGGTCAGATTTGGGGGAAGGGGGGGCTGTGGAAGCTGCTGCACTCTGTGAAATGGGCTTTTCTGGCCATGCAATTGCCTGCCTGGCTATCTGTGGAGCAATATGGGATGCTCAAGGGGGGCTGCTGGTGGTGGACCCCCCACCCTGGGCATGGCACTCTGTTCCTGGGTGGTTTCCATCCCCCCCACCCGGGGCTGCCCTGGGCTGCAGGCACAGCGCGGGGTCCTCACCTGCCCTGCTCCGCTCCACGGGCTCGTCGGGTGCCTCCTGACACCCAGCGGGGCTCAGGGAAACAGGGATGCTCCTCAGCCCTGGAAGAAAGGGAAACCCATTGGTTATGTCATCGCCCTGCTGCCTCTCCCAAACTTCCCCCCTCCGGAGTGCACAGCCCAACCCTCACCACATGCACTCATGCCATGCTGGGTGCCCATGAGCCACAGGGTGCAGCCACAGGTGCCGCTGCAACTGCCAGCAGCTCCTTCCTAATGACATTAGGATTCACTCTGACCCCCCCACAGTCTCATCATCGCCCCCACCCCAGCCCCAAATAGCAAAACTCCTGCTAATCACAGCTGTGAGCAGGGATTTCATAGCACAGGCTGAGCAATCCCTCCTTCACCAGTGGGGACATCGAGCCCCAGAGCACCCAGTGCAGAGGTTTTGGGTGCTGGCTGCTGGCACAGAGATGGCCCCAGCCTGCTCCTTGTCAGGATGTGGCCCTCACCGCTCTGGAGTGTGTCCCCCCCAGCCCCTGCAAGGGCCAGCATGGGCATCCTGTGCATGGACAGACAGAGGGACCATTATTCTCCAGGGGAGTTTATAGCAGCTATTGTACAGGCACAGAGCAGGGATGCGCAGAGCAGAGGGATGGGCTGTCGGAAAGGATGGATGCAACTTCATCCCTGCATCATTAACAGATCAGGCTTCAGCGATGGCTCCAGCACCCCCAAAACCCTGGAACCAGCCCTCTAGGTCCTTCCCATCACCAAACCCAAACAGCATTAACTCTGTGGCAGCGATGCCCAGCGCTGGCATCCCTCAGTCCCCAGCACAGGCGCACACACACATCCCCACGCTGGCCCCAGCAGCTTCCCCGGCTGTGCCACAGGGCTTTTTGGCCAGAGCACGGCTACTCCTGACCCTTGGGCACCAGAGGTGGGTGAGGGTTTTTCCATGAGACCTGCCAGACAGAGGGGTTCACACAGACATGCATTGTCAGCAGAAGAAACCACTGTTCTGAGATGGGAAAATCCACATCCGCATCCGGGTGGGAGGACGGGGGCCACTGGATGGGGAAAGAGGCAGGTTGCAGCTTCCAGGCACAGCTCCCATCCCCATGCTGAGCAGCAGGCCCTTCCTCAGCCATGCTGTCCAGTGAGCAAGGAGCAACAGGTTGGTTGGGCTCCTTTTTGGCACAGCAAGGTGGCTGTCACCCTGCCCCACTCAAGGCTGCCCGGGTTCCCCATCCAGCCAGGTCCCAGTGGTGCTCACCAGTTGCGTGCCATAGTGGGACCACAACCCCAACCCCAGCTCAGATCGGATGGGTTGAGCCCTTTTTCTCCCCTCTTCTCAACTCAAGCAATGTCTCAGCTGCTCCAGCCCTGCCCCAGCCCAATTTTGCCCCTTGGGGAGGAGGGGGGGAGCTTCCCACAGCGATGCTCAAGGCTCTGCAGACCGACTCGGGCCGGAGAGCTGCAGAGAGGGAGCTTTGCCAAGAGCTTTGTGATGAACAAAGGAGCGAAGGATTTCTGGGAGCTGAGCTTGGCTCTGGTCCCCTCCCAGCCAGGGAACGATGGGATTCACAGATTTGGGGGGGGTGTGGGGGGGATGGACTCTTAGCAGCTGGCTCCGTCACGTAGATTTTTGCCTGCTGCCAGATTGGGATAATTACACACTGACTCTGGAGATAGGAATCCAGGATTTGGTTCCTCCAAGCTCTTTGCTAGCTGGGTAATGAATTGAACTATTCAGCATTTGATAAAATTTCCATGAAAAGAAGAAG
>VZTU01000098.1:1773-22019 GCA_013400835.1 Zapornia atra | reverse complement strand
AGGTTAGATATCAGGAAGAATTTATTTACTGAAAATAAATTCAAAAGTCAAGCATTGGAACAGGCTACCCAGGGCGGTGGTGGAGTCACCATCCCTGGAGATATTTAAATGTCATATAGAGGAAGTGCTTAAGGACATGATTTAGATAGAGGTGGCCTACTCAGGGTTAGGCTGTGGTTGGACTTGATCTAAAGTTCTACTTTAAGTAAGAATTCTTAGTGAAATGATTCACTTCTGAAATAAATTTGCCTGAATATACTTACTGAGTATCCTGCATTATCAGCACTAAATTTTTAGTTTGTTCTTAAGAATAACGTTGCATATGTAGAATGAGTGACATGTATCCCTCCCAGTGTGGAAAGTCTGTGGTATTGCCTTGGTATTGACTAATTAGTTTGTCAGGTACAATTCATGAAACAGGAGAATGATCTGTCTTATGGGTTATGTGAATTCCCAGGATCGTTCCTGTTGTGGTCTGCGACTATTCCTGTTTCCTAGCAGGGGAAAAGCAAACCCACTTTTAAGAAATACTAGGTTTGGTTATGGATGGAATACATGAGAATAGCTTTTGATGCATGATGCTCATGAAAGAATTTTTGATCTGTGAATGTATGACACTATGAAGAGTATGAGTAAAATACATTTAAAACAGCATTATTGGATATTTAGTCAGCTAACTAAAAAGTTGCTTACCCAGTCATGGTACATCCATGAAATTCTTGCTCATTTCTTGAAGAATAAAAATGTTGCTGAAATATTTCATGTGGCCAAAGTAAATGTTCTTAAATTCAAAAATGAACAAAGAAATGCTGTAACAGTTAATTCAAAACAGTAAAAGGAAATTAATATTCTGTTTTAGATTTTGACAGAACAAGTATGCACTCAGGTTGTTCATAAACCACATCCAGAGCCAGACTCCACAGTGAAAATTCAGAATCCAAGTAAGAAAAATATATGATGTTTTTATGATAAAAGTATTGCCTAGAGGTTGGGGGGTGGGGGGAGGTGTGTATGTTAAAATAGTTCAAGAAGGGATAAAAATTATTGTATCTCAAATACATAATTATTTCAGTAACTACTTACATTAGTTGCTCTTAGAAACTTTTTTTAAACTGCTGTTAAAGTGTGTTAGGTAACTAATTTATTCTTTCAAAGTGATTCTTAAGGTGGTGGCAACACTGTTAAAAAACTCCACACCAAGTGCAGAGCTGATGGAAGTTCGACGTTTGTTCTTATCTGATATGATAAAACTCTTTAGTAATAGCCGTGAAAATAGAAGGTATGTCACTACAAATGATATTTTCTTGTCTTTGACTTGTGGGTAATACCAAACTGTTATACTCTTGTGTCAAGTTTTATACTGTGTATTAAATGGAATATATAAAACCAAATTGGATTGGTCTGGTAACGGAATGGGAAAAGGTTTTCTTATTTCAGCAACTAATATTGAATTCTTCTGTTTAGAATATACTTTAAATTTGTATTCATCCTGAAGTGGTTTTAAGGTTCTTCCTACCATTGGCTTATGTTCAGAGATGTTTCTCCTATTTTAACCATCACAATGTTAAAATAAAGCAGCTTTGTTTGGATATATTTTGACCTAATTATTTCACTTTAGATGTTTACTTCAGTGTTCAGTGTGGCAGGACTGGATGTTTTCTCTGGGATACATTAACCCTAAGAACTCTGAAGAACAGAAGATCACAGAGATGGTTTACAACATTTTCCGTATTCTCTTGTATCATGCAATAAAATATGAATGGGGAGGCTGGAGAGTGTGGGTGGATACTCTTTCTATAGCTCACTCCAAGGTAAGAAATGGCTCCTGAATGTTTTTTTTAATACTGGCAACTCCCCCAAAGGGACTAGCAAGATTAGTAAAATGAGATGTAAAGTGATTTAGTGCCATCTGGTGGCTATCTCCATACATGTCAAGGTGGCATTTTTTGATCATCGTTTTAGGTCTTTTGCTGTGAAATAATTTGTAAGCTGTGTGTAATACGTTGTTTAGATTCTTGTTCGGTTTTGTCCAAGTTCATATAGCATACATTATTCCAAGTAATCTTTTCATTTATCTTTAAGGTCACATACGAGGCTCACAAGGAATATCTAGCAAAAATGTATGAAGAGTATCAACGACAAGAGGAAGAAAACATAAAAAAGGGGAAGAAGGGGAACGTGAGCACTATCTCAGGTCTTTCCTCTCAGACAACAGGAGCAAAAGGTGGAATGGAAATTCGAGAGATAGAAGACCTTTCACAAAGCCAGAGTCCAGAAAGTGAAACGGATTACCCTGTCAGTACAGATACAAGGGACTTGCTCATGGCTACAAAGGTGTCAGATGATGTTCTTGGAAGTGCTGAGAGACCAGGAGGAGGAGTGCATGTGGAAGTTCATGACCTTTTAGTTGATATAAAAGCTGAAAAGGTAGAAGCAACTGAAGTAAAACTTGATGATATGGATTTATCACCAGAGACATTGGTAACTGGAGAAAATGGTGCACTTGTAGAAGTTGAATCTCTTCTAGATAATGTATATAGCGCTGCTGTTGAGAAGCTGCAAAACAATGTTCATGGAAGTGTGGGTATTATTAAAAAGAATGAGGAAAAGGATAATGGTCCATTAATTACTTTGGCGGATGAGAAAGATGAACCTTCTACTAACAGTACTTCATTTCTTTTTGATAAAATCCCGAGTCAAGAGGAGAAACTTCTACCTGAACTTTCAAGTAATCACATTTCTATTCCAAACGTGCAAGAGACACAGATGCATCTTGGTGTGAATGATGACTTGGGATTGCTTGCACATATGACGGGTAGTGTAGATATAACATGTGCTTCAAGTATAATAGAGGACAAGGAGTTCAAGATTCACACAACTTCAGATGGAATGAGTAGCATTTCTGAGAGGGAGTTGGCTTCATCATCTAAAGGATTAGAATATGCTGAAATGACTGCCACAACTCTTGAGACAGAGTCTACTGGTAGCAAAACTGTACCTAGCATTGATGCAGGAAGTATAATAGCAGATACAGAAAGATCTGATGATGGTAAGGAAGCGGGGAAGGAGATACGGAAGATCCAGACAACCACCACAACCCAGGTAAGTTTCAAGTGCTGTAGCCATGTATGTCTGATGTAATTGCTGTTTGTTGCTGCTGGATAAATTAGTTGTATGAAATCTGAGAGATGTTTGAAGTATATTTCTTTAATTATATGAAAGATTTCCATCCTCCAAGCCTATTTGCTTTGAAGATGCTGTAACATGTTTGGATTGTGAAGTCTTCCATGACTCTGTAGAAAACACGTATTTCAGTTGTGGATGCTTTAGTTTAAAAAACTTAATTAAGAGAACCTCTCATCCATTTTTCTTAGTCCTGGTGGAGACATTAACTGATACTCTTAGAATTCTGCTTTAGACTTTCTTGTTAGGATGTCTTTAGATTAGAAATATCTGTATTTTCTATGAAATAATTGAAGTATTCTTTACTCTTGCTGTACTCAGAGTGCAGTCTTACTTCAGTAAGTAAGAAGCACTTCAGTAAGTCTTTCTTCCCATACAGGAAGTTGGCATAAATAATCACCATGCTTGATCCTAACACAAGAAAATGAATAGTTTAGGGAAGAAACAGAAGAAAATCTGTTACTTGATATCCAGACCACAGATCAGTATTAAGAGAATACTCTACTTATGGGAGATCTTTTCTTGTCTAGGTTTCCTTCTGAAAAATTCTGAAAAATTAGTGGTTTTGTAAGAACCATAGCATTTTGAAAATAGTAAGGTCAAGGCAGAATTCTACTCTGAAATAATTTCTACTCAGTATACACAGCAAAATATAGGATCACTTTGAACTTTTAAAGCACAGAATTCATTTCCTCACTGGCATTGGTCAGAGACTGTATCGCATAATCAAATGTTGCTTTTAAGTATATTATCAGATGAAATAATTTACTATCTTCATGATTTTACCAGTTGACTGTATACATGTCCAGTACGTACGCCAGTATTTATGTTCTAGGATTTTAAAGTCCAACAGACTTCCTGAAACTATGGAAGAAAAGCCAAACAAAAATTGCAAAAATTGCTCAGCCCGGTACTGTGTAGTGTGTACCAAATCATCAGAAGAAAGAGTTTCAGAGATATGCTAAAGTACACTCAAAATTCATGTCATCCAAAAGAACACAGATCAACCTGCCCACTTTGTTTTTCAGGGAGATCAGACAATCAAGCATTGTGTAGGGAACCTTATATTAAAAGCATTCTCTGTAATAAAGGACAAGCCCTGAAAGTTCTCAGTAGGAATAAGACATCTATTGTTAACAGTTCCCAAATGCCTTAAAATAAAGACTGTTAATACTATGGAAATTGATAAATTGGAATGGATATAGGATAACTAGAAAAAGGAGCGGTCAGTTTTTATTTTGAAGTGTGGACTTTTGTTTAAAGAGTAATAGAGAAGTGAAACACTAGTTGTCATTTGCTTGGTACCCATATAGACCCATAACCACAATGAATTTGTGTGATAAACCTTGATTGAAAAAGATAATCTGGAAATCCTGTCAATGTGACTTCAGGACTTTTCTGTTTGTTAACATCTTTTCTTGATTAATTTCACCTATGAGAGTTGAATTATAAAAATGTAAATTCCTCATGCTTACAAATGTTAGGATCAAAATGATATATGAATCTTAATAAACTTCTATCAGATCATTGTAAGTTAGGGGAAACAAAGTGTTTTCCAAATGTTTTACCCTTAGCTACTCAAAAAATTCCCAACAGATCATTTGGATCTGTAGGTTATTTACAAACTATGTTCTCTTCAAGAGTCTGACTCTACAAGTTAACTCCCTTGTTTCTCCATATACTACTTAAACTATAGGTAAGTCTCTAGACATTTATCTCTCTATATTTTTTCATAGAAATAAATATCAACTGTGTAGCTGCCAGAATTGTTATAATCTAATCTCTTCATTGGGTTTTTAAAAATACACTGTAAGCTTTAGTTAAATCTTTTCTGTTTATATGAAGTTAACCCAGTAAAAAAAGATGGAAATATGTACTAAATAAAATGTAAATCAAGCATTATTGCTTTTCTGAGTAAAGAGAATGTTAATTTTGACATGTCTACAGTGGACATGTCAACTACATGCAGTTGTACCCAAAAGAGAGCAAGTGGTAGGTGAATGGAGCTGTTAACCTCAAATTCTCTAAAAACAGGTCTACAATTAGTTGCCCACTTTATCAGTAAGAATTAAGTTGGGTTTTGTTCAGAAGGACTGACAGAAAGCAGAAAATTGCACAATGAAGTAGAGATGAGAACTTCTGTTTGCCTCTAAGAGTGAAAGTCTTAGTGGATCAAATATTTAATAATATAAAGTTAACTTTTTCTTATGGTTCCAACTAGGATTGACTGAAAATAGATTTGAAAGGACTATGCAGAAGACTGGAAGACTTTAGAATACTACAGATCTAAGGAGCTTTCCAGCTCAACTCCAATGCCCTGTCTATTTTTACTTTGCTAGGACAAATATTTTGTAAATGTCTTTATGCTTTTAAAGATTAAAACACTATGCTGACATCAGGGAATGAATACGCAAGCAAAGCAAATATATTTTCTATTTTTTCAGTTTGAAGCTAATCTAAAAGCACTTTAAAATTATTTCAGTGATCAGACTTTGTATTTCTTCCTTTCAGAGATGTTGCACATTATAAGTAATTTTGTTGTTATGAATATTTGCCTCAAATTCAGTCAAAATGTTTGTCATTTACTGGTGTTTCCTTCACGGTAGTCTCCATCATATCCTCTGAGTGTATCTTTTACTTTTGTATGTAATCACCAAGTGGAAACAATCATAACTATGTAGGCATTGAAAGGGAATGAAATTCACATCCACCACCTGTTGGGAGAATCTAAAGCATGTCCTGAGGATCTATAAAACCTAACCAATTAACAAAGTCTTAAAAAAATTGCAAGATGAGATTTGGGAGACTAGACTTGTTTTTTGTAACAAAGACCAGATAAAAAAATTGGTTTTGGAAAATGAGGAGCTATCTAAAAGTACGCTGATTCCTTGAAGCCAGTGCTGTGTGGTTTGTCTATGTTTTGAGGCAAATGCTCAAAGAAAATGTTGTTACCAACAAAAAGATTAGTTATTTCCTATAAACAAAGTCTTGTCTCTGCTGACCTTGTATGTGCTGCATTTGGTCTTTTCTGTAATCCTTTAAGTGAAGAACCTGAGTGTAAAACATTGGGGTATAGCTGAGAGGAAGGCCAGTCGTAGCCCCTCAGTGCTGATTGATTTGAATTGAAGCAGCTCCTGCCAGCCTTGGAATATCAGTATCTTCTGTAGTTTGTGCCCAAGTCCTCTTTTAGCCCATCCTTTTTCCAATTCTGTGATCCATTTAAAAACACACTACAAAAAGTTAACACCATTTTTTTGAACTTCTTGATGTAGGCAGTACAGGGTCGATCTGTCACCCAGCAAGACCGGGATTTACGTGTTGACTTGGGATTTCGAGGAATGCCAATGACAGAAGAGCAGCGGCGACAGTTTAGTCCAGGTCCACGCACAACTATGTTTCGTATTCCAGAGTTTAAATGGTCTCCCATGCACCAGCGGCTTCTGACAGACTTGCTTTTTGCACTAGAAACAGATGTACATGTTTGGAGAAGGTGGGTGGCTGTTTCTTCTTTACCTCCTGTTTTATGTTTCCATCACCAAGGAAAAATTAGATGTGCGGGGATATTACTGGGATAGTGGGAAGGGAAAAAGTCTGTGTTAGCTGAAGTGTCCTGTATTTTCTCTTTTCACTCCTTCACAGCCTGTAACAGCTCTATTTCACAGGTAACAATTTCTGTTTTCTTGAGCGGTTGTATCATTCATGCATACCTAACTAAACCAAGCTGGTCTTTCAGCTTATGTTTAATGTCAGAATCTGCTGCCTCTGTTTCAGACATGAGGTAGACTGGTGTGTCTCCTAATGGCCATTTTCTTCCATGGCTCAATTAAAACAGAGCTGTAAACCTTATAAATAACTCTTTCCTATAACATTCTCTAAGGAATCACTCTTTCTAGTTGAAAATTTTTCTTTTGCATGCCAACTCCTGGTTGTAGTCAGTCTTGGTGGTTATGTTATATTTTATGACAGCGATGTGATTTCCATTGGGTTTTGTACACTCTAACAAAAATTCTCAATAACTTACTGTTATAAGAGTCCTTAGGTGCAATAGACACTATTTAATCTAATTTCCAGAACAGGATAGCTCATTTTCAGAAAACTTGAGCATAGTTGTATCCAAAGACCAATGTATATTCCATTCAATTTCCAGTTTGATGAATTGTTCTGTGATAGTCACTAGGAAAGAGACAATTTTGATTTTTTTTTTCCTCAAATATGTGAGACAATTTTTTTATTTGTGTTTAGATAATGCTTAGAGATCAAAGTTCATTTTATATATTTTCAACTGAAACCTTTAATATTTGTTTGCTGGCTGGCAGCAATCTTCTTGTACTTATAGACCAAGTATTCCTCAATATGTACACACAGTGTTTTATATTTTGGGGAAGTGACTGTTTCATGGGGCAATTTCTCCCCAGTTAGGAGTTGCTAAGATTTCAGTTAATCTTATTAGCATCTGTGGCTTGCAAAGCTATTGCTAATGCTAAATTTACTAATAGTTAATAAAGTGAATATTAGATCAAGATACCACTGTATTGTTAAGTTTCTGCTTTAAAACACTAGCAGGTGTTGTAATCATTAGGTGTTATCAAAGGTGCACTGGTGCAGTATGGTGAACTCTTGCTACTAAATAATAACTTTCATGCTGAAGAAATAGCCCTGATACTTTCAGCAGAGTCTGTGAAGTGAAGTACTGGTTGACAAGAATAAATGGTTAGAAGCTGTTGTTCTCAACTGAGTATCTGAAACTAACCCTGGTGTGAAAATAGATAGCAATTGATTTGGTCATTAGACTAGTCCTGTTCATATTTTTAGACAATTTAAATGTGCAGTTTTGTAGTGAAGATTTTGCCTTTTTATCAAAGAAACATTTACAGTTTGGTTGGAAAAAAAACCCCAAAAACGTGTATCTAAACTTTTATTTTAACTCTGTCTTTAATCCATCCTTTCTTTTGTTCCTGCAGTCACTCCACAAAGTCTGTGATGGACTTTGTCAATAGCAATGAAAATATTATTTTTGTACACAACACAATACACCTCATTTCCCAGATGGTAGACAATATTATTATTGCTTGTGGAGGAATTTTACCATTGCTATCAGCAGCCACATCCCCAACTGTAAGTACAATATTTCCACCTAGTGGTCATATTAGAAATTGGTTTCAGTAATACAAACCACTATTTCAAGATGTGTTTTCTTCTTTAAGCACTCCTGTCTATTCTCTACTAATTCCTTAAAAATATACATATAAATTTATAATCAAAACTGTTAAGCTTTGATATACAGATTGTTTATGTTTTGCATCTGAAATGCTAATTTTATTAGAGAAGTAGTGTTAAGACTAGTATTTCATAGATATTTAATATTTTATTTGAAAGAGAAGACCACTAGGATCGTGGTTACAAATCACAATTACTGCAACAAAATTACATGCTTTATGATGGCTATTCATTGATATTCATAAATCTGTTCTGCATGGCCGCAATTTGTTTGCATGCCAAATTATACCAGAAGTCATCCCCTCACTATTCTGTTTACTTCTTCCTTCAGTAGGTCCTGACCTTCATTTTCTTTTTGTTGTTTGTAAATCTTGTCTTGAAATAGGCTGATACTTTTATCCGCTGTGATGTTCTTAGTATGTTGTCATTTCTTAGGTGATCACAGTTAAGGCAGGCAGAGTAGCCTAATAGAATGCTTTATAAAAAAACTGAAATAATCTGTAAATATTGAATTATTGTCAGTAGTAAATATAATATTTGAATGCAAATCCTTGCCTATGCATGTAGTATCTGTATCTCTTTCTTTCATACAAATTGTTTTAGCTTGAACATCCCATAAGCATCTGCAGGTAGTTTTGGTCTTTGAAAGGGGAGAAAATGAGATCGAGAGAGGACATAGAGGTTCCTCTGAAGCAATGAAGCTAGTAGGCACTGGAAGCTATGAACAAAGTTTGGCAGTAAAAGCTCAGTTCCTTGTTCTAGTCATTCAGTAACTGAGATTTCTTTAATTTGCCTCTACTATTACTTCTAGTTCATTCATGAGAAAAAACATTTTGCACAATGTTGAAAGGAATGAGTTTATGGCCTAGCAATTGGCTAAGCATTAATATGACTTTCAGCGTTCCATTAATGGTTAAATGCTGGGTCACACAGCATTTTCACTGTGTTAACTGGGAAAATATTTGCTGTAAACAGAAATGACTCAGAGGAAACATCTGAATTGTCTGTAGTCACACAAGAATGACATCAAGGTTGCTGTTGTTCCTGCAGGGAAGTGGAAGAGGGACTGTTCATCAAGGAGTGTAGTAACAGGACAAGGGGTGATGGCTTCAGGCTGTAAGAGGCTGGGTTTAGATTAAACATTAGGGAGAAATTCTTTACTATGTAGTGAGAGAACGAGTAGGAATAGTTTTAAGCTGAAAGAAAGTAGGTTTAGAATACATATAAGGAAAAATTTTTTTACTGAGGGTGGTGAGGCACTAACACAGATTGCCCAGAGAGGTTGTGAAAGCCCCGTCCCTGGCATTGTTTAAGGCCAGGTTGGATGGGGCTTTGGGCAACCTGGTCTAGTGGAGGGTGTCCCTGCCCATGGCAGGGGGGTTGGAACTAGATGATCCTTGAGGTTTCTTCCAACCCAAATCATTCTGTGATTCAATGATTCTATCAGAGATTTTGCAAATGCTTTATTGTAAATGTTGACAGATATGAGAGAGTGCACATCAAGTCATCCTGAAATACAGGATGTACCCTCAATCTCTAGATAAAAAGACATTGGAAGATATTTTGTAAAACAAACCTTTTAGACATCATTTGAAACAGAAGATGTTTTCTTTGTAGTCATTTATCTAAACGACATGCAGGACTAATTAAGCTTTAATTGTCTTGGTGGTTTTTAGCTCTTCTGGTTTCTGATATTGCATAGCCATTCTATAGAATAATAATTTTGCAGTTCACAATTTCCCTCTGTTCTGGATAATAAATATATACGTGTGTGTGTGTGTGTGCATAGATACAGTTGATACAGCTTTACAAATTATACATCCGCTTGTTAAAATATTGTGTGTCGATACTGCCTTGCTACGATAGCAGTGATGTTCATGCATTGATACAAAGGACTACATTTTCAAATTTGTATGTGATGCATGCATTTCTGTACTACATGTGCGGTGTGTGTATTACTTAAATGCTCAATTTTTCCATCTGTTTAGGATAACAGAATACAAATAAATTGTGAAATAAACTAATTCACTAAAAATTGGTATTGGCTTCAAACTGGATTAATTCTATTTTGTGAAATTAAAAAAAAAAAAAAGAAGTGATTACTTTTGTCCCAGATGTAAAGGGAGAGTAGGGAGAATTAATTGATAAATTCACTTATTAACTTCACCTGTAAATAACTGTTATCTTTTAGATGATGATTTCATAATCACTTCCAGCTAGCAGAGATCTTCTTTCCTCCCATTCAACTCCATTCCTGTTTTGTAATTCCCTGTCAATAAACTTTAGCAGGAGGATGAATTTATTCATCATAGCAATAGATAAAAAGTGCCCATTACATCCTTTCTCTTTCTTAGAGTAGGTGCTCTCCCTCAGTACTGTTCTGGATCACAATTATGAAGGGATCAGATGCCCTGTTGGGCATCAGACCACTTCTGAATATCCACCATATAATGAATGAAAAGAAGCTTCATACTGATTCTCAGACTTCTAATACTTTTGCATCCTTGAACTGCTGTGGAGAAAGTGGATGGACTGCTGGTTGGGAACATATTTCTTAGTCTAGAAAGGGCAAAATAGTCCAGTGCTTACAACCAGTTACAAAAGACTCCGTCTCACTCTTTTCCTTCTAAGAGCTACTAACTGGAAGAGAGAAGTGATCTGAAACAGGAAGATTTAAATGGCGTCTTCACTGCATAAAATCACAGCAGGCCTTCTAGTGACACTTTCTGCCAGAGTAACTCTCAAGGGACGAAAGAGCCAGTATGCTTTCTCCTTCACTGAGTCAAAGAATCACAGGATGGTTGAGGCTGGAAGGGACTACTGGATGTCACGTGGTCCAACCCCTTTGCTCAAGGAGGATTACCTAGAGTCAGTTGCCCAGGTCTGTGTTCAGATGACTTTTGAGTATCTTTGAAGATGACCACCTCCCTGGGCAACCTGTGCCTGTGTTCAGTCACCTTCCCATTGAAAAAGTGTTTCTTGAATTTCAGATGGACCCTGCTGTGTTTTAGTTAATTAATTTACTGATTTTTTTTTCCACAAGACACACAATCCAAATTTTGTGTTGGATCTCAGGAATCCAATCCAACATCAACCATTCTGTTTTTCTCTGTGATTTTATGGTTCTATATAATTTAAACTGCCCATGGTATAAGAAGTCCAGTCAAGCCACACTGCACTACTCTTAATGAAAACAAGTTGTTCACATGTTAAATACGCCGCTTTACTGGGTCAACCCAAGGGCCAGGTTGGATTAGCATTCTGCCTCCAATAGAGATTTACTGTAGTTTATGTCAAAATACAGAAGTATGAGGAAATATATTGATTGCTCTAATGATACTTTGTTTCAACATTTAGGATGGAGCTAGAGAGGGTGTTTGGGCTGTCATGTTTAATAACTACTGAGGAATTTATCCTTCCAGACTTTGTCTAATCTTTTTTGAAGCTACTTACTCTTTTAGCCTCCACAATATCCTATGGCATTGAGTCTGACAAAGTAATTATATAACCTTCAAAGCACTTGTCTTTTTTATTTTTATGCCTATCTAAATGTATAAAGTCACTTTGGCCCTTACTGTTTACTCTATGAAAGGAGTGGTTAATCATACCTTTATTAATTTCCATATCATGTATGACTTTGTAGACTTGAGTCATATCTCCTAGTCTGCCTGTTTGAATACATAGTCATCTTCTTGTTTAGTCTGTCTGTCTTTGGAAGCCTCTGATCCTCAGTATATTTATTCTGTGGAGCTTTTCTGGGGTGTCAAAACCCACATATTTTGTGAATCCTGTAGAGTAGATATACTCAATTTATAAATGAGTATGAGCTCATTTTACTTAATTTCTTCCTTTTTCACTTTCATGAAAATTGACTCAAATATTCCTTTTGGACATATAGTGAAATTTTAAAGTAATAATTATTTATTTCCTCCTACTGTGTTTTATTTGTGGTATAGAATATATTAACATCTACTTCTAAAAACTAATTTACGTTTTGGTCTGGAATAATTAAATATGAGAGCAAAAAGACTATAGAACAGAAAGTAAAGGTCATTCCACCCTTTTACTTCAGGATAATAAGACAGGATAGAATTCAGGAAGAGAACAGGGTAAAATTAGGTATGCATAAGAAGTGCTTCTGTGTGGACTAGATGTCTAGTCAATGGAGATCGACTTAATAGAAGCACATGATTCAGATATCTCTGATGGAGACATTTAGTGGCTGGTCAACCAGATCCCTGTAGGTTCCATCAACTGCAATGACCGTTAACCTGGAGCTGAATCCAGCCTCTTTTTGCCAGGCTTCTTTGCTTGTTTTCTAATGGAGAAGATGACAGACAGAAACACATGGTTCCTTTATTGATCTTGCAGTCCTACCTATCCACAGTTCCTTGAATTAATTCAGTACATCAGTCTGAGTTCAAGCAAAGCCTTCTCCTTGCAAGGATTCTGGTTCTTGAACAGTCCTAAATGTCTGTTCTGAAGTTCTCAACACTCTAATTTAGTGTAAATTCTTATTACAAGTGTCCCACTGACTCTCATTTTTAAGGCATTTTACCTATTTCTTTAGAAGAATAGATAGCGAATATTGGATGCTTAAATTAATTAAGGGTATGTGCAGAAAAGAACCAAGATATAAATTTATCAGATTTAATTACAGATTATTGGAGTAATTGCAGAATTATTTCTGTTTTGTGCAACAGATTCTGTATGGTGTTCCCTCCCTTGCTGAAAAAGCAGTACTGTCACAGTTTGTTTAAAAAGATTAATGTTTGCAGAATGTCCTATTTCAAAAAGAATTTTTCCTTTGCATAGTTAGGATTCTTAGTAAAATGGCAGTTCTCAAATGGGTGGAGAATTACTCCATGATCTCTTGTCTGCTGTAAAACAGGCAATCTCAGTTATGGAATTTTCTTGCTATTGAATTCTTCGTATTAGACATCTGCCTTTTCCCTTGACTTTTTTTTTGTTTGTTTTTAATCCAGACTAGCATGGTCTGAGTAATGCTGTGAATAGGGACCTTTAAACATGAATGGGAATAAGAAAAGGAATAATGCGTTATCTGTGAAAACCAACCACTCACAAACCTGTGAGTGACTCAAGGGTAGAGTGTAGGCTGTATGTTTGTATGGAATATCAGGGAAAATTCACAGGAGTTCCCAGTAATCTATTCACACATGTTTTAATACTTTGCTTCATTTCAATTCTATACCACCTCTGTCTCAGGGTCTATACAAAGACTTGCTTCAAATGCAGATGTTTTTAGAGGGTTGTGAGTTGTATATGTGAAGCAATCCTAAGTAGAAGAAAATATTAACAAATAGCCAGAAACAGTTTTGCTGTTTACATTCCACTGTTGATTCTGATGTCACGCTTATTAAATTGGGAATATTAGATATCTCTGCCAATATTACAAGCATGTCATAAAATATAAAATTCTGATTTCCTTTTTAATACTTTTTTCTTTCTATGGGTGAGGTCTTTAAGGTTTGTTTTTTTAATTACAGCTATAAGAAAGTAATTTTTCAGATAGTGTACAAATGTGAAGAAAGCTTATTTGGTGTGGTGTATGGAGAAAGGTTGGCAGAAGATGCTTTCTGATAATAACAGCTGGTTGCCAGATAAAAGATTTTGTGTACAAGCTAGAAACTTGAGATAATTATTGCTTACTACAAGGGCAGCAGCTGTGACAAGGACTTGAAGACACTGAGTAAGGCAAAAGAAATTTGAGGAGTTAAAATATATGTGACAATGTGTTTTTCCACTTTGTATATGAAGCCTATAGTTCTAATTCTTATTTGCAGCATTTAAAACAAAAGCTCTCAAACTGTGGTCCGAGGGCTGCTGGTGTTATATGAGCACCTGGCTACAAAACTCCATTAAACATTTAAAGGCAACCTTATTAAGCTTTTGGATTAAAAGCCAAAATGAGATATTTTTCTGTATGTCCTGTGTATAGGGTTAGTGTTAATCATGTTTGTGACTTGTGATGCCCCAGGTGCTGTTTGATCTGTAACAGTTCTGAGAGTCAACAAGTGGTAAGATGATGCAAAAATTGTCAGCTAGTAATTGAGAGAAAATAGCCGTAATTTAATTCCTGACCTGCACCCAGCTATGAAAGAGGAAGACATATTTAAAAACTGCCTGAACATGGCATGTTCTGTTCCAAAAGGAAAGCAAGCAGTTTGTTTCAGCCTGTTTTTCTTTCTGCTAGATTAAGGTTTTCCACTGTTTAATTGGCAAAAATATGGACATACTCTTAAAATTTTCACTTTCTCTTTTTAAAACATAACCAGCAAGAACTTAAGGATTAGTTCCTAGCCCGTAGTGATACCTAAAATAAAAACATAAACATTTTACACAACTGTTTAATTGTGAACATCCAAATTTACAAACTAACTCGGTCCCAAGGGCATAGTGATTTTTTTTTTTTCATGTGATTTAAAAGCATTTAAATATCCAGCATGATCTTGGTTTAGGTTGAAGAAATCACACCCAACCACAATACACATAAAGAGCTATGTGCTGCTTCAAAGGAAGGAACATTATGCATGGAGAACCAGTTTCCTTTTTCTGATTTACATTTGGTTTTAAACATTGTCAAAGCATTTTAAACATACTTGCCTCCTCATAGAAAGATTAACTACTTTATTGCATTTCAGTTGAATGGCTTGTTGTAAAATGCTCATTTTATTTCTGTATAATCAGTGAAAACATTACTTTGGTTTACATTGCTTCAGAAAATTGCTCTGTGTATTATATAAAAGATGTACATTGGTTTGAAAGAATCAGTGTTTACATGAACTCTGTAATACAAGATTTACAGCTTTCCTTTCTTTGTGCATAGCTATCTCATAGAAGTCTTTATTTTCATATGTTCATTCTGAGCTGAAATGTTTTGCTGTTCTAACTATAAATTAAACAAATGTATAATTCCAAGATACTAATTTGTTTCAATTTTACATTGTATTTTTAGTTAACTTAAATAATTTTCTTTTTCTTTTATTGTTGTGATCTGTTGTCTGTTTTGTCTGTTGCATGTCCAGGGTTCTAAGGTTAGTATTGCTGCTGTAAGTTTCAGTTTTATGCATTTTCAAAAATACCTTATTTTTGATCATTTAATATTTTGGCTTTTTTATTATTATTTTCTGATATTAGGATGTAAATAGGAATATATTGGGTGGAATCATTAACTTTGTCTAACATGTTTCCCTTGAGTAACTTAATGCTTTGTCAGGTATGATGCTTCCTGTTAGCGCACTGAATATAGTAGACAGGTCAGTGAACTAATTTAAATTATAAATGTAGTCATCAATAGAAAAAACTCTTTAGGCCCTGAGCATGTTGATTGTATGGGAGACTTCTTAACTGCTTTTAAACTATGCTGAGCAGTTATGAGACAGTGATCAGTTCATTTTTTAGAGAATTTTTGAGCTACACCTATCTAAAATTTTTGTAATACCTGAAGGCAGCTTGATCAACAATGGAATTTATTTTAATCATTGTTAGGGTACCAATGTGCTGTATTTAACAGGTAGAACTGATGGTAAGTTTTGCTGTAAAAAAATGTCAGCTTTTTTTCTTTTATCCAGCAGAATTTTAGGGAGGTTTTTTAAAAGAGAAAATTTTTTTCAATTCAAAGTTTTCAAAAGTCTTGGTAAAATACACAAAATTGTTATATAAAATAAATTTATTGCATAACTTGCAAGAAAAAGAAAAAACTGGATATACTGAGAGATTTAAGATTATGATTGATGTAATATAGTTGAAGCTTAAGAAGAATCAACAGCAAGCAGGCAGTTGGCTGCTAGCAAGCCTGATGTTATTTCAAGCATGAGTTTTGAAGTTCAAGTTTCTGTAATCACCTACGATTTTTTCTAGTAGGCTGTTACGGTTATAGATTTTTGCAAATCCGTTTTCTTTGGATGAGTGCTCTCAAAAATTATCTTCCAGTCTGTTACAAAAAAACTATTAACTTATTTCTTCAAAAAGTAGGAACTCAGCACACACTAAGCAGGGGAGACCTGGCTAAAGAAATAGGCTCGAAATAGTTCTTCTGAAAGTTTTCATTTTACCATTTGTCCAGTATTATTGAGCAGATCACAGATGACAGCCCTTCCCAAATCACTCATGTACCCAACATGTTACATCCATAATAAAATCAATTTAAGTGGTATCTATCATTGTGGTGACACATGCCACATTCTATCCTTCTTCTTTCAAAACAGTTATTTCCTTAATTCTGTTTGGCACAGCTTGCAGTCTATATGTTTTGATGTAAAATATTCTAAAAAGTGATTCGCGAGTGAGGATACTAATTTTGCAGAAGCATAAAATAAGAAGAAAGGGGTTTTAATTTTCCTGTGTTGAGGAATTGAGGAATTGGCCTCAACAACACAAAATATATTTTGAATTTTTTTCATAGATAATTATAAGCAAGTCAATCAAAATAAACAAACAGAACAAAATACTTTTCAAAGGGACCAAACTCTGTTCCAAAAAGCCCTGCAAGCTGAAATCTTGTTGGCAATCAACAAAACCAGCCATCTGTAAATATTTTTAAAATAGTATTTAGTTATATAAATGTGGACACAGTCAAATCCTAAATCTAGTTTTCAGTTTTGCCTGGCTCCAGATATAAAAGAGTTTAAACAGATTATGTATTTCTGGTTTAGTTAAACTTACTTATTTGCACTGCACTGACACCTGAATGCATTGAAAACATGACTCTGGACATCCAAATATCTTTTTGGAGAAAAACATGTCTCCTTTTACATTTCCTAAGTACTGAGCTCATTCAGCATTTTTCTGTGGAGAAAAATTAAGGAGAGTCCAGCACGTTACAAAAGACGTGGTCATTCTCTGGGAAGTCTGAGCTGCTCACCATATAACTTGCCCCACTTTCACTTCCCCTGCGTTGCTGCAGTGAGGTGGTAGTGGGCTCTCTCTGATCTCCAGGAGAACTGGACACTGTCAGGTTCCTCTATGCTGTAAGCATTCCCAGGAAGAATCAATTCGTAGAAGCAGGGGAAAACTTTTTTTCCCTCTACTCCACTCCTCACATTTTTATTCCCCACTCCATTCCTCACTTGTTTATCTAAAGGAACATAAAAGCTATAAAGACAGTGAATACTTTAATTTATTACCTGTCAGTCTGCTTAGCCTATGGAAGAATGTGAGAGTGTATTGCACCCTTAGATACTGTGCATTGTTTTACTAGCTGGCCACACTTTGTCTTTATGTATTTGCTAATAACTTTCTCATTTATATTAGACTTTTTCTCACGTTCTGCAGCATGTAAATGTAAATAATTTTCTCACACTTCATGCCGCCTTACTTTGAATTTCAGTCACAGTTTAATGGTAACGGTAGGAGATTTTTAAACAACTTTACAATGTATTTGTCATTAAGCATAAGAATTTAGATTTGTGTGTGTATGTGCTGTCTTTATATTTCAGTTGTGTTCAAACTGTTTAATTCAATTATCTCCTTTTAAAGACTGAATTGGAAAATATTGAAGTGACGCAAGGAATGTCAGCAGAGACAGCAGTAACTTTTCTCAGCCGTCTGATGGCAATGGTTGATGTACTAGTATTTGCCAGCTCTCTAAATTTTAGTGAGATTGAAGCTGAAAAAAACATGTCTTCTGGAGGTCTGATGCGACAGTGCCTAAGGCTTGGTAAGTCGGCAGACAGTATCTAGTAAACACTTATGGATCAGTGAGCTACAGATGGATCAAATAGTGACACGTGTAGGAATGGACTTGTACTGACTATAATGGGATAAGATAAAAATCCTATTTATTATCAATTTGATACAGTTTTAAGGCACAAGAATAAGTTAAAAGTACATGTCTGAAATTGTTCTTTGTTATGTATTTTAAGTGGTATATATTTTGGGGGAGTAAAAATATTAAATGCAAATAACTTAATGGAGAATTAATTTTTTTCTTAAAACTGCTTTGTGACCTCTCTGGTGCAGGTTTCCTTTTCCAAGTCTCCATGGATTTGGAATGCTACTTACAGGCTATTTAAGATTAAAAGCATGGGATACATGTGCAGACTCTGCAGACCTTAATGTACATTGCAACAGTCTGGCACCTCTTTGCAATTTATTATTTCCTACATACTGTTGCAATTAATTTAGGAAATGTAAAAAAATCATTAATAATTCAAACTATTACATGCACCCTATATCACTTTATCCTCGTGAACATTAAATTTTGACTGTCACCTGTCATGATGCTAATATTATGTCCCACATATTTTTTCACCTCTCGAAAGGTGAATGATTTTTGGACTCAGATATTGTCCTGTTATTATTCATACTCCTTACTAGGTCATTGATAATATTACTGCTCCTGGTATAAAACTGTTGTTTATTCACAATGATTAATTTTCAGCAAATTTTAATTAGTGCCAACTATTTTTTTCTATTCTAGCTGTACATAAGTACTTTCAGATTTTAAGCATTGATAACCAATCAGTAACATATGACAGCTCCAGTTCAAGGACTAATAATTTTCAAATTTTAATGTAATTATATAGCAGTTATATAAAGCATTAAGTTGTTCAACTAAAGAAGGAAATTAGTAAGTCATCATAATGCTTTCTTAGTATGGACAGAGTCTAATGGGAGAACTATGTTACTATTTCAACATGATTATTGATATGTCAAACTAGATGTACAGACTGCTAATTGATATTCTGAATATAATGATGAGAAAATACTGTAATCTGTAGCATTTTCATAACTTCTTTGTAGTTTGTTGCGTGGCTGTGAGAAACTGCTTGGAATGTCGGCAAAGGCAGAGAGAGAGAGTGAACAAGACATCATTAATCAGCAGTAAAGCTCAAGATGCTCTCCAGGGTGTAACTGCATCAGCAGCCACCAAGGTAACCCAGATTTCAGTTACCAACAGCACTGACTGGTCTGTACCACCGCATTGTAGATCAGAAAAGAACTGTAACTGCTTTCTCAAATATTTGGCAAAAGTTTAGCTTTTTGCTGTTCATTGGTTTAAAGTATCTGCAAGGGTTTATTTGAAACAAGGAAAAGTTAATGCAATAGTATGAGTGGGGTAATTTCAAACAGCTTTTTTACTCTTGCTTGGTCCCCTTACTCACATCGGTCACATATACCTGCATAGCTTTTTTCATTTGTCAGGGCACTTGCCGTTTTGATGAAATTCTGTGATCACATCTTTGTTTGTGGAACATCTGAGTCCCAGTAAGTTCAGCAGACCTTTGCATGCATCTGATTTTAGGAATGAAAGTTGATTAATATTCAGGAACAGCTTAGCTTTTCCAGTTTCATTAATTCATTATTCATCTCTTCTCCCCTTCCCCCCTTTTTTCTTTAACGTTTTTTGCAGCTTTAAGACTCTGTGAGTCCCAAAAATAAAATCTCAAAGAATTTAGCACAGCCAATGACTAAAATCCAACACTTGGTATTATGTAAAAGGTTCCTTTNNNTAAAACCCAACCCTTGGGTTTATTTAAAAGGTTCCTTTTTTTTTTTTTTTTTTGCTACTATATTTCCATTACTAAATTCAGCGGGTTTTTTGTCTCTGAAGGTTTTGAGATTGCATTTAAAAACTCAGCTTCTTTCACAATATTGTTTCATTAAATCTCACAAAAACATTACATTTCTCCAGGTTATCACATTCCGTGCAAGGCAAATTAGTACAAGGAGGCTTTTAGGTGTTTAGGCATCATTTGTAATGCATTATCATTTTTTAAAGAAAGCATAATACTATCTGCTTTTGTAATAGTAGCAGTTATTCTGTAAGAAGTCTGTAATAATTCTCAGTAAAATGAACATAGACTGATTTAAAAAATATTTCT
>VZTU01000097.1:0-12514 GCA_013400835.1 Zapornia atra | reverse complement strand
CAGAGACAGAGCATGAACAGTCCTGTTTCATCAAATATGTCACTTCTGGTGGAATGGGTTATCTTATACATAACCTTGTAAAGGTTGGACTATGTGAACAACAGCTTTATTTAGCTGTACAGATTTATTGCTTGTGCTTTTTTTATTTTCCCCCTTTCTTTTTGGTGTTTGGTTTAACTTACGAAAAATTAGAACTGGGGCAGTGTGAAATTGCAGCTCCACGAAGACTAAAAAGTTNAGTTTAAGCTCTTCTTCACAAAGATAACAGGCATGAGCCAGCACTGTCTAAAGAAAAACAGAATCACCAATTCACTCAAAACTGCATTTATGCCAGCACCTGTGATTTTTGCTGCTCTGTTTTTAATAGCCAAAAGGACACCTGTTACTGTCAAGGGAAATTAATTCGCTTCTTGAATTGAGCACTTGAAATCAACAGGGGAGAAACTCTCATTAACTTCAGTGTGCCTGACGTACCACTCCCTCAGCTTTGTTTCATTTAGTAAGGTAAGAAGATAGGGCACTGACTCTTGCAGTGACTGCTGTGACCCTAAGAGCTCCAAGGAACAAAAGCAGAAATTCCCAAGTGACCTAGCACTGTAGTAACCTTGTGATTTATGTATTGTAGCTAACACAGAGATTAAGTACTGGGGCCAGGAATACATCAGGTCCAATGCAAGATATATGTGCTCTTAGCATGCTTCCCATTGTCTCTCTAAAGGTTTTACCAGACACATATACACATATCTGGAATTTTCCTTAATCAAAATTATCTATTTTTTTATGCAACTAATTAATGACTTTACTTTCTTGACCTACATAGCTGACTTAAAAATAAACTCACAAGCAGAATACACAAAACACAAAAAGCACGGAATAGTATAATTTAATAGGATATAAACTAATTATTCTCAGAACAAATCTACTTGGGATTATTCATATGCCAAATGCCCACTCAAAGAGATCAGGAGCTCTCTTAGGCCTTGCAATCTGCTGACAAAAATGGGAGTGGCACACAGGGACTGTTTCCACTGAGCATCTTCCAACAGCACTGTGTACTTGCCATCTCTGCTCATCGTAGAGTGAGTTACTTGATCGTAACTGAAAATGCAATGAGAATGGCCACATCTTAAGAACAGACATATGGCAGCTGCTGAACCGTATCTCCGCTGTTCTGTACTTTTTAAAAGGAAGGAAATCTTTCAGCTGTAACTCTGAAAACCATACTTTTAAAACATTAAAATAATAAATTTGGTGTCTTAGTTTCTGGTGGTTGTTAAGCTTACACTTAATAGAATGCTTTCCCAGGCAACCAGGAGCCTGATGCCAGAAAGCACCAGTAAGCCTAGTTTTTGGTGCTGTCCATATAAAAGTTGGACAGAATTAAGACCAATATTTTTGCAGCACTAATATTCTCAGTACATCGATACAAAAAAATCAGAAAGAATAGGATAGTACAACAAAAGTTAATACTGTGTATTAAGTAGTCTATATTGACTTCTTAGGTGGAAAGGGCTGTAAATACATAATTTACCAGAGTACCGTTTGAAGACACAAATGGGAGTTCAATAGCTAATTCCCAAGGAGTTTCCAGCTTCCCTTTGTGCTGCTGAAAATTATCTTCTAAAATTTTAAATCATTTTGACTGATGATTAAGCACTCTGAGTGTAGTTAGGTTGTTCATATTCAGCCTTGCATGGGCTCTCCACTACCTAATAAAGTGTGTCTCTGTACTTATTAGGGACTGATCAGGTCAGCTTGCATTTACCTCATTAGCATAAAGCACTAATGAATTTCAACACTTCAGGCCACTGTGCTTCTCAATACTTGCTAAAATCAGCTAACGACATGAGTGCTTTTGGACAGGCAGAACAGTGAAGTATACCTATATGTATCTGGGGTTCACACACAGAACACAACAGGACAAGATGCTTTTCTGCAAGAAACTGTCAAAAAAACTGAAGCTTGTCCTACCATAACATCAGAGAACAAATCATCAGGCAAAAACAGCATCCAAAAACTTTGTAATAAAAGAATAACTGGCTATAACTGGATACTGCCCAAGAATCAGCAGCCTCCACCCAGCATCCTTCAGATCCCAGTGCCCCAATTCTCTTTGGAGTCCTTGAAAAACGGATCACAGATCATAAAACACCTTTATTGTTCAACACCTCTAAAGTGTTTAGGAAAAACGAGGGCTTGTTTAAAATTCCAATACCTTGACCAACACCTATGCAACAGAGAACATAAAAGTTTACTTTCCCCTAGATACCACTGACCTTGACAAACCAATACAAACTTTTCAGGTAACTACAGTTAACCATCGCATTATTCATGTGGTTAAATCTAAGGTATGCTGTGGAAGTTTTTTATGCAGCTACCTTGCTGGTTAGCAGCTTGTTTTTATCATACAGTTCAGTGTAATTCTGGTAGGCAGGAAACATGCTCTCCACAAGTTTGATTTCTTCTTCATTTTCACTTATGTGACTCTGCAATAAGAAAATACAAATCAGTGAGTGCTTTAAATAGCATTAAGCCTGGCATTACAGTCTTCTAAGCAACCTAGCAGTGCTAAACATGTAATGAGAGAAACTGGTATTTATAAAGCCTATAGCTAGACCTAATCCTTGGGTTTCTCTTTTCATCAGAGAGCTCCTTGGGACACAAAAAATAGCTTCATGTGTTGCTTTAAAAGTGATGTGAGATGGTATGCCCAGATATGGGTATGGCCCACTTGTTTTTCAAATGTTAACGTAATAAATAGAATAATACAAGTGACTCTGAGACAAAAGAGAAAACCAGCCTACCACAGAGTGGACCCTGGGATACCGGCAGCATACAGGTATCTGCTCCATGGATCTTCAGATGGGCTGATTAATTCCTGGTCTCAGATAAAAATCAGAACCTCTTGTACTTCCATTTTAGCATGTATTTTCAAAATGTGCACTTCATAATGACAAAGATACTAACATAGGATAGCTTTAAAATAGTATACACTTGGAACTGTGTAACCAGAAAAGGAACATCTCAAAGGGTCAACAAACCTGTGAACTTTAAAATATGCCTTTTTTAAACAGAAACTTCATGACCCTGCAAAGCCTACAGCTATGCTAACAATGTTAAATGAGATATAAAAAGTAGTAATTCTTTAATGTACTGAAATCTGTTCTGTACAGAAGCAAAAGAAAGCGGCAAGACCGATGTCCAGACCTTGGGCCAGGAAGAACCACCTTTAGCAACCCAAGGGTTGCTCTAACCAACAGTACTGGGTGCCACCCTCTTAGTGACCATGCACTGGGGCTTGCTGAACTGTGCATCCTTCCAGCTGAGAGCTTTCTCATTTCCTGTGCAGGTCACAGTGTTCTCACAGAGTACCGTTAATAAGTTCAGAGCAATTTAAAAGCCAGGCTCCAAAGTAAGAATGTGTGTCATGGTTTCAGCTGAGATAGAGTTAATTTTCTTCACAATAGCAAGCATGGGGCTGTGTTTCGGATTTGTGCTGGAAACAGAGTTGACAATATAGAGATTTATTTGTTACATAGGAGATTTTCTTCTTGTTTTTGAGCAGTGCTTACAAAAAGCCAAGGCCTTTTCTGCTTCTCATGCCACCCCAGCATCAAGGAGGCTGGGAGTGCACAAGGAATTGGGAGGGGACAAAGACAGGACAGCTGGGTCAAACTAACTAAGAGGATATTCCATTCCCTATAGTGTAGCGCTCAGCTTATAATGGGCTGAGGGAAGAAGAAGGGCAGGGGAGTGGCAATATTTGGAGTGTTGGCGTTTGTCTTCCCAAGTTACCATTACACCTGATGGAGCTGTGCTGTCCTGGGGATGGCTGAACAACTGCCTGCCCATGGGAAGTGGGGAATGAATTCCTTGTCTTGCTTTACCTATTAAACTGTCTTTATCTCAGCCCACGAGTTTTCTCACTTCCAGTCTTCCAATTCTCTCCCCCCTCCCACCGGGGGCAGGGAGCAAGTGGCTGCGGTGGGCTCAGCTGCCCGCTGGGGTAAAACCACAATAGTGTGATTTAACTGTTTTGCTGAAATTATGAAAATCCCTGGTCTGTATGTTGTCTATCCAAACAGAATTCTGCACAGAGCTCTCAGAGCTTACCTGCACATGGAGATCACGGGCCTGTGCTAAATCACCAAGGGCACTCAGCAAGTCTTCTGAGCAGGAAGGGCCAAAGCGAGGGGTTATTATGGGCTGTACCCTCGGATACTGAAAATAATAAGAAAGACATGCTTGAGGTTCTACATCTATAAATCAGTAACCATAATTAAGACAAGCATTTACACAGCAATTACATTTTGTCTCCATCACTTGTTGCTTTCTGCATCCTTAGCAATTCAAATTAAGTTGTATAGTAATTTCCTTATTTTTATTAGAAATTTTAACACAGAAATAGAGAATCAAAGGTTTTTTTCTGAAAACACTTTTCATGAACCTTAGAAAATAAATTATTTTCATTAGAACTTTTTCACTGAGTCACTGGGAAACTGGTTGTTTCAGGAGAAGCACTGGTTGCTTTTTCATCTTTGCTGACAGCCCAGTATGCTTTATAAGTCAAATGAATGACTAGCTGATTTTCTGAGCCCTGCTTCTGTGAATACAAATCATGTAATGATGCAAAACTGCAGAGTTCTGTAAAACCAAAGCCTTTTTTCTTGTTTGGTATTCTCCTCTCACGATAGCAAAAAGATTCCTTTACTCCCTAGATAGGAAGATTAGTGGTAGCTCTAGATCTGCTGTGCAGTAGGGAACAGTGGACAAGGCACCAAGACTACAGATGTTTTACAGTTTGCACTTCTGGATTAAACATCACGGTGAAGTGAGTTGAACCAGGCTATGGCATCACAACTCGCAGGCAGCAGTTGTGCACGTGGCACCACTACAAGACAGTATATGGTAACTTGGTATGCAGTTTCTCCCAGATACCACCTCCCAGGTACAAGGAACTCAGAACTTCTGCAGACTGGCTGATTTACTCTATTAATACATATGATTTGGGCATTAAACTCTAGGTATATGTTCTTTAATATTTTGAGATACACATTTCAAAAAATTAAGCCATTGGAAATAAAAGGCTGGTAAGAAAAGTATCCCAGTTTGTGAGATCAGAGTGTAAACCTCTACCTTTACCTCAGGAATGTAAACCTGAATTTCTTTAGAAGCACCCTGTAAAACTCATGCTGACCCAAAATACTCATTTGGTAATGGATTAGTAACTGTACTGTAAAAAATACTGATTTCTACTGATGAGAATTTCTTGTATGAGTTTATTTATACACCACAGAGTGATCAACTGACACCTTTCCTTAACAAAAAATTGCCCTTTCTGGGAAACCAAATATTTTAAAGTGGATAGGAAATGAACACAGGTCATTACTCTGCTGTGTTCGGACCACATGACACAGAATTTAAGCCATTACAACAGCGCAATCTATTTCTCAACAACATGGCCAGCAGGGCATTTTTTGGACTGATGGTATCTGTCTGCTACACAGAAAGATGCACATTGGTTGATCTGTCACTAAGCCAGCAGAGTTTGCCATAGGTGCTATTTCATATATTCACCCAATATTTTCTGAACACAGAAGTGAAGACAAAGGACAAGGCTACTTACTTTCTTTTCCAGTAGTTCTTTAACAAACCTGAAAAAAAGGCAGAAAAAAAAAATCTATATAAATCTGGCACCTGTGTTACAAACTATGAAAAACACAGGAAGCATTTGTTTAGATGCCCTATTAAGAATTTCAGATTTAGATCAATTTTTTTTTTAGATGAAATTGGGGCAGATTATCAGAAGCAACCCAATGAAGTGTGGATAGTTACATCAAGTTATGTCAGTGGTGAATCTGATCCTGAATATGCAGAATTTTTTCATTTGCAATAATTAACATCGGACACATAGTAGTTACTCTGAGTTTTCACTGAAAACCAAATACACATTACATTAAATTAATTGAAAACATAATTATAAGCTACAGCTGCAACATTAGAAAAAAAAGACACTTCAGTCTGTCTCTCCATGAATTTAAATTACAACTTCTTTTTTAAAAAAATGTATAATCCTATTTTTAAAAGACACTTCACTTACAGTAGTTGCATATGTCCTCATTCCTTCAAAGGACTCTTGATTTTCTGGAAATGCTTCTGTTAATGTTAGCCTATAGATTATCTACCTTATGGAAAATACAGTATAGATTTTCTTACTTTATTAAATAAAAAAAGCTACCTCAGGACCTCTATAAAAAACCCAAGCAGTCAAAATGGATAATGCAATGAGCAAATAAAACATCCTCTGACTTTGCAGGGAAGAAAGTCTTTGAAAATTCATATGCATATTATACGCAAATCATTTCCAAAAGCCAGTTTAAGATGGGTTCTGGAGAGGATCTTTGTGAATTTTTATGGCATAGTTTATATTCAGAAATAAAAACCCATAACTTTAGTCACAGGGCACATTGAATCAGATTTGTCAAATATCTTCAGATGGAAAAGAAGTTAATGCTGGAAGAGGGATTGAAGCTGGTGGAAGGTCACCAGCTGGAATTGAGAGACCTAAGCTAAATTTCTGCAATTATGAAAGGGGTTTCAGCCCAATATTGTCTGATTTTGAGAGCTAAAATGCAATGCGAATTAGGTATCGTATGTCTGTTTCTCCTCTTACTGATTCATCTGATATAATAGTAAAATATTCACTGGAGCAGATATTGTAACACAACACAACCCTCAGGTGATGAGATGGCTGTTTCCATCTTTTTCACATCGTTTGAATACCATCAGCAGTGTTTTAAAACTGGAATATCTTTCTCAAAACACTTTATACTTTGTTGTCTTACATACTTTTCTATGAGGAAAGAAGCCCAGGTTCAAATCACTGTCTTCTGAGAACAAGAACAGATTTGAACATGGATCCTTCTCTGTCCAGATGACTACAATTATTAATAGCATATAATGACATAATATATTCTAGATTTCAGTTCCCTGAAATTTTATTCAACCTTCACTGCAGGAGAAAGGTAGATTTATTTTTTTACTTGAATTTGTATTTAATATATGAACATATGGATATATAGAATTGTATGATATTTCTACACATGCAATATAAATATTTCCAGAGTCCAAGTGTAAAGAAGTGAAACCAGTGTCATGCATTTTCTGACAGTGTGACAGATCACATTTCTTACGTTCTTTAAAAAAAAAAAAGTTTGCCCTTTCAAAGGAAGAGCTTTTTCATCCTTCTGCAGTTGTATTGCTGTGATTCAGGCCTGATGAAGTGAGCTCTCCTGACCCATGCTGCCAAACACACAGGTCTCTTCTCCAGACAGCTCCGGAGACCTTGTGGCATGCTCTCATCCAAAGCCCAGAAACATTTGTTATTAACACAATCACATGAGAAGGGAGTTGGAAGCACACGAAAGACATTTAAAAGAAAGCTATTTAGATCATTCTGAAGCTTAAAAAATTATCAGAACTGGAAGTTCTGTCACTTTCAGATCAATTCAACAGGATTCATGCTGTATTACAAAAACGGGGCGGGGGGGTGAAGAAAAACAAATTTTAGTGGACTGCTAATGACTAATACTGCATGTTTTTAAAATGTCTTTAAACAGCATCAGAAATCCATGACTACTTATCATTTTTACTGGCATTCTTCTAGCATGATTTGCAAAAATAAAATAGCAACTTCACACAATGGCCGTAGGATATGTGTTACTGCTAGGAAATTTCTTGTTCAGCGTGATATTTGAAACATTTACACAAGTAAATAAACAGTCCCATGGGAAAAGCTGTTTCTGAGCATTTTCTGAGCATGGGCGCAAAAGACAAGGGAAACCCAAGGCAGCAGGCTGCCATACTCCAGTCTTGAGTCCCCTTGGCCTTGTACCTTGCCTTGATTCGATTCTCCTCCATTCTCTCAGCTCTAGGTTAGAGTAATTTCACTGGTGCTGTGCTGGAGAAGAGGAGACCCATAGCATGTTTAAAATGAGGTATATGAAAGCTGGCCTCAACAGTTTAATAAAGCTTTATCCTACATGGGGGAAGGAAATAGCTTAGAAGTTAAGGGTCCTGAAGGAACTGGTTGCCACCCTACCATTCCATGTCAGGTTGCATCACCTCTATGCACAGCTGTGAAAGAAAAAGAGGAGGCAGAAAATAGACAACAGCATACAAGTATTCTCTCCAAATCCTAGAGTTGTAGCTTCTCCCTTTCTGTGAAAGAGACACTGCTTGGTCTGTGCAGCAACTAGGCATGCAGGAATTGCCAGAGCTGTAGAAAAAAACACAACCAGAAGAAAAAAAAATGTTCCTAACAGATTTACACATGTAACTTCTGAGTCAGCTCCACATTCCCTTTTCAGATGTATGAAAAGCCTAATTTCTAAAGGTTATGCCGACATATTAATCACCATACCTTTCTGTCTCTTGGACAGAGTCAGCAGTAATCTCTTTGTAATGTGGCACAGTGTCGTTCATATCCATGCAGACTTTTCCAACAAATGCTCGTTGACCAAATTTATCTGTCGAGATGCATAAGAATACAAAGCTCAGAATCACTGGTTCACAAAAGCTGCTATCAAAGCCCACACTGAAACTGAAATAGCAAATTCCACCCCAGTTTCATGCAAGGTGAACAGAATTTATGCTCTTTTCTTATCTTTAATTTGGACCATCCATGTGACTTTTAAGGCTGAAAAGGAAAGAGAAAAAAACAAACCATACTAACACAGGATTTATCCTCTTCCACAGACTTTATAAATGCTATGATTGGGATCCAGATCAGTGCAGATTAACCACAGACAGAATTCATAATAGTAGTATATGAAGACATCTGTGAACTAGAGGATGAGAAACACAAGCGCAAAGTACAGTAGCTGTAGTAGATGATAACCCTGAGAAAAGGCACAATTCTCACAAACTACCTCTCCTCAAGAGAAAGGAATGAGGTCCCTAACATGCCCACATTTCCATGTGCAGTTGGATGGAGAAAATTCCAGAGCTGCTTCTAGCCTCTTAAGATTTTTCAATGTTAGGACTCAGAATTCACGTGCAAGTCTTAAAAGAATTGAATATAGTATTCAATTCTAAGCTTTCAAATATTTTTCTAAATCAGGTCTATTTCATCTGTCCACTTTACTAAGTTGTTGAATATGACATCTTCAAAGTTTGAGGTTTTCCTACAAAATCAGAAAAAATACTTTTTTTTTTTTTGGGGGGAAACTGTTATTCTCATTAAATTTCTCTGCTTTTGGGAGCTGTCCAAGCCTTGAGAAATCCTGCAAGGATTGCCACACTTTTCAAACAGCAGGGACTTGAAGTGGTGGACAGAAGGGAAGGATAAGATCCTGATGCAACTCATGTTGTTTTGGTTTCGAAGGGTGTGTGGAGATTTTTTATGTTGATTCTCCACTGAAACTCCAGAGTATCAGGAAATTAACGCACTGACTGTACCTCTTCTCATTCAGCCCTCAAGTAGCAAAAGGCTGGGAAGAGCAGAGAACTGCAGCTGAAGAGCAACTCCAGCAGACCTAGCACAAGCTCAGCCAGCAGCCGAGTAGTCAATGAAGAGACTAGCAGGAACAGCAGTAGGCAAGAGGCAGAACAAGGGTAAGTAGGGTGGATTTTGGGGCACAGTACCACAGGTAAAATAAATTAGTAGACAGATAGATCCCTAGCTAGCCTATAGCTCCAAAGCTCTGTTTCCTTTGACTAGCACAGCCTGTGCAACACCCTTCAAAACTCACTGTTAGTCTTACCTACAATCTCAGCAAGAAGAAGAGAGGTATCTGTGTAAATTGTTGCAAAGTAGCAGGCTGTCGTCGTGCCATTCTTTAGAGTTCGCCTCTATAAAAAGAAATCAGTTTCAACTGTCTGGAAAAAAAAATAGTCAGGCTGCCAAAATGCAGAACAGGCAGTCTGATTTTAAACTGCAAGAACATTTAGTCATTGTGAAATTGTACAGTAAAGCAGGAAGATAAAATTTTTAATTTCATAATAGCTCTTTAAAATCTGACTGTTAATAAATACAAGAATTCCTCTTCCAAGTTCGTACAGGATTTTAACAATGGCTAAACCCACAGAAACCAGTCTGTATTCCTTTTGTGCGAACTGGAACTAAATTCTGACTTACATTTAGAAATACAAAGAACCAGTCATTTATGTTATTTCCTAGTTTTGAAAGGCTCTCCTATTTTCACAGTCAAGCACTGTTTACTTAACCTTGGCAAAGCAAGGCTTTGGGGAAAAAGTAGTGGTTTTCATTTGGCCACCTGATGCGGCTAGGAAAAATAGGCAGATTTTCATCCATCAAAACCCTTTGTTATGCCTGAATACAAAGTAACAAACTTCAAGGTAAAAGTAAATCGAGAACAACTACTCAGAGTGCAACTCATTTATTTAATTAATTATACCACTTGAAAAGAGAGGTTGGTTGATGCCTGTTTGTATTACTTTGGAGAACATAAGGGTAGATGAAGAGCCATTTCAAGTTACTTCAATTCATGATGAAATGCAAAGCTTCACTTGATCACTATTACAAAGTATATTGACTACCAATCCAACATACAGGTTTAAATTACAGTTTTGGATTCGGTAATTTGAAAATTTTATTTAATTTTTTTAATGAGATAGAGGTTAGGACAGCCGATGCAACTTTTTAGAATGGCTAGAGCTAATTATTGGACAAACATGAAGCCAAGCTCTGTGTTTTCCATACAATATTCAAATTAAAGCAAATAATTAAAAACCATGTATTTAAAGGTTTCCAAAAGGAGTCTCAAAAATAAAAATGTCATCAGTAAAACAAACTACTTTGGTCTTTCTTAGAGTTTAAAATCCAGAATTCTCTACTTCTGGATTCCTAACATGATTGATAAATGAAATTTAAAAGCATTCTGTTTTCTAAACATTAGCATGAATGTGGAATAATTGCTGCAGGTGACTTAGAAATTAAACTTATGTTCATGTTTTGAGAGAAGGTACAGCACTGAATAAACTTCCAGGGTGGAGTGCAGCTGATATACCAATAGTCCAGTCCACAAAAGTTCCCCAGGCAACTTTAGAGGCTGGCAACATCAGGAGATCCTGATGTGCTAACCCTGAGGGAACAGTACATAGCAGAGTGGAGACAACACAACCAGGGTCCATGATCTACGTGAACCTGGTGTACTATGGTACTGAGAAGCTGCATTGTTCCTGCCCCGAGGGAGAACTGAGCCAGAACTGAACCCGCAGTTCATCATTTTCCTGTCAAATCATGTCTTTTGGGCAAATTTTGTCCATTATAGTATCGTTATAGTACCAAAATACATCTCAATCGCAAAAGCTACCTGCCTCCAAGGTGCTACTGCCCCTGACTGAGCATGCACTCTGAATTTCTCATAGTCTATACCTTTAAGCACGAAGTGAGGAAAATTTACGTCAATCACCACAAAGGTATGTATTTCTAGAGTCACTCAAGCTCCGCCTGATAGGTAAAAATCATATAAAAGTGGCCTAAGAACAAAGATGTGTTAGGGAAGATCACCTCACAAATTATCACTGGCTTCTGGGACCAGTCAACAGGCTGAGCCTCTCTTCCCACCCACGCCTTGGGTGAGATCTGAACACTTAGCTATCCCAGGAAACTTAGAAACCTCTACAGAGTTATTTATGTTGCTATACTACTTGAGTAGTTTAATGTTGTTCTATAGGTAGTTTTGGGTTGCCTTCTGTTGCTATCTTACTTGCACGTGCTTCACCACCTGGGATTGAGAAGAACCTGCTCTCTGTGGCCTCAGTAAACTGCATGATTCACTAATCCAGCCTTGGTAGCTCCTACTGAGCGCCACCAAACCCCTGAAGTCTGGCCACACTAGTTCACTGAACGCAAGTAGGCTGAAGGTGCTTCGCATTGCTTGTGCATCGTAATCATGATAGCTCAGTATGTTGAACATGGCCAGACTTCCAGTGCTGAACTGGGAATCACTCAGAACCTAAGCCCTGCTGCTCCCAAAGCCCTTCTGATATCTGAGGACAAGCTGGGACTCAAGGGTTGTTATTTTTTTTCCTGCCAAATTCCTTTACCCATTTAACCTGACAATGAAAAACGGGCATTCCTAAAATTTGAGGGACCAGGGGAGGTTCCAGCTAAAATTGCCGGACCAGACTGATCCAGTGTGGGTCCCTCACAGGGTCACAAGTCCTGCCAGCAAACTTGCTCCACAATAGGATCCTCACTCCATGGAAGAGACCCTTGCTGGAGAAGTTCATGAAGAACTGTAGCATGGGGGAAGGTCTGACGCTGGAGCAGTTCGTGGAGGACTGTCTCCTATGGAAGGGAACCCAGGCTGGACAAGAGGAAGAGTGGGAGGAGCCATTCCCCTGAGGAGGAAGGTGTGGCAGAGGCAGTCTGTGATGAATAATCCCCATTCCCTGTCTCCCTGTGCTGCGTGAGGACTGCCAGTAGAGAATTCAGGAGTAAAGTTAAGCTCAGGAAGGAGGGCAGGGTGGGGAGAGGTGTTTTAAG
>VZTU01000095.1:67644-122342 GCA_013400835.1 Zapornia atra | reverse complement strand
GAGGACCCCCACTCAACATAACTCCTTGTGATAAAAAAATTACCAATACTTTATAGTGCTTGATTTAAAAGATGCTTTCTTTTGCATACCCCTGGAACAAGAGAGTCATCAATTATTTGCCTTTAAGTGGGAGAGTCCACAGACAGGGCGCAAAGTACAGCTGGCATGGACATGACTACCCCAGGGATGCAAAAACAGTCCAACCATCTTTGGCAGCCAACTAGAAAAAGAACTGGAGATTAGGACAAACAAGAAGACAGTGACCCCAGAATGTGACAGAAAGACACTGGACTGCAGAGTGTTGAAAAAATGATAATAAATGTTTATTTGAAACCCACGTGCAGATTCAATGTGTCATTATTGCAGGTTGCATGGATACGATGGAGAAATGTGCTACTGCAGTTCACAAGTACAACTACGCTTATCACAACCACAAGAGACTCACACAATGCACTGCTGCCTACACAGCAGTCACGCCATGCAGTATCACCGCCCCCAACAGAGGCATGTCACTCACTGTGACCACCCAAACTGTACCAAAAGTAATACAGTCATTCCCCCACCCTCAAAAAAAGCCAAACTCAAACTCAAAAGACAAGTCAGGCATCTTTCTCTCTGGCACTTGGGGTGCCTCCTCCCCCCCCTTCACTGGCCTTGGTGTCTGCAGTTTCTTACACCTCTCACTTCTGTCTCTGGTGGCCAAAAGCAGCTGCTTATGGTTTTTTCCTCCTAAATGTGATTCTCAGAGGTGCTGTGACTGTCACTGATGGACATGGCCTTGGTTAACAACAACTCCAGCCTTGAGCAGGCTGGTGTTTGCTCCATCAGGCCTGCAGAGAGCTTCTGTCTGCCACCCCTACAGCTCCCACTTCTCCACCAGAACCCAGCCACGCAAAACTACAACAGCAGTAAAAGTGGTGCTCTGGACATAAGTGTAGTAATACAGTATTTCTACCAGAGCGCATATAAAGACAAGCTTTATCTTTACAGAGTTTTTAAATTTACTTCTGTGCTAGTCAGACCCAATCCGAGGGGTTTCAAGTCTTTGATCTACATGACAGTGGGCAGGACTGCGCAGAGTGGACAATGCCACCTTCCATGTTTGTCCTTAGCAGTGTTGCCCTTTATCTTATGCCCTGCCTGTTGCATACCTTTGCATTGTCTGGGCCCACTGAAGCCAAATGGGGAGCCTCTGGCTTGCCTTTATCTTACTGCTAGGCAGCTGAATAGCGGCTCGATTGGCACTCAGGGCATATTGTTTGTTGAAGGAATTCAAGGGCTCAACCCAGGTTTTGGTGGTTCCTTGAATTATGCAGCACTCACTTGCCCTGGTTAGTCTCAGCTTACAGGACAACTCAAGTTTGAGCTACGTACACAGCTCCCCGGGAGTTGCCTCTGCGGAGATGGGGCCTCATGGTAATCCAAGGCTGAGGCGCTTCTGCAACCCCCCACGAGTCACCTGGTGCACTAGACATTACCGAAACCTCTTTGTGGGACTCTGAGCCAGACAATCCTTACACCCTGTTGTAATAGCTGCCACGGAAAGAGAAATGTGATGACAGACATAAGAAAGTGCACCTATTTGTGAGCACATGGGATGCCAGGAACCTGAAGTGAAAAAGCTTTCAGAGCTTCGGTCCCTGCCTGAATTGACATCAGGAACACATAAAGAAACATCACCTAATACAAGGGGATGGTTCTAACAAAATATTCCTAATCCTATATACAAGAAAAAGAGAAAATAGGAGAAAATATGTGGGCTATTCACAAAGAGCCCACCAGTGCCACCAAAATGCATGGGTTAGTGTGGGCCAGAAATCTGGAATGGCTGTAGGATTGTTTTTATCTTTCTTCGAAAAACCTTTAAAAAGTACTCTTCTCTATCCCCAGAGTCTTCAAGAATTTCAGGCACAGGAGGGTCTTTAAATAAAATATCAATGTTTTCCATGGGAAGTATACATTTTTTTTAAGTTTTAGTTAATAACAATTGTCTACTGAAAGTGCCTGTAATTTTCACAGGGAAAAAAAATGCAAGTGGATTTGTTTTTGTTTCTGTTGCTTTGCATGCAATTTTCAAATCCCATATATTTTCACACTGTCTAGGTCTGGGACTGGTGTCTTACCTCTGGATCCCAAAAGTACATATCCCAAGGGCAGACCTGTTGCTTGCTACTCTCTCAAAGCAGCAAGACCCCAGAATCCACCCACTTCAAACAGGTGAACCATACACAGTTTCCAAAACTTCATTCCTGGGACCACTGCAATGTATCTCTTTAGTCTTTGGTGGCATTGAAAAGGAAAGGAAAAAACCCTAATATTTGCAAAGACAGTCTTTTTCAGTGTGCGGGCACACACATTATTCATGAGGAGAAGGATTATAGCTCCCTGACTTATGGTCCCTGTGCCAGCCTGCAGGCAGTTATGCCCTGTGATGTTGCTCCTGGCAACGAACAATTAAAAAAGTAAAACATTGATCTGCCATGCCACTGCCCAGACTGACAGGCAAGAGGGAAGTGTAATGTCACTAGCGGTGGTGTGACTCGCTCAGCGCTACTGCTGGTGGGCCCCATCAGGGTCAATGGCTTTTGTATTAAAGTTTTGCATACTGGCTATAAATGTTACAGTATAAATTGTCCATGACACTTGGAGCTGCGCTGTGATATATAGATGTTCTCAGGTGGACAAAACACATGGCATTCATTCTGTCTATTAAAAAAAAAAAAAGAGTTACAAAAAGTAAAGAAAAAGGGTCTGGAAACTTTACCTCATACGTATAGTTTTATATGTACCGTGTAAGTGCCCATGTGAGAAACCACAGAGTCTTGTAACAAATGCAGTTTATTATTCACATCTGACAGATTTTCTTGAATTCTGGTTATTAATCCATCTTCCTTGGGATTACTTCTTAACGCTTCAAACTCTACCCAGCTTTCAACAAATAGTTTAGAAGCAAGTTTTCCAGCTCCTCCTTAAAATGTGGGCTTTATTCCATGTAATTACACTTTCCTGAGGTCTGGGATGAGTAATATTTAGCTCTGGAACAGTTATGGTATAAAATCCAACACAGTACAACTCATCCAGGCTGCAAATGCAAACTCTGTCCTACTAGAAAAACAGGAATCATAATTATTAAGGAACTAAATATTTAATATCTTTTCCTCTTCACGATGCTATATATTAGATGTAAGCTAAAGAATGTATATAAAAAAACAACCCCAAACTCAGATTTTACTTTGTATGGAAAAACTAATCACAGAATCACAGAATCTTAATATATTTAATATAATTTAAATAATTCCTAGAAAGTCTTTGAAACCTGTTTGGCTGGATACCTGGTTCTCAGCAAGTCTGCTCAGATATGTAGTCTGCATTGAAACATTCAGCAGCCAAGAAAACGGAAAGAGCATGGCCAAACATCATTATGATGCTGTGCAATTTCATAGGGCAATCACACTTCAGATACCTCATGCAGCCCCTGTCACCCCATTTGCAGATCAGGATGAAGTAGCTCATATAGAATGAGAGGAAATGGCCTCAAGTTTCATCAGGGGAAGTTTGGGTTGGATATTATGGAAAAATTCTTCACTGAAAGAGAGGTCAGGCATTAGAAAGGCTGAGGTGATGGAGTCACCATCCCTGGAGGTGTTCAAAAAACCTGTAGATGTGGCACTCCAAGACATGGTTTAGTTGACATGATGATATTGGACAGATGGTTGGACCTGATGATCTCAGAGGTCTTTTCCAACCTTAAAAATTCTATGATTCTGCAATATTAAGGGTGACCCCTGTAAACTACTGACTCTTTATCCTGGAGAGAAGCATGTCTAGGAGGATATGACATTAGGACTGCAAAATCCTATGTACTATGGAGCAGATAAAGTAGGCCATGATTCTTATATGTAAGAACTAAAGACTTCCCAGGGAATTTGTCCAGAGCAATTTTAAAAGCAAGAAGGAAGTCCTTTTTTCTTTTTTTTTTCTGGCATAGAGTAGTATCAGGATACTCACTGACAGCCACTGACCGTGGGTGATGAGAGGCACCCAGAGGAAGAAGGGTTTAGAAAATCATTGACTGAGTGAACAGTGGAGAGGTGGAACCTCGGTATGATCATCTGTGTGCAACCCTCATCTCCAAAACCCCAAGCAACTGATTTTTGGGAGCTAGGGAGCACAGCAAATTCAATAACACTCTGCACACATCCTTCCCCTGTCACCCATCATCCTCCACAGGTCATGATTAGAGACAGCAGAAGAGGTTTCTAGACTGACCCAAACGGCAGTGTTTAAGACCCAGAACGTATATTCTCTTGAACTCTGGTGAGATCATTTTCTTCTAAAGTGTCAGAGTACAGAGGGAAGAATAACCCAGCAACCACTCAGGAGGGCAGAGGTTGCTTTTAAGCTCTTGGTCCTTTCTGCCAACCCCCTGGGGACAGCTTGGCTGTGTAAGGCCATTAAGAAGGCACTGGAGATTTATCTTTGTGCACCTGCATCACTCCCAAAGCACACAGGATCCATATGCACGGAGCACACATATGCAGCGCTCCTTTGGGATGAGCTGGGTAGCAGATTCCAGCCTGGCCAGCCTAAAATACATTTTATCTCACCATCCTATACAAGCACATAAAACAGGGCAGGTGCAGGAGGGGAGGCAGAGGAAGGGGAAGGTTTTCCCTCCCAACTTACAACCCAAACAACCGCTTCGGCAGCGATACTTGCAGAACAGCTTGCCAGAAAGCACAGCAATCTGGGGATTTGGGAACAGCTTGTTTTGCTGGCCGGGCTACTGGGAGGGCTCCTGCCTGCTCCCCTCAGAGGACTAAGTTATTCCACGCTTTGCCCTGCTCCTCCCTCTCAGCCTAATTCCACGGAGCCCGAGTGTGCTGTAAATTCGATAAAGCAGGCAGGCTGGCGAGGTCGGATAACCAGACAGAGGTATACACAAACAGAACTAGCTGGCTGATGGCTCCTATTGCATCTCATTTTTCCAAAAGTCAGTGGAGGCTGGCTAAAATAAAGCTGACATGATGGTGAAGTAGCGATTACCCTGTTCTCTTGCCAGCATTCCTGGAAACGCAGCTCATAAACCACACTGAATCATATAAAAGTCTTCAAGAATTCAAGAAAAGATGGGAAAATTAATCTTTTCTTCATTGGCATCTATTTTTTTTTTGCTATAATGATGAAACCATACTCTTTCAGTTCTTCTGAAAGTTAAAGACTTTTATTCAAAGAGGACCTGACTCTGCAATCCAGTCATGTTGAGTAACATTTCAAGGGGATTTCGCTGTGACAGCTTGCACAAAAATATATTGTTTTCCTACGAATCAGGCCAGCAGAACAGCTCTTTCAGCTTTTGTCACCACTGCTGTAATTTTCAAGCTGGCAATCAGGAGCAATATCAAGTGTCAAGTGAAATATTTTGCATCCCTTATTCAACAGTCTTCTAGAAACTACATGCCATGCCAGCTTAGGGAACCTATTTCTTAGAGTAGGGCTTACAACAACACACCATACTTCCATCAATAAAGGCAAAGACAGGGCACTCAGCTGCTAGGCTCCTGTGGAAGCAAAAAGCACAGAACTGGTAGCACAGCTCAAAACCGCCAAAATTATTCTGCTGCTGCTAACACCTCCACACCCCTGCTTCCCCCCAGAAAACACAAAACATAGATGTAGTTGCATAAAGGGTTTTCCCTTTGTACATCAGATGGAGATGCAGTCTGATGTTCCCTGATAGTCCATTTAAGAAACATTGTCTTAAGTAAGAAAGCTTAATACTATTGTAAGCTTAATACTAAGTAAGAAAACTTCATGCTATTGCACCCTAAAAGTGAGAACAACCTTTGCACTAGGGCACAGATGTGGGTTATTCCTTCTAAAAGCATCCTGGAGACCACGATACCTTTTCCCATAGCGCTCCCAGGGGGGCATCTCAAGGGCCATCTCTTGCAGAAGGGAACCAGGAAGATTTTGGTTGGTTTTAATTAGGCTGGTGGCAGTGGCAGTAGGGGTACTGCAGCTCAGGTTGCAAGGGGACAGACCGAAGGGTTCGGGGATGAAAGGGTCACCAGCTGTGGCAAAGGAGAGAGAGCGTGGCTGCTCCTGGCCAGATTTGTATCTGCTCAGCTCAACCCCATGGGGGGGGTGGGGTGGGTGAAATAAAAAGTTCAAAGCACAGCACACAGGTAAGAGCATTTTTTCAGACAACATATTTCCTTACACACTCTGCAGTATCTAGCTCTGCCTTCTTTAATGCCACTGGTGTTTGTGGCTGTAAAATTCCTCATCACGAGCCTTTTAATGCAAGATAGACTTTTCTACAAAATCAGTAATAGTCACTCTTCCCCTCGTAAATACATGAAGCAACTGATATTTTATGGCTCTATCCATGCCTCATCAAGTATTAAAGTATTCCTTGTAAACACATATTCTTTATTTGGTTAGGACAATAACAGTGCCACGTGCCAGGCTTACCATTAAATCCCAGTTCTCCTAGTTGTAATGGGCTGTGACAGATGTTTTATCCTCAAAGAATACCCTTAATTCCATTTTCTGCACTAAACACCCCAAAAATCCTGCATTATTGATCTGTACCAGTTTTCCCTCATTGCCTTTCAAATTACCACACAGAAAGCACTTTGCTGCAGACACATGAATAGCTGTTGGGAGGTGAGTGATTTATATCCTGTAACAAGAGTGACTGAGAATCACATCAATGATTTAAAATGTAGCCAGTGGAAAAAAACAGGAGGGGGAAATAAAATTAAAAAAAAAAAAAGCAGAAAGGAAAAACAAAAAAAACCCCACCCAACCCCTCATAAATTACAAACACATCATCATAAAGCTCCCCCAGGCTATAAACATCTTGCACTTCAGCAGGCTGCACCAGGGCCATTTCAAGAGCTGGGTGTGCTGCCTCCGCTCAGGGCAGCCAGCATGCTGGCAGAGCCCCATGCCCTCGTGCCAAGGGTGAGCTGCTGCCAAGGCCAGGCCTGAAGAAGTGCAGGTCCAGGGGTGGTTTTAATGGCCACACCAATTTGATGCCTCAAAAAGCTGGAATCAAAACTCACTAGCCTTGCTGACTGTTAAGCAGGTATCCTTTATTGCAACGCTGGGCACACGGGGGATCGATCGCTCCTCCAAATGTGTGCCCCCATTAAAGTCAAATTTCTCATATTTATACAGATTAATTATACATACTCATTATAATTTCTAAGAAAAGGCAGGGTTATGCAAATCATTTCCAGGAAGTCATTTACATTAACTCCTCCCAGATAGAGCATGCTCAGTGACACTCAGAGGGTCTTTCAGTGGCCTTCAGGGATGAAGGCTGGATGTCTTCCTCTCTCTCAGCACATGCTCCTTACGGTTTTCTCCATAGTTTCTAAAACACATTCCTGGGCTCAAAAACATATTCCTGCACAAGCTACTTAGGAACCCCCTTTTCTCTGAAAACAAGATATACTCTGTCTCTTAATTGGTCGTTGGTCTCATTATTTATGACTCCCCTATCTTCACTTCTTTATCTTCAAGGCTGTTCCACTGTTGTGGCTAAATCTTGTAGCTGCTCTCACAGCTTACACTGGTACAGCCATATTCTACTAAAATCCAAAACCAAATCTATTCTTAAAACATGCAAATTCTTATATTAAAGTTATATTGATTGGCTCTTAAGCTACATGTACATCAATCTACTCAGCATTATTACATTTCATTGAATCAGATTCTCTGTGTAAACAGCCACCTTAGCTGCTGGTGTGTTTCATTAGAGCTTTGGGGGTGGAGGGGTGGGGAGGCTTCAGGAAACACTTGCCATCCATCAGGCACGTGGAAATGCTTGACTGATTGCCAGAGCTGAGACCAGGTCATGGGCTCTCTGCAACTGCCTCTTCTTTTTTACCTTGTTTTACGTGCTGTGAAGTAAGACCAGAAGAAACCAAATTGATTGCAGTTCAGCTAATTTCATTTAATTTGGTTCTTTCAAGGGTAACTGCATCATATATTCCAGAAACTACTGTGTTTAGCTCAGCCAGGGGTCTAATAAACATATGTTCTCTTCTAATAGCCTACCAACAGGATGGATAAATCAGCTAGCAACTTGAGATCTGGCACAAGCTCCTAACCTGTTCACGTGAAACCTTGTGTAGCTTGGCTTAGAGCACAGTTTACTTCCAAGCTGCTTTATAGAAAGCTGGTTGCCACCTGGAATTGAAAGCACGAGGTTATAAAACCTTGCCTCTTGTACACATAAGACACCAGATCAATTGGTACACACCACCCTGTCTGTACATACCTGTGATGTACAGCATGAGACAAAACCTGCAAGGTGCCGTCAGCCAGGGAAGAGGGCCCATTCTGGGCTGCTATGAGGTTTCATCGAATAAAGCTTCAGCTGCAATCAAGGAGCTGCAACTCAAATAAAAATGACTACTATCACAAATCAAGCAAATAGATATTTCACCTAATGCTATTTAAGTGGTATTCAGCTCAGCAGAATAAGCCTGCAATAAATATAATCAAAGATACAGAGAGAATGCCTGTTGATAAACCGCACTGTAATTTTATTTGATGGCTTCTTAACAAATTTCTGCGTTTCTTCCTGCAGCAGTTTGATTAAGGGGTATATGAATTTACTAACAGCAACGTTACATTTCATGTCTGGATGGCTTTGTGGACATCAGGTGAGATGTGCTGCTTTCGCATATTTGAATGTTTCTGAAGAAAATCTGTGTTAGCACTTTCAGTCAAGATGCTAATTGATTTTCATTGGTTACTCAGTTCATTTTCTGATTCCTTCTTTAACTGTACAGACACAATCAACAATATTGGTTCTGCTCTGGGTGATTTACAGATAAAAATTTTATTGACCTTGTTTGTCAAACCCATTTTCCTCTGAATGTAAGTCATGCTGATTTTACTACTGATTTATATTAGATGAATGTACATTCCACACAGAAATTATCGACTCTTAAACACATTTCCTTGATACTTAGATGAATTATGCACTATGCAGAATAACTGCAACCTACATAATATGTAGCATTACATATTTGTCCTGGTTTCAGCTGGGACAGAGTTAATTTTCTTTCTGGTAGCTGGTATAGTGCTGTACTTTGGATTTAGTGTGAGAATAATGCTGGTAACATGATGATGGTTTTAGTTGTTGTTGGGTAGTTGTAGTGTCCACACTAAGTCAAGGACTTTTATGTTTCTCATGCTCTGCCAGGTGCACAAGCAGCTGGCAGAGCACAGCCAGGAGAGCTGACTCAGACTGGCCAGAGGGATATTCCCAAACATATAGCATCATGGTCCAGATATAACTGGGGAAGCCAGCAGGGAGGGGGATTCACTGCTTGGAGACAGACTGGGCATTGGGCTGGGGTTTTTTCCTTCCTTCTATATGTGGTGAGCAATTGCATTTTTGTATCACTTGTTTATCATTATCATTTTTATTGTACCATCATCATCATCCTTCTTTGTTATCCTATCAAACCGTCTTTATCTCATGAGACTCACAAGCTTCTTTTCCATTCTCTTCCCCATCCCCTTAAGGGAGGGTGAACAAGCAGTTGCATGGTGTTCAGTCACTGACTGGTGTTAAACCATGATAATATTGCAGTATGTAATTACACATTGTGATATGTAATTAGGCAATAACATGCAATTCATCATCGTGAGACTGCTAAAAAAGCCAGTGCTATTGGGTAAAGTGTTCTCAGTTCCCCGGTAAGGGGCAGGATTGGAAGGTCATAGATGCAACTAGAAACCCATTTAGGTGCAGCTTAGTCCTTACTACCCTTAAGTAGTAAGTCCTACACTTAGTACACACTCCTGAACACCATGGTCAGGTCATCTCTGCCTCATGTTGCTCATCTCCTTGTGCCATCCTTCCCACTCAGTACATGTAAAAGGGTCTTTTTTACTCTTGTTTGAAAGAAGTCATAATGTTATCTATCCCACTCACTCTAACCATAAATCACCTTCCTGTCTGCACAATAACCACAGCATCTCCAGCCTGAGGTGTTGTTGATAAAATACCTTCATAGAAATATAGAATGCATTAGGTTGGAGGGGACCTTTAAAGGTCATCTAGTCCAACCCCCCTGCAGTAAGTAAGGACACATCTTACTAGACTGGGCTGCTCAAGACCCCATCTACTTCCCTGGGCAACCTGTTCCACTGCCTCACCACCCTCATAATGAAGAATTTTTTCCTAATATCCAATCTAAATCTACCCCCTTCCAATTTAAAACCCTTATGCCTCATCCTATCAGTACATGCCCTTCTAAAAAGCCCCTCCTCAGCTTTCTTGTAGGTCCCCTTCAGGTACTTGAAGGCCGCTATAAGATCTCACTGAAGCCTTCTCTTCTCAAGGCTGAAGAAGCCCAACTCACTCAGCCTGTCTTCATAGAGAGGTGCTCCAGCCCTCTAATCACCTCTGTGGCCCTCCTCTGGACCCATTCCAACAGTTCCATGTCCTTCTTATGCTGGGGGCTCCAGAACTGGACACAGTACTCCAGGTAGGGTCTCACAAGAGCAAAGTGGAGAATCACCTCCCTTGACCTGCTGGCCACAATCCTCTTGATGCAGCTCAGGATACAGTTGACCTTCTGGGCTGCAAGTGTGCATTGTCAGCTCATGTCCAGCTTCTAGTCCATCAGCACCCTCAAGTCCTTCTCTGCAGGGCTGCTCTCTATCACATCATCTCCCAGCCTGTATTGATGATGAGGATTGCCCCAACCCAGGTGCAGGACCTTGCACTTGGCCTTGTTGAACCTCATGAGGTCCACATGGGCCCACTTCTCCAGCTTGCCCAGGTCTATCTGTATGACATCCTGTCCTTCTGGCATGCCAACTGCACCACTCAGCTTGGTGTCATCTGCAAACTTGCTGAGGGTGCACTCAACCTCACCATCAATGCCACTGATGAAAATATTAAATAGAACTGGTCCCAGTATGGACCCCTGAGGGACACCACTTGTCACAGATCTGCATCTGAACATTGAGCCATTGACAACTACTCTATGGATGCAATCATCCAACCAATTCCTTATCCACGGAACAGTCCAGCCATCAAATCCATCTCTCCTGTTTAGAGAGAAGGATGTTGTGGGGGACCATGTCAGAGACTTTGCAGAAACCCAGATCAATGACATCTGTAGCTCTTCCCTTGTCTACTGATGCAGCTACCCCATTGTAGAAAGCCACTAGATTGGTCAGGCAGGACTTGGTCCTAGTAAAACCATGCATGCTGTCTCAAATCACCTCCCTATCCTCCATGTGCCTCAGCATAGCTTCTAGGAGGATCTGTTCCATGATCTTCCCCAGCACAGAGGTGAGGCCGACAGGTTGGTAGTTCCCAGGGTCCTCCTTCCTACCCGAGGTAAAAATGGCTGTGATGTTTCCTCTCTTCTAATCACTAGGGACCTCACCTGACTGACATGACTTTTCAAGTATCACAGAGAGTGGCTGGGCAACTACATCAGCCGGTTCCTTCAGGACTCTGGGATGCATCTCAACAGGTCCCATGGACTTGTGTATGTTCAGGTTCCTCAGATGGTCACGCACCTTATCTTCAGTGACAGTGGGAAAGATTCTGTCTCCCTGGTCCCCGTCTTGTGGGCCATCAACTTGAGAGCGGTGAGGAGACAGGTTGTCAGTGAAGACTGAGGCAAAAAACATTTGAGAAACTCAGCCTTTTCCTTTTCTGTTGTTACCAAGTCACCACTGTCATCCGTAGGGCCGGTACACTTTCTTTAATATTCCTGCTCTGATTTATATCCCTGTAGAAGCCCTTCTTGTTTTTCTTGGCATCCCTTGCCAAGTTCAGCTCCAGCAGCACCTTGGCCTTCCTGACTTTGTCCCTACACAACTGGGCAACATCCCTGTACTTTTCCCAGGATACCTGTCCCCAATTCCACTCCCTGCATAGGTCCATCTCGCCTTTTACTTTGACCAGCAGGTCTCAACTCAGCCATGAGGATCTCTTGCCTTCCTTGCCCAACTTCTTACACCTGGGGATGGAGAGCTCTTGAGCTCTGTTGAAACCATCCTTAAAGATCTGCCAGCTCTGTTTTGCCCCTTTATCCTTGAGGGTTGTTTCCCAGGGGGTCCTACTGACTAACTTTGCTAACACCTTGAAGAGCTGGAAGTTGGCTTTCCTGAAATTCAGGCTCTTGTCTGCGCTTCTCATTTGGTTGATACACCTTAGAACAGTGAACTGCACCACTGCATGATCACTGCAGCCCAGGCTGCCTCCCATCCTGACATGATCCCTGATGAGATCGCTTGCATTGGTGACCATCAGGTCCAATCTCATTTCCCCTCAAGTAGGGCTGTCTATTTCCTGTCTCAGGAAGTTGTCATCAAGGCATTCCAGGAGTCTCTTGGATTGCCTACACCTTGCTGTACTACTTTTCCAGCAGATGTAGGGGTGGTTGAAGTCCCCCAGCAGGATGAGACCCTGGGAGCTCGATGCCTCCTGGAGCTGGAGCAAGAAGGCTTCATCGATAGGGTCCCCTTGAGTTTAGCCAGATGATTAACTTTTTATTCAAGTAAACCCTTAAATTATTTTGTTAAATTATAACAATGAAATTTCTTGTTACAGAGGAAAGGAAAGAGGAGACAGAAGCTGCTGTGGGTACTTTCTGAACAAAAAGTCCCATTTGGAAACCCTTAAAATAAACCTTATATTCAGTGAACGCTGCTGAGGAAATCAATTGTACGGAAGGCTGCTGTATGCTGTTAGGTGCTGAAATTACAGCCCTGTTAAAGGCAATCATTGTTTTCCTATTAACTTCAAGTGGGCTGGGATTTCATCTTCTTGGTCTTCTGACCAGAGACAGGGGGCCAGAGAAATGCCACCACAAAAACTCTGCGGGAAAGGTACTATACATAAGCACATCTACATCAGGTGGTAACTCAAACACATCCTGTGTGTGTTCAGGCACTGACCTGTTTGTCAGGTGAACAAATAGGAGGGAAGATAAAAGCACAATTTTTGCTCTAAATTCTTCATTATAGCTCAAAAGCACCTCAGTATAGAAAACCAAGCGTAATTAATTTGTAATACTGTGGAATACTTACTAGAGGTGACTTAAAAATTAAAACATGTTCACACTTTAAGAAAAGGTTCAGCATTCAAGAGACTTCCAGGGTGAAGAGCAGCTAGTATTCCAAGATTCCATTTCACAAAACGTTCCATAGGTGATCATAGAATCATAGAATCATAGAATGGTCTGGGTTGGAAGGGACCCCATGGATCATAGAGCTCCAACCCCCCTGCCACAGGCAGGGCCACCAACCTCCAGGCCTGGATCTATACAAGGTTGCCCAGGGCCCCATCCAACCTGGCCTGGAACACTTCCAGGGACAGGGCATCCACTACTACTCTGGGCAGCCTGTTCCAGCACCTCACCACTCTTTCTGTAAAAAACTTCCCCCTAATATCTAATCTAAACCTTCCCTCCTTTAGTTTTAATCCATTCCCCTTAGTCCTGCCATTTTCTGCCCTTTTAAAAAGTTGAATCCCCTCCTGCTTATAAGTTCCCTTCAGGTACTGGCAGGCTGCAATGANGGCCACCCCTCTTCTGATGGAGCCCAGGATCCCATTGGCCTTGCGAGCTGCAAGAGCACACTGCTGGCTCATGTTAAGTCTCTCATCCACCACAATCCCTAAATCCTTCTCAGCAGGGCTACTCTCATGATCTTGGAGGTTGACAACATCGAGGAGGTTGATGCACTAATACTGAGAAAACAGTACAGGGAGGGTGGAACAGAGTGGAGACACTGCAGCTAGGCTCTGTGATCTATGGGGACCTGGTGTACTACCACCCCGAGATGCTGCATTGTTTCTGCCCTGAGAACTGAACCAGAACTGAGACAGCCATTCATCATTTTCCTGTCAAGATCATGTTCTTCAGGCCAACTTTTGCTCATTATAATATTATTATAACACAAAACCACACCTCCATCCCAAAAGCCACCCGCCTCCAAGGTGCAACCACCCCTCACTGAGTATGTGCTCTGTATTTCTGTTAGCCTATACCTTTAAACACGAAGCCAGAAAAACTTACACAAATCACAACAAAGATATGCATGACTAGAGTCACTGAAGCTCCACCTGCTAGCTAAAAATTTGTATAAAAATAGCCCAAAACCAGAGGCATATTAGGGGAGATACCACTGCAACAAATCAAGAAGATACTATCACTAACCATCACTGACTTCTGGGACCAGCCGATGGACTGAGCCTCTCTTCCGCCCTAGGGATGCTTTGGGTGAGATTTGAACATTTAGCTATCCTAGGAAATTTAATTCTCTATAGACAATTATTTATGTTGCTGTATTGCTCAAATACTTTGGCATTGCTTTACATGCAATTTTACGTTGTCTTACGTCGCTGTATTAGCTGCACCTGCTTTTGTAGACAGTGGATCATCACCAGCAGTCCAAAGAATCACAGAATTGTAAGGGTTGGAAGGGACCTGAAGAGATCTTTGAGTCCAACCCCCAATCTGCACTCTGTAATCCCCAAAATCACCACTGTTCACTAATATAGCCATGCTAGTTCCTAATTTAACGTGACCAAACCCCCCAAATCTGGCCGTGCTGCTTCATTGAATGAGACAAGACTGCACAGTGCTTCCTGCTATTTGTGAATCCGTAATCACGGTCCTTCAGTATATTGAACACAACTGGATTTGGAGTACTGAACTGGCCCCCAGTAAACAGCACCAGTCATTAATCTAGCCAGAGTAGTTCTAAATTAAATGTGACCAAACTGCTTGGGTCTGGCCATGATGGCTCATTGAAGGTGACTGGACTGAACGGTGCTTGCACTGTTTGTGACCCCGCGATCGTGATAGTTCAGTATTGAACATGACCAGATGCATACTGCTGATTCGGCACACGGAGTCCCAGCCATCCCCAGCCCCTCTGATATCCAAGAACAAGCTGGAACACAAGGAGGTTTATTTGCTGTCAAGTTCCTTTACCTGTTTAATGAGGCAAATACAACCCCAGAGCCTCTTGTTTTCCACTAAAGTAGCAGAGAATGGGAATTTTCATCTCGTTGACCTAGTGAGCTGTACAGGAAGGTTTGTATTTTTTTGGTGTGGACCAGTTGTTTGAACCAAGCCATTTTGGAATAGGCTGCCCAGGGGGGTTGTGAAGTCTTCTTCTCTGGAAATATTCCAGACCCATCTAGACACCTACCTGTGCGACCTGCCCTAGGGAACCTGCTTTGACAAGGGGGTTGGACCCGATGAACTCTGGAGGTCCCTTCCAACCCCTATAATTCTGTGATTCTGTGATTTGTCTGAATGTGACATCAGCTCTCTTTTGGCAACTCAGCCAAAAGGCTATTCATCTTTCCATATTTTTTTTTCAGGGATCTAACTGGTGACCCATCCAAAAAGAGATGAGCTGCATAGCATTGTCTTGCACCCATCTGAATGCTGGAAGATACACTAAACATTATCAAGTCCTGTAAGGGAAAAATATGCTTAGAAATCACCGCAGGCAGAGATGGGGAAAGCTTAGAAACTCATAGTTCCAGTTCTGTGCTCAGTTCCCCAAATTCAACTTTCTCTAGTAAACACAAAAGGCCTCCAAGTACTGATGTTTACAGCCCAGATTTGATCAAATGTTTGCAAATCTGAGAAGGAAAATTGCTGTGGTAGAAAGTTCAACAGTTATGTATTACTGCAAGGAAACCTTTTTAATTTATATTTTTTCCTATTTTAAGAACATAAGGAGAGAGGAATAATCATCAAAAACTGGGAAGTAAAATGAGAGGGTGTCATGGTTTAGCCCTGGCCAGCAACTAAGCACCATGCAGCCTCTCACCCACTCCCTACCATCAGGATGGGGGAGAGAATTGGAAGGGTTAAGGTGAGAAAACTTGTGGGTTGACAGTTTGATAGGGAAAGCAAAAGCCACACATGCAAGCAAAGCAAGACAAGGAATTAATTCACCACTGCCTATGGGCAGGCAGGTGTTCTGTCATCTCTAGGAGAGCAGGGCTCCATCACATGCAATGGTTACTTGGGAAGACATACACCTTCACTCCAAACATCCCCTCTTCCTCCTTCTTCCCCCAGCTGTATATGCTGAGCATGATGCCATATGGTATGGGATATTCCTTTGGTCAGTTGGGGTCAGATGTACCGGCTGTGTCCCCTCCCAACTCCTTGTGCAACCCGAGCCTACTGACTGGTGGGGTGGGGTGAGAAGCAGAAAATGCCTTGGGTCTGTGTAAGCACTGCTCAGCAGTAACTAAAACATCTCTATACAACAAAACCATCTCTATATTATCAACACTGTTTCCAACAGGAATCCAAAGCATTGCCCCATGTTAGCTACAGTGAAGAAAATTAACGCTATCTCAGCTTAAACCAGGACATTCTCCACCCCTCATTCCACACCATTTACATCACGCTCAGGTCCCTCACAGTTCAATACATCCACATTAGCCACGACCACCCTTCTCATCCTTTGATACAATTATCCTGGTTCCAGCCAGCCCAGAGTTAACTTCCCCAGTCAGCCAGCACAGGTGAGCCAAGTTGGCCTGGGTTGTTTTCCACACCATGTGACATCATCACCCCATAAAACTGGTTGGTTGGGGAGGAGTGGATTGGTGTGGCCTCCGGGCAGTTCGGGCGCAGTCAGGTGTTGGGTCAGTCCTTGTGTCAGTGTAGGGCTCTGTGTTATCACCTTGGGTCAGTAAAGTACTCAGTGTTATCACTTCGTGTGTGTGCATGCATGTGTGCATTCTGCCACAGGCTCTGTTGCTGCTCCCTTTTTGTGGTGTTTGTCAGGAAACTGTCCTTATCCCAACCCACCAGGCTTTGTCTGTTTCTCCTCCTGGGGAGGAGTAAGCGAGCAACACGTGGTGCTCAGCCACCGCCTGGGGCTGAACCACAACAACAATACAAAATGCTGATACCATTCCCTTAGTCTATGGACCAACCTTGTAATACCCACTGTCCATTTAGTCCGTGACTTTGGGCTCCATCTGTTATGGTGGTCACTTAGGACAGGAGAGGTGGTGTGTTACGTGGAGTTACTGGGCACCAAAGCCAGCTCAGGTTGGGGTAGTTGCACTGCCTCTTGTACAGCGCTTGTCCTCTACTCATTCAGGTGGTTCCTGCTATAGTAATTCTTTTTACATGCAACTCAGATCATGGGTTGCAACTATTTAAAGGCACATCCATTAGAATCTCCAGGGCAGGTCATCTGTGTTTGAGAAGGAAAACCCTGGGTCAAAGGCAGAGCTAGCCTTGCAGAAGAAACATCTCAAGGAAGCTGTGGTGGGATGAGTGGAAAAGCAGAGCTCAATATAGAAGAAGAGTCTCTGTAGAGGTCAGAGTAGTAACAAAAACAAACGCATGTGCTGTATAAAAAATGTCTGGTATGAGGGCATCTCAAGCATGCTTCCAAAGAGCACAGAAAGGGGAAAAATGAAAAAAAAAAGAAGTTATGTTCTGTTAGGTGTGGTTTTCCTTTAAATATTAATGCATCTTAAAACCAGCATTTCTTAGTTTCTTCCAGTGATTAGCACCGGATGCCAGGAATGCAAATGAGCAGCTGCCCTTCCCAGCCCCTATTTTGGATTTTACATAGTTGAGAGAATCTTTAGACCTTAGAGCATATTTACTCTTTGATGTCTTTTGCTAAAACAGTCTGCAGGCTGGGTAAACACTGAAGAGGGCATCTAGCCAAGTGGTTTGTCTACATAGGCAGCTTTTTGTTTCTCCAGCCTTCATTCAGATTTACAGCTGAGCAGTTATAAGCAGTGGATGCACCCCAGAGAATCTCTTTCAACCCACACAAGGAAAGCTGAAATCTGTGAAGTTTCCTTCTCAAGTTCAGCTTCAACCGGTTCAACTGCCTGTATATATCTGAGATGATCCAGGTAACCTGCTGAATAGCCCACCAAAAGCACTCCCCATCGTCCCAGTCCCATGAGGTCAAGGTCTGACCTCAGACAAGTTTATGTTAGCATGGGGTTTTTTTAGCACTATCAAATTTTCTTCAGTTTGTATCAGTATAACAGGTTGAATCACACTGACTCAGGGCCGAGGGGTCGCTACTTAGTCAAGGTTTGATATCTCTACTTTATGGTTTGAAAGATCCAGGCCTGAGGTTGGTGGCCCTGCCTGTGGCAGGGGGGGTGGAGCTCTATGATCCTTGGGGTCCCTTCCAACCCAGACCATTCTATGATTCTATGATTCTATGATTCTATGATTCTATGATTCTATGAAAGGCTTTCACTTAGCATGAAAGTACTTAAAACTTCCCTCCCTGTTAAGCATGTTGCATTTCTATCTACTTGTAGGACTAATGAAACACAGATTAATCATTAACAGCTAATCCAATGCCTAGAACACGTGATGGACGGTGATGAATCGCTGGTTCAGGACCCATCTCTGCCAGATAAATAGTTTGTTATACCATGCCTCCCCTGCCACATTGGTTGATTCCACGCAGTATCTCCATGTGATGAAATTCTACCCTGAGTCTGGAGTGAGCTGAAAGACCCCATAAACACTGAAGTACATCCAAGTATGTAACCCACATTTTATGAACAGCTTCCACTTGTCCTCCAGACAGCTATGTAATGGAGACTAATCAAATATAAACAAGACAACTGGCGTTTCCTAACTTTGAGGTTCCTGATTTTAGTAATTCAAATAATTTTACTGAAATTATACTGCAACAGTTTTATATGCATAGGGCTTTTGTTTATGCAGCACTTCTGTAGCTCTCTGAAGTCCACAGGAGGGCTCAGTAATTATCCTTTCCAGTGGGATAAAGCTCCTATTTTAGCCTTATTGAGACCACACATGGAAATCAGCTGCTAATCAAAAGCTGAATATTGCCCAGCCTGCACCCTGAGTCAATATATGTCTGTATTTATATGGATGAATGAAACATACCCACCTATCTTGTTTTAGTTGTAAAGGCAGATTACAGTCTGAAGCTACTCAGAAGTTTAGAGGAGTAGCCAGGGGTGAGGAAGCCATGCATGGTATATAGCTGAGACTGGTAAATCTATAACCTCTACCTGAGTGACATATAGCACTAGGCAGTCTATCAATACTGAAGACAAATCTATTGACATCACCTAAAGTGAGGGGAAGCATGGAGAGGTAGCACAATACAGGTAACTTTAGGTTCTTGAGTTGTATGTAAGTATGTGTACCTCGGTGTATACCTCCTGATTCAGTTTTGGGAGGATCACCTTAATATTCTTCCACAAAAGTTTACAAATGACCAAGAATACAGGGAAGAGGCAAATTTACATCTAATTTAATAAATTCATGTATATCATATCTACATGCATATTTCATACATTAAAAATCTGTTCTTAAGACTTCTTTTGATCCGAAGTGGCTTAAAATAATAAAAAGGTCTGCATTTTAAATATTTTGCACAGGAAAGTTTGTTTGTTATGATTCCATTTGTTCTCTCTGTATGCAGGCATAGCTGGTTGCCTTTTTATCTTACACAGTATGGTTGATAAAGTTTTAAGCAAGGTGTAATAAGATAACAGAAAGCCCAACGTTGGAAAAAACTGTGGAGTAGGGGAGGGAAAGAAGCCAAATTTAATTTAACTCAATACATTTCAGCTCAAGTGAACTAATCCTTAGCATCAATGCTATCATGACTTTATTTTCCCCAGACTTTCTTTTCAGGAGTGTCAAAACAAAAGGCTACAGCGTCATTTTTCTTTCTGCTGCCCTGAGTAATGTTAAAGCCACAAGCAGTCGATCACAGGATCCTGCTGAGCAAAATGACTGTGGCAAATGTGTCAAACCTGGAATATGTCCCCGTGAGAGAGACAGAGGGATAGTACTCCACCATGTCTGGTTTAAGCTTCAATCCATATTAAGGCAGAAAATAAAAATTTTTATTCACTGGATTCTAGGTTGTACCATTTGACAGACAAATATTCTTATTTTATCCTCTTCTATGCTACAACTGATCTACAAATAAGGAGATAGCCAGTGTTTACCACAGTTTATAAGCTTACACTCTTCAGCACAACTTTCTAGGAATCATTTTTGCCAGTTTTCCTCTGGGGAGTTGGGTTTTGGTCAGAGAGACTGACTCTTTCTGTCTCAGGAGCTGCACCTGCGATGTATTTAAAGAGAAGGTCCAAGACCAGCCTCGAGTGCAGATTTCCCCCCAAATCCTGTGCTCACAGGAGAAGACTCGTGCTCGTGCTACACTTTCGTGCTGGCATGGGGCTGAGTACCTGCAGGCACCAGGAGCTGCTGAGTGACAAAGGATATAGAATAGCGCTTTACATCGCGGGATGTATAGCTCCTGGCCTGGAGCTGGGGTTGTCCTTCAGTTTGGATAGAACAAGCCAGCATCTGTCTGTTCTGGTCCCTGCAGACACAGCCCAGGATTGCTGTGTTGTCTTTCTCGTTCCAGTGGGGCTGCAGAAGGAGGCAGCTGCTTCCACTCCTTCCTCAGCCACTGACAGGGAAGCAGAGATGCCTTTGAAATTATTAATTAGTGCCTGAACTGCTAACAACAGCTATTAAAATTCTTGCCAGAAGTTTGGTTTTTTCATGCTTGGGGATGCACATTTAACAGAAGGGAGGGGAACAAAGACAACACCCAAAAAAAAGAACGATGGAGGGTGATTTTTTTTTTTCCTTCCAAGAAACAGTGAAAGTGATTATTTCTCAGGTTGCTCAGCAGTTCAGGACTGTATCATTTAAACTAAACTGTTTATAAATAAATAGAAACTGGGGTCAATTCTTATATGAACACTCAGATCTTTTTCTTTTTTCCCTGTTGGACAAATTAAAGCAGACAGCTAGAAAACCTACAAGAACATGAAGTGAGCAAGAGGTGCTAAATGCATCTTCTAGATTTAATTTTGTATTTTATTTTTGCTTTGATCAAGTTAGGCTCCATTTTGCAAAAGTGTTACAATAAGGAAGGCACAAGATTAGTAAGTCTGATGACTCTGCAGAAACAAGTTTTTTCCTTCTGGTGATAACTGTCTTTTTTTTTTTCCTGTAGTGAATTTATCAGAGTGAGAAAGAGGTGAACATGCTTTTTATTACTTATCAAAAAAATTATTCATAGTCTTAACANCCTCGAAAGATCATCTAGTCCACCCCCCCTGCCAGAGCAGGATCACCTAGACTAAATCACACAGGAATGTATCCAGGTGGGTTTTGAATGTCTCCAGACCTCTCTGGGCAGCCTGTTCCACTGCTCTGTCACCCTCACAGTGAAGAGGTTTCTCCTTACATTCACATGGAACTTCCTATCCTCCAGCCTGCACCCATTGCCCCTTGTCCTGTCACTGGCCATCACTGAGAAGAGCCTGGCTCCATCCTCCTGACTCTCATCCTTTACATATTTATAAGCATTAATAAGGTCACCCCTCAGTCTCCTCGAAGCTAAACAGGCCCAGCTCCCTCAGCCTTTCCTCATAAGGAAGGTGTTCCGCTCCTTTAATCATCTTGGTGGCCTGAGCTGACACAAGCAGCTGCTGCACATTTAGTCCTGACTCTCCCTCATCCAAAACACACAGTCCACCATCTTCTGCTGGGATGGCAAATCTCGAGGTGAAGTGACCTAAATTATCAGGAAAACATTCAATACTTTACTGCCAGAAGGACTCACTGAACTGGTGCACAGCAGTATCAGCGAGGCTTTCTGTGCTGATACATGGGAGCAGCAGCATGGAAAGGTGGGGAAAAGCAAGATCTCTCCCTGTGGCAGCAGCTGGCAGTGCAGTTCATCAGCACACCAATAATTAATCGCACATTGTGCCAGACACCATACACACTCCTCAACCTTACTCCAGAGCGTCCTACTCCTCACCAACGCGACACGGCCACAGTGCGGGAGCGAGGAGGTGGGGATGGGGGAGAGGGACTGCTTCCCCCAGGGGCTCTTAGTGACACCAGCAGATGTGTTTCTGAAAGGATGGGCTTGGAAATCTTTTTGTACAGCATGACTGGGTATTTCTAATTGAGAATTTTTCCCTGATTTCTGTTTTTCCTTGGAAAGCGTTAGTGCTGGACTGTTCCCTGTGATTCAAAATGGTGAGGTTTTAATCATTAATATGTGCCAGCTTTATGTCTATCTTTTCTAGTAAATATGGCCACTTGGAGATCAAAATAACTGTTCCTTGTTGGTCACCAAGCCAAAAAATCTAGAACAAAAATTTCCAAATGGCCTACTCCAATTTTTGTGGGTTTTCTGGTGTTTTTTTTTTCTTTCAAGTTGATCCTTTCTCTCACCCCCGCCACGGTTTTCATCCTGATTAAGGCTAGGGAAAAAAAACCCTCACAGATTCTCTTCTAGACACAAATTGCTTCCTATCCATCTCTGGCTCTGAAGGAACGTTAACAATAGCTAGTGTCTCCTTGTATTTTAACGCCCTGTGCCAGGGCGGCCTGCTCCAAAATCAACAGCTAGTGAAGGGAGCAGAAGGAGCACAGTCTACAGCTTGAATGCACAGAGCCCCTGCCAGGTTGCCTACAACCTTTACCACGTCTCGGAGAACACAAGCATTCTGGAAGCTGAATCCTCAGACAATTTCTTTCAGCAGGAGTCATCCCCCACTGGGAGAATTATGGAAAGGAAAGTCCAAGAGCAAGAACTTGGAGAAATGTATTTATCCCTTGTTTAAAAAAGATGAAGTGCTGCAGGGAAGTGTTGGTCTCTAGTGGGCACTTCCTAGCTGCAGCAGGTTTTCTTCGTAGTTAGGTAGCTGGCAACAGATCATCTACTGCTGTAATAACATGACTCTGAAGTACAATCCCTGATGCTGGCTAGGAGATCATAGAAGCAAGTCCTTGCTTAGTTATTATTGTGCTCTCCATACATCTTAAATGTGGTTGAGAAGTACCTTCACAGGTATGGGCCTCCTGGCAAGGCAGCAATACTTGATATTCCTTGCAGTTATGAGGACAGGGCTTTTTTATCAAAGCTGATCACCACCAAAAACTGGGTTGAGAGTTATTTCCATATAATCAGGGCTCAGTTTTTGATAACCCAGTGGGTAATTTAAACCACATTTGAAGTTCCTACTGCTTAAAATTAGACTGGAAATTCATTAGGAAAAACTACTTGGATAGTACGAGAGACTGGGTGAGGTAACAGGTTTTTTTGTTTGTTTGTTTTTTTAATGTGTGATTTAAATCATTTTACAATTTCTTAAATGGGCATCACCTTCAAGGTGACAGAGTGAAGGAAAATGTCCCTCTTTGTAGTAGCTGAAGACTGGGAAGTTGAGGTAAATAAGAGATTTGCTAGAGTGTCTGTCAGTGGCACAGATAGACACAATAGAAGAAAACTTACCACACTATTAGGAGAGAGGCTATAAATACCAGGTAATCAGGTTTTTCACTTTTATGACTCCACATCTATCCATTCCTTGGACACGGGACTGCATTATTTAAAGGCCTGTGCTGGGCAAAAATCGTAAAGCCTCAATTGCCTCACATTCCCTGACTGATATTCAAACCAAACCAAACCAACCAACCAAACAAATCAAAACCCAAACGAGAGGCAGGAAAAAAGCTTGCTAAACATGGCATGTAGCCTTAGACTAGCCCATCAAGTGCTGAATTATTATGACCGGCTTGTCATAGTAAATTTTTTTTAATAGGAAAGGCATGTTTGATAGACCAGGCTTGTGTTGGGGAATGCTAATAAACACTAACAGCCTAAGCCATGCGAGCATGTGGGTGGACATGTCTCACGATCAGACCCAGAACTGCTTTGACACACTGTTCAGAAAGGAACTATGGAAAGGGAGGCACACGTGGCTGGAACACTTCTGGCCAGCTTTTAGGGTTTATCCACTGAATAGCAGCATCGGTACAGCTCACTACCAGCACTTCTGGGCTGCATTTTTGAGTCAGAGAAGAGAATTGGGAGTCCAATAACATCCTGAACCACAAGAAAATTGATGCTAGCCCATGGGAAATGAATTTTCACATGCCTGTGCTGTTTGTTGATGTCCTCCTTGCAAACTGAAGTAAAAAATAGGATATTTGCAAGTGGGCAAAACTTCCTCATTTCGGTCATTCCTGTTCATGAGCACTCTGGGTCAGAAACAATAGCTGCATTATTTGGAACTCCTTAATAAAGCAGTGTTTCAAACTCAGTAAAATTCATTTCCTTCTTGGTAGTGTAAAATATTGAAAAGGAAGGTGGAGCAGCAAGCCCTGCAAGGCACAATACAAGTGTTTCCTATGCAGTGGGAAGAACAAAATCTCTAATTAAGATAAACACCTTCCTTCACCCACTCTGAGTATCTCCTGGAGTTCTAGCTCTTCATGAAGTAGACCTTCTCACCCATTTTCGCTGCTCATTGTAACAAGTTGGTGAAAAGGAGACTCTCCCCCTATGTTGGGTCTTCTTGGCTGACACTGCCCTCTTTTCCTTCCCCTGCTGTGGTACAAGCAGTGTGCAAAGCCCCCACAGCCAAATGCCCACTAAAATATCTTCACTTTGGATAACCTGGCAACTGCTTGAAAGCAGGACATACAGATGGAAATAGCTGCTGTGACCACATTCATAGAAAATCAGGCCATAGGCATTCAGGACAGGATTCACTGGCCACCTCAGTTTGCCCAGATCCCATAAGGTCATTTTATATATAGTGGAGAGCACAGGCTAACCTATCTAGACAGATGCATTGGAGTGAGATGAAACATCTCAAGTACAAGAAAGACATTTAGGTGCTGAGCATGTCCAAAGTAGAACAACAAAGCTGGTGAAGGAGTTCTGGAACACAAGTCTTATGAGGCGCGACTGAGAGAACTGGCACTGTTCAGTCTGGGGAAGAGGAAGCTTGGGGGAGACCTTACTGCTCTCTGCAACTACCTGAAAGGAGCTGTATGTATGTAAGGCATTTCCCACTGCTTCCCATGCTTCAGGGGATGCAGGACCCCAAGCCTACTTGCACGTCTTTATCTTTTCTGCCACTTCAGAGACACAAGAAACACACTGTGCTACACTCCCCGTGCACTGGGCATGTCCTTCTTCACCAATCTGAAGTCAACCATGGGCCATCCCTCTCATTGGCCAAGTATGTAACAGTGCTCAGTAGTACTAGTAAGTCTGAAAAGCTGCCCTGTAATGAACTTCAAGTTTGTCTTGTCAAGTAAAGGCCTAGTTTATTGGTTATAACAAAAGACTCCCCAAAGGTGGGCATATAATAGGTTCCCTATTGCTCCTTCTGCTTAAATTTCTTACAACTAAGTTGGCGAAGGGGCTGGAGAGCAAAGATTATGAGGAGCAGCTGAGGGAACTGGGGATGTTTAGCCTGGGGAAGAGGAGGTTGAGGGGAGACCTTATCACTGCCCACAACTACCTGAAAGGAGGTTGTAGAGAGGTGGATGTTGGTCTCTTCAGCCAGGTGACAGGAGACAAGATGAGGGGGAATAGACTCAAGCTGTTCCAGGGCAGGGTCAGATTAGACATTAGGAAAAAATTCTTCACCAAAAGGGTTATTTGGCACTGGAACAGGCTGCCCTGGGAGGTGGTTGAGTCACCGACCCTGGATGTGTTTAAAAGATGGGTAGATGAGGTGCTTAGGGACATGGTTTAGTAGCAGACAGGTACATCTGGACTCGATTGATCTCAATGGTCTTTTCAACCTAGTGATTCTATATTCTATGTAGCTTGTGGTAGCAGTTTGATACAAGGAAAGATTTTTGATTTGGTTTGTTTTAAAGGGGAATGTCTCAGGGTACTGAGTGACTCAGCTAATGTGGCCTTTGAAAACATACTGCCACAGCAAGACACTTGGAGATATGGGGATTTCTTAATTTCCTTCCCACCCACTTTCTCATTGTTTGTAATTTCTCTGCCAGATGAGCTGAAAATTAAAATCTTACTGCTGGAGGGAATATACTGTACATCTGTTTCCAAGTTCAGAAATTATTGAGATCATATTGTTTGTGGATCTACAAAGACATTCCCTTGTTCTAACAAAGACTAATGCCAGTCCTGTCTTGTTGCTGCTGTACATGATTATATTATTCCTGCCTTATATTTTCCTTATTATTTCTGAAAACTATTGCACTTCATCTTGATGGGTAAATTGGTACAACACATGCCACCGTGTAGCTGCTTAATTATGCATGTGAGTGCTCAGTTTATCAAATCTGCAACTTTGGTGTGTGAGTCTTGAGTCAGGCAATGATGACTGCTGTGCAGTTGCCTTGTGAGACACATCTCTCTACAGCTTTGCAGCTACCTGCACCACAGCATCACAACATTCACATCATAGTGTGCAACAGCACCCTACCATGGTATGCAATGGGGAAAGGGGAAAATAACCCTATTATGTCACGCTGACATTGCCTACTGTAAAATTCATGGCATTTCCCCAGCAAAACACAGGACTTACTCTCTCAGAAACAGCCTCACTGTAGAGACCAGAATTCAGGAAAGAGCCTTTGGGTGCACTTCCAAATATTACACAGCCACTGTTCTTTGCAGCTGTGTTGCCTTCGGTGTCACATCTGTGCGATGGCACGGGGAGAGAGGGGAAATTTTCCCCTTCATCAAGCTCAAGAGGAATTAATTCCCCAGTGCAATGACCCAACACTCCGAGTCCAGACCAAAGTGGACTATTCTCCATTTCAAAAGTCACCCCAGATGACCCTCCTGGTGGTCTCAGCACACAGCTAATGACTAAATACTCCCTTTACTCCAAAAGTTGGCTCTATGAGTGTAGCATAGAGCATAGAGGTAACGCTGCCGGAGTCAGCCCTGTAGGTACTGTGAGGAGGGACTGAGTCGTTCTGTCCAATTGCTCTCCACATCTCTCAACATTATCTGGTTGACATATAGAGAAACACCAATGAGATCTCAGCATTTTGATTGTCTTTTATCTTCCATAGATTGGGAGATTACTTGTCAGCTAGGACTGCCTCCCTTGCCTTCTGCACTATACAGGGTCTATTCTTTTGGACAAGGAATGTTATGCTTCTCAAACTATGCTTCTGCAATGAAGACCTAAATGATTTGCTTCTTTGGCTCATTAACTTGTCCTTGCTGTTGAGAAAGGACAGTACTGCTTATGAGTTAAACGTCCACTTTAGCTGATGAAGAATGCCAAAGATATTAGCATGGCTTCATCTCCATTTTGTCCACCCTTCACATGAAATTTTCTTGCAGATTAAGAATTATGTAAAAGGCTTAAATCGCTGCAGCACTGTTTTATGTGTGCTGGCCTGTGGGTAGTGAGATATAACACTGCCAATGGCAGATGGGCAGAACTAAGAGCTGAAATATGGCGAAGGTAGGCAAGATAATGACATGGTGATGAGCAATACAGCAGGGCAAGAAGCTCTGAACAAATCTGGAAGGTAAGAGACAGTGAGGAAAGCCTTACTGCAACCGGTCACAGAATCATAGTATTATTTCTGTTGGAAAAGACCTTTAAGATCATGAAGTCCAACCATTAGCCTGTCAATTTCACTACTCAACCATGTCCCTAAGCACCACACCTACTCATTTTAAATACCTCCAGGGATGGTGACTCAACCACTTCCATGGGCATCCCATTCCAATGACTGACAAACCTTTCAGTGGATAAATTCTTCCCAATATCCAATCTAAACCCCACGATCAGTATGTCATTTTCCTACAGACAACTGGCTAAAGACCAGATGCAGGACATTTCCTGAAACACCGATAAATTTGAGTGAATTATGGTGTAAAATAATCATTTTTCCCATGCCTGTTACCTGCTTTTCTATGCACAATGACAGGTATCACATTAACATACGAAAAAGACTCCAGACATGAGGTGGGTTCCAATGTTCAGCAGATCTTATCTGTGGACCTCCCCTTCTTCTCAAAACCAAGCCCCTTCCCATCTGACAAGTTGTATCAAGTGCTCAACAAGAACTCCCATTTTATCTTTAAAAGGGTGTAATCTTGTTACCCAGAATTCCTTACTTTATAATAGCTAAAATTTTGGGGTTTTAAAGCAGCTAGACTAGCTGTGTACTCATTCCCCTTTTGACAGAATTTCCTCTTCAGTAGGGACAGTGCATTTAATAACCTAAATCCTGCTCGGTTACATCAATGTAAATATGTTATTCCTTCAAAATATGCAGTTTCCCACTCTTAACATTCAGTCAAATCTCTTTGTAGATACATCTGGGTTCACATTGCTTAATGCTAACTCTGGTGTCCTTGGTTTTAGGAAATCTGCATAATATATGGATTATCTCCCTTTTTTTTGGGCCTCTGCATAGGATCCTTTCCTATTAAATTCAGAAAAACAAGGATTCAGTACTAACCTGGTTACTTAGAACATGAGAGTAGATTGCAAGCATGATTGCTGATTCCTTTTATTCCTATAAACAAGGAAATCCATCCAACCACTGGAATGGATTTATAGTGATTCATAATGGACTAATTGTTCACACAACCCTACCAATTAACAGTATTACACCAGAGGTTAATTTGCCTCGTGACATTTAGGGCGCATGTTGCTCTTACCAGGGGCATATGTGGTACCCAGTAACGTGACCTGATGATCACATCTCTGACTGGCTCAAAGGCTTCCAGTGAAAATGCACCACTATGCACAATCAACTCTGCAGAAAACCATCACCAAAAAAATACATTTAGGGCAGTTTCCACTTTCACTATTTTACGTTACCTGCACTAGTGTGATATATCCCAGAAGGCCCTTAGCCACAAAATAGTGCCATTTGCAAACACTTCTATTCATCAAAAGCAGAATGCGTGGAGTGTTTCTACAAGACTGCACCCTTTAAGTCCCTGATTCTGCAAATGCTTGACTTCAATGACACTTGAATGTGGCTATTATTCAAGCTTCTAAGGTTAAACATATTCATGTCCACCGGATCACTCCTTAGCTTCTAAGCATCTTGAAGTAAGAGCATTGCCTAGAGATGAGTATGCCTCTGGGAATAAATTTTCATTGATGTGCTTCCATGCACAGTGTATAAAGAATCAATGATGTATGTATTTATTTTCTTTTAATGAAAATAAATCCAGCCCGTGTCCTCAGCAAGGCTAGTTTATCACCAGTACATCACAGCTAAATGAGTCACAAGTCAGTTGAGGCCAGCCCTACCTCCTCAGACCTCTCCTCCGTGTCCCATGCTGCTTTTTACCCACAGAAAATATAGCCTTTAACAGCATCTTGTCAGGACTTACTTAGTTGAGGCCATGATCACAAGTTCCAGTCTGTGCGTTCCATGTATTTCAGGTAAATTCCATCCTATTTTTATAGGGCCATACTGGGATGGAGTTCAAACAAGGAGGCTTGAATTAAACTGGTGTGGCAGTGGACAGCCCAATGAGTACAGGGTTTGAAAGGATCAGGGCTGTAAATACACCAGTCACATATCATTACTATATATCTTTGCAGAAGAACATACTTGGAGTTCACACCCACTGCTTCAGCAAGACAGAATAACTGCAGTTTATTATTCCTCACACGGGCATTTACCACTCCAGAGGGTCAGTAAAACAGGAGAGGTTTGGGAATGCAGCAGGTGAGCAGCCGAGCAAGAAATACACAGGTTCAGGCAACCACAACATTTTGAAATAGTTGTATCCACCCAAATAGACTCTGTTGAAATCAGCAGCCAGAGTCTCAAAGATAAAGTTGTAGAATTGTGTTCTTTGTCTGAGAGGAAAAGCCAACCGCAACAATCCCTCATGCCATAACCTCCAGCACAGCACTGCACAGGCACACGCTGGTACAGGCTTCTGCAATGCCAATTCTACTGCCAGCGCTGGCTCTGCATCTGCCTCACAGCTGGAGAGGAGAACCAGAGGCTTCAAAGCACAGCCCAGCCAAATTTTGTGCACATATGTGTGTGTGCACACACATGCATGCACACACATGCGTGCGTGTACACACACACACACACACACAGAGAAAGAAATGTCAAAGGTCCGGCTCAGAAATAATGCTCTGAACTCTTGGGGTGCAAGTAATTCATCCCAAAACTCGGTGCTGTGACAGTCACCCTGCCAGCACCCCGCACAGGAGGGGTTCCCCACTCTTGGGTAGGCCTCACACAACCTCAAAAATGCATTTGGCCTCTCTACCGCTGGAAACATCCCCGCTGCTGGCCACCCACGGGCATCCTCCACTTCATCCTTCACCCCAGACAGTCCCTGGCTGCAGTGGCAGTGCTGCCGGTGCCCTCCCATCAGCAGATATCCATGGCAACCAGTCTTCAGCCCCAGGAGGAGGCAGCCGAGCAGGATTGAAAGTCTCCCTTCTGCTCCTGCCTTCATCACTGCGCGGCAAATGAGCTGGCGAGTGGTTTCCCCGGCTCCCTCAGATTAGGATGTGCATTTCTGCCTCCCTTTGTTCCCTTCTTTTGAGCCATCACTGGCACACTGCTGCAGACACCCTCATGCTGCTGATGCTGCTCACTTAAAGAAAGACCCACACTTGCACCCTACTGAAATTAGCAGTCAGTAGGCAAGCCTTGCAATTCCTGACAACCACAGAGGCACTGGCCATGCCAAGCCTTTTCTGGCCATGCCAAGCCTTTTGTCACACCACCCTCAGAAACCACACAGCCACGTAATAAATAGATCCATTTAAATGGATCCACAATTAAATCAGGGAGGGAATCACCTAACTGTAATCGTTGCAAAGCAGTTGTCATTACCACAGATATAGAGACAGGATAACAGATTGCATGTCGCTTCTCCTGGGCTTGCCAGCAGAGCCGCAGCAGCTAACTTGCACGCCGTGGCCCTGTGGCAGAGCAGCTGAGCCCTCGGTGGATCTGCAGCAAACCTGTTGGCCGTGGCCTGTTTGGTCCACAGACAGCAAGCACATGCAGATGCACGTGCAGATGCCCTACTAGAGCAGGGTAGATTTAGATTAGACATTAGGAAGAAGTTCTTCACTTATGAGGGTGGTAATACGGTGTAACAGGCTGCCTGGAAAGGTGGATGTCCTTGGAGACATTCAAGGTCAGGCTTGATGAAGCTCTGAGCAACCTGATCTAGTTAAAGGTGCCCCTGTTTACTGCGGGGGGGTGGACTAGATGACCTTTAAGGGTCCCTTCCAACCTAATGCATTCTATGATTCTGTATGATACAAGCCTTTGCACTGGTTTCTGTTCATATCGGTAACCCTGGACCCACTGGGGCTGCCAAAGAATTTTGAACTCTCTTGGTGGACTGTTTCCATCCTCGTTTGTGAGCTAATATTTTTGGCTATCCAGCTAAATCTGAATTGCAGATTGGCTTTTGTGTTCCTTTAATGAAACACTTTTTGTTTTGCTCCATGGCACTCCTTGCCAGATCCTTGGAAGGAAAAAAAAAGCAGCGGAGTTTGATGGAACCATAGCACCGGCACATTGTCCTGCCTCACCAAGGCTGCAGCAGCTCAGAGGCTGATGCTAAACCTTTGTGCCACATCCACATTGCCTCTGACTGCTGTTTTACCCTCAAGGGAGGCTGAAGGATGGGTGCCTTACCTTAGTTTGTCCAGGGAGAGACCAGCGAAATGCCTCTGGATTTACATTCCCAAGAATCTGCCTTTCCTTTGGCTGGTGCACACAAACCCCTGTGCAGCTCTGCAGTCTTACAAAGGCCTTCCAGCATTAGTCATTGAATACAAAGTCCATTAAAACATGCATGTTAGAATATACCTGCAAAACATCTGTGGGAAATATTATTTTTAAGAAAAAAAAAAAAGCCATTGCAGCTATTTTACATACTAAGGGTTGTCTTATTCCTCCCAAATACACAGAAAATTAAGAACAGCTGCAATCTGAAAAAACACCTCTGTATACCCCCTGTTTTAAATCCAAGTGCTGAAGACTGTGGCGAGTGAGTTCCTCTTAGCTGGGGTGGCTGAATGGCGTGACAGGTCATGGAGGTGCTTCAGGTGGCTGACTGACATAACCAGCTAAGAAGGCACCGACGTCTTCTTCAGCTCTGCTGTGAAAATAGCAACCTACAGCAACATCAGAAACCTCTGTTTTCCCCAGACAGATGCGGTAGATGGGCCACATATGTAGCCTATTAATACAGAGAGATGATATATACAGGCTTTCCGCCTCATCCTTCTAAAAAGGTTATTAACTGTCTTTCTTACATCTAAGGGGAGAGATTGGCCAGAGCTGTCATATGTTCCTGTCAGATTTTTCATACCAGCACTGCAAATTAGGGCTTTGGGGAGTTGGTGAAAAAATAAAGATAGGTGGTATGGAGCCAGGAGGAGGGAAATGTTGAATGCTGTATTTGCATAGGGTTTAACAAAGACAGGATCACAGGGAAATTCAGCCCCGTGCAGGGAGCTAGTGTGAGTCCCATGAAACACCCCATTAAACCCTGACAGATTGCATTATGCACCCCACGGCTAAGGTAGGTCCTTCACACACAAAAAAATACCCCATTAAAAAAGAGCAGCCTGGCTTGGAAGTCCATTTCCAAGTGGCTCCAAGAAGATACAATGCAGTGTCAGCATACGCTAATACCATCCTCAAGTACCTAAGATGCAGCTAGCACTAGAACCTGGAAGGGGAGGTGGAGATAGATAGAGATATCATAGCAATTTTCTCCTACACAGGAACAGCCATTATTGGTCAGGAATACAATAGAAGTGATGAATCTCTGCACTAGAGGTCCAGTTTCAAAAACCCTCCACCTTTGTGTGATTTGTTCACTGCATGTTCATGAAAACAACATTATCAGATCTCATTTTTTCCTGTCAGTTATTTCTTTATGATAGCCCACATGTCACATCTTGTCAAAAGCCTCGGCATCTCAGAGAATGCCCTGTGTATGATTCCTGCATGAAAGCAAACTGGGAAAAGAAGCTTTGCCAAGCTCCCACCACAACTTCCCTGGGCTGCTTCTTTGGTGCAATAAGGCATGTACTTGTACGGTGTCCAGATCTGGGGCCTCAATACAAGAAAGCTGTGGAACTATTGGAGAGGGTTCAGAGGAGGCCCATGAAGATGATTAGAGGGCTGGAGCACCTGCCCTACAAAGAGAGGCTGAGGGAGCTGGGCTTGTTCAGCCTGGAGAAGAGAAGGCTGCGGGGGGACCTCATTGCAGCATTCCAGTACCTGAAGGGCGCATACAAATAGGAGGGGAATCAGCTTTTTAAAAGGGTAGACAATGGCAGGACAGGGGGGAATGGATTGAAGCTAAAGGAGGGAAGGTTTAGATTAGATATTAGGGGGAAGTTCTTTACAGAGAGAGTGGTGAGGTGCTGGAACAGGCTGCTCAGAGAGGTGGAGGATGCCCCGTCCCTGGAGGTGTTCAAGGCCAGGTTGGATGGGGCCCTGGGCAGCCTTGTGTAGATCCAGGCCTGGAGGTTGGTGGCCCTGCCTGTGGCAGGGGGGTTGGAACTGTATGATCCCTGGGGTCCCTTCCAACCCAGACTATTCTGTGATTCTATGATTCTCTGTCGTGCTTCAAAAGGAGGTTTCTATTGAATCAAAATGCCTTATAATGTTTCAACACCCCACCACCACCACCTCATTTATCCTGACGACTTTGCTTCTGCCCCAGTTTGGCTCCCCACGGCCTGCTCTGGTTCACTGCTTGCTCCAGCCTGTGTCCGCCATCTTAGCTCCAGTTGCTCTGAAGCACCAGGCTCAACCCACCCAAATGCATCGATTGCCCCAACGAAGCTGTAATAACTGCCTAGAGATGACTTCCAAAGAGAAGAAATGCAGAAAAGATTAAATAATCAATTCTGGTAAGGGCAGGATTCACATCATGAGTTGGCTGAAATTTGACAAGCCTTAAAAAAAAGGACCATGGGTGTTTTGAGAAACTGGCTAAAAACCTGGAGCAAACAGCAAAAATCATTAAGTGCCCACATTTAGAAGTTCAAAGTACAGAACAACCACAGGAGAGTTTATTTCCAGCCTAACCCAAGCTTCACTTTCTCCTTTGTTTAGATGGTTCGTGGCAGCTGGAGGCAAAGACTTGTCATTTTCTTCATCTGTAAAGTACCATGCACACCTCTTGCCCCACATCTACACTAGAATACTAATAGTTGTAATAACAGTAATGAAAAGCTCTCACTGGAGTTTCCTCTATGGAGAATTCAAGACCTGTTGTCCCTACCCAGTAGGGGGTGAGGGGGGGGGAGGGGGATGAGAATGTCCCAATACATCAGAGTGAACTACAAATAAGCACTCAAAGAGTTTCCAGGATTTAAGAGTTTCTCTAAGATTTACTGTGCATCACTGAAAGGCTGTTCTCACCGGGAGGAAGATAACAAAGCTTGTTTATGCGACCAGCAATTTGACTTTAACAACAATTTTCACAGAATCACAGAACTGTAGGGGTTGGAAGGGACCTCCAGAGATCATCGGGTCCAACCCCCCTGCCAAAGCAGGTCCCCTAGGACAGATTGCACAGGTAGGCATCCAGATGGGTCTTGAATATCTCCAGAGAATGAGACTCCACAACCCCCCTGGGCAGCCTGTTCCAGGGCTCTGTCACCCTTACAGTGAAAGTTATTCTGCAGGTTGATGTGGAACTTCCTGTGCTCCAAGTTGAGGCCATTGCCCCTTGTCCTGTTTCCACAGACCACTGAAAAGAGGCTGGCCATTTCCCCCTGTGTCCCACACTTCAGATATTTATAAAGATTAATAAGGTCTCCCCTTAGTCTTCTTTTCTTTAGGCTGAACATTCCCAGCTCACTCAGCCTGTCCTCATAGGGGAGATGCTCCAGGCCCTTAATCATCTTCGTAGCCCTCCTCTGGACTCTTTTCAGGACATCCCTGTCTTTTTTATACCAGGAGCCCAGAACTGAACTCCTATTGAGTTTTTTTTTGAAGACATTAGTGTTTTGTTAAAAGAGAGCTTTCCCTACCCAGAGCCTGGCTGCTTCTTCTTGATCCTGCAGTGAAGTCATCGTAATCCTGTTTTATGATGCCACAGTCTGTTGCCACGAAAATAATTGCCATGTCATAAATTCAGCGTTTTAACTTTACCGTGGGATGAAGAAAGAGAAAACAAGCCCTGAGGTTAAAACTACCTGGTGAAGCAAACAAATGCCTTTGAGAAGGAGCTCAAGGGAAAAAGAAGGCCAAGCACCTGGAAGGTAAGTAGATGTGGGCAATGACGCAAGTCAATTTGCCCCCAGTGTGAAAACTCCTACACAAGACAAAGCAGAGCATTTAGGTCACAGAACAGTCACGCTTGCATGAAGGGTGGAACATATGGAATTTTTTTGCTGTTAATTAGGGTGTGCCTATGGCAAGGCCACTGCAGTTGGACTCGCTTCAATTCAGAAATGCTCAGCTCAGCATAATGGTCTAGTTGGAATTCAGAAAAGAAAACCCAAGTGTTTTCTTTTTTTCTTTTTTTTTTCCCCACAAATGCCAGAACAATGTAAAAGTCAGGAGAAATAACAATACAAGGAACAGAAGAGTCCCCAGAGTCTCTGAGCATGGGTGATGACACCTCAGGTGAGAGACCTATGTTTGGGATGCCAGCTAGGGGACAGGCTCCATCTTTTTGCATTCTACTTGGGGAGTTTTTGCCCTCCGCCAAATGAGGACAGTGATGTTTAGTGACCTATGTGAAGTTCACTGGGCTGGGATGAAGGGGATCTGGACTCTGTTCTTGTCACTTCCATCACTGGCTGAGTGATGCTGGGCCAGCTACTTTGCTATACCCCATTTTCCTCAGCTCCAATAGGACTAACAATACCGACCTCCTCCATAAAAAGCTTCCCAGTGCAGAGAAATCTGGATGTTATTATAATGATTGGCAATCACATCACTAGGGTGGGATTAATTTGTTCAAATTCAGATGTTTAAAAACTTTTAACTCTTTCACGACAACCCTAAGATCATCCTTAGAGTCAGTTTAGAAGTTAGCATTCTCTTTTGTAGTTGCACACAGTGCTTATGGGACTCAATCCAGCCACCAAATGTAAACACAGTCCTGAACATGAACTACATTTACAGTCACCTTCTGAAGAAACCGTTGAATTCTCAGGAATCGAAAACTTAGCCTATGAAGTGAAAACACTCTGGCCCCTCAAAGAAATACACAATGGAGCCAGCTTGGCCAGGCTTATTTTCTGTATACTGATGACTTAGTGATAAGCAGGAGTCTTGTTGGTGACCCCTAACAAAGCAAGGCCATCGACATAGCTGTTAAGATGATATCTGCTTCTCTAGTGAGATGTTTTTGTCGCTTTGGTCTTCTTCTCTGAGTCAAATTTGATCAAAAATTCAAATTTGGGACTAACAGTGACGTGGAGTTCTGAGGACATTGGATAAGGTTTATGGTGAACCACTGTGGCATGTCCACACTGGGCCTTACACAAGCATGAATGTGTCCTTCAGATGACTGTCCTTGTCACAGCCACCCATGATGTATCTTACAGACCTGACAAAGTGAGACAATATGATGCTTCAGGAAAAACTTCAAGTTTATTAAAGTCCCTCAGTGCTCATAATGAACTTAAGAGCTGAAAGAGGCTTTTTAAAAAAGCCTTTTTAACAGTACTGTCTCACCTGTGCATGAATGGGTCCAAATTACCATTTTAAATGAGATAATTTGCAGTAGATGCGAGCAGGTGATCAATCACACTTTATCTAGGCCTTTGCAGGGGAAGAGACAGTGAATGAAACTGCAGCATTTTAAAGAAAGAACAAAGACCCAGCTACACCAGCTGTGCTGCCTGTCAGCTCCAGAATAAAAAAAGAGGTTTTAGAGAGTCTCCACTACAAGGAGATGCCCTTTTTATGAGCAAGCTTTGCTAAAAAAAAAACCCCAAAAAACCCCCAAAAAAGCTCCCAGCTTTCATTTCAGTGATAAAACCCAAGAAATGGGCTGAGCAAGACTGGCCAGTTAGAATCATAGAATCATAGAATCATAGAATTGTAGGGGTTGGAAGGGACCTCCAGAGATCATCGGGTCCAACCCCCCTGCCAAAGCAGGCTCCCTAGGACATATCACTCAGATAGGCGTCCAGACGGGTCTGGAATATCTCCAGAGAAGGAGACTCCACCACCCCCCTGGGCAGCCTGTCCCAGGGCTCTGTCACCCTCACTGGGAAAAAGTTCTTCCGCATGTTGGTGCGGAACTGCCTGTGCTCCAACTTGCAGCCATTGCCCTTTGTCCTGTCCCCACAGACCACTGAAAAGGGGCTGGCTGATTCCCCCTGCATCCCCTGCTTAAGATAATTATAGACTTTAATTAGGTTCCCCCTTAGTCTTCTCTTCTCAAGGCTGAAGAGTCCCAACTTACTCAGCCTATCCTCACAGGGGAGATGCTCCAGGTTTGAGGCACCGTTCTTATGGCCCGTTTCCCTCAGACATTTGCTGCTACACGTTTCCTGTTACCACAGCACACGTTCGCTAGTTCGTTTGGCAGCCTGTTCTGCCGTACATGCGGACCTGCGTTATTGTATCAGATTTATTGAGGTTTGGGAGTAACTCAAATGTGAAAGAGAACCCTCATTTAGTCACACAGCAGTGCTGCAAATCATAGAATCATAGACTGGTCTGGGTTGGAAGGGACCCCAAGGATCACAGAGTTCCAACCCCCCTGCCACAGGCAACTGGAGCTAAGATGGCGGACACAGGCTGGAGCAAGCAGTGAACCAGAGCAGGCCGTGGGGAGCCAAACTGGGGCAGAAGCAAAGTCATCAGGATAAATGAGGTGGTGGTGGTGGGGTGTTGAAATATTATAAGACATTTTGATTCAATAGAGACCTCCTTTTGAAGCACGACAGAGAAACATAGAATCATAGAATGGTCTGGGTTGGAAGGGACCCCAAGGATCACAGAGCTCCAACCCCCCTGCCACAGGCAGGGCCACCAACCTCCAGGCCTGGATCTACACAAGGCTGCCCAGGGCCCCATCCAACCTGGCCTTCAACACCTCCAGGGATGGGGCATCCACTACTTCTCTGTGCAGCCTGTTCCAGCACCTCACCACTCTCTCTGTAAAACACTTCCCCTTAATATCTAATCTAAACCTTCCCTCCTTTAGCTTCAATCCATTCCCCCTGTCCTGCCATTGTCTATCCTTTTAAAAAGCTGATTCCCCTCCTATTTGTATGCTCCCTTCAGGGACTGGCAGGCTGCAATGAGGTCCCCCCGCAGCCTTCTCTGCTCCAGGCTGAACAAGCCCAGCTCCCTCAGCCTCTCTTCATAGGGGAGGTGCTCCAGCCCTCTAATCATCCTCGTGGCCCTCCTCTCAACCCTCTCCAACAGTTCCACATCTTTCTTGTATTGGGGGCCCCAGATCTGGACACAGTACTCCAGATGGGGCCTCACGAGGGCAGAGTAGAGAGGGACAATCACCTCTCTGTCCCTGCTGGCCAATGTACCTGTAATTTCCCGAATGACACATTGACCCACAGCCCACAGTGGGACACCACGGTTTTTCCACCAGCGTTGCAGGGATGGGATGCGTAGAAGGTTTTAGTGGTGGCTTTTGTCATGGGTTTGGTTTAGTTTTTTTCTGCAATGATTTAACAATGGAAATTTACGTCACATGAGATCTTCCAAATATAGCTTGTACTGATGAGATGCAATATATTTATCTCCCTTTGTCCTTCTCTAAGACCACCACAAAGAGTAGAGGTTATTAAGAGTGATGTCCCAGCTGTATTAGCCTTTCTACAGTGCAGCTGAATACACGGAGTTGAATTTATTGACTCAGTTTACACTGCTGACCACAGGAACCCAGAGACAGATTTCTTCACTAAACTGGAGAAAGAGATTGGATTAAAACAACAGAGATTATGACTTTTATTCAATTAAGAACTTTAAAAAAAAAATTGAAAATACAGAACAGCATCAAGATGTTTTCCTCTGCATGCATCTTTGCAGTGCAATGCATCAGAAGCTTGTGAAACTATTCAGTGTTCTCTTCTGAGATGTGGTGAAAGAGAGTATCTCAACGACTTTCTCCTAGACTTAAGATGGCCTCTGATGTTGACTAGCTTACCTAAAGTTCAGCATCATGCAGCTAGAAAAATCAAATACAGCAATGGATAAAAGACAATGCTTTATTCAAACAGCCATCCATGTTTTTTTCTGGCCTATTTGAAATATACAGGGTAACATCTGAAAAAATCCTGACACATGCACAACCCCCTCCCCCTTCAAGACTCGTTCTCACGTCTGGGCAGCCCCTCTATAGGGAGACATCCTTATTTACGCTCATTGCTACCATTATAGAGAACTTTATTTATTTAACAGAAGTTTAATGAAAACCATTCATTCTTGACTGTTTTCACCTCTGTTTTACCACACGCTAGGTGAAGGACAGCAGTCTCCTCTTTGTTAAGTTACAAGCAATTAATTTCTTATTTTCTGTTACTCTCCCTTCAGGGTAGGTCAAATTTGAAGCAGCGGTTAGCATTCTATTTCCCTGATAACCATGTCCAAGAAATGAAAAGAACATTGTTTATCTGGAACAATACCTTTTCTTCTTCAGTTAAGAAGTCCACAGCTCTGTGCTTGTAGATTCAGCTGAGCTGCATGTTGCTTAGGTGCAAAGTCGATGCCTTTCAGTATGGCTAATGCCTTTCCTTGGCCATATTCCGATGGGATTTCATTACAAGTCTAGACATGACTGCTTAAATGACCTATGCCAGAAGGATGATGATTTATTAAATAAAACATTAGTTGACTTAATCGTGTTTCAGAACTGACTTCTCCACTGATGATCTGGAGAGTCCAGGAGGCAAGATAAACACTTGCATCCTAAGGCCAGTGTGAGCAATAGCTATTCTACCCCTTAAACTGTGCTTCTTCAACAGTTTGTAGATAGAGAAAAACTAGGCAGTATTTATAAAGCTTCAGCTAGCCTCGTACCTTGAGGTTTAAAGACTGTTCTTGGGAATTTGGTGGCAAGAATCCCCATCTCAATTCAATTCAGCAGATGGGTGAATGAAAAAATACAGATGAGTTCCCTATCTGTCACTGTCACTACCTGCACTTAATGCCATTGACAGGCATTACAAAGAATATCAAGAGTCCATGCAGTTTGGATTTTTGACTCAGAAGGAGGCAGCTATGACAATGGGATGCTTGGACAGGCACTTATATGTGGGTGAGATTGAAACCAAAACGTCCTCCCACAGGCATCCCTCTAGACAAATATTGGTTCTTTTTAATGTAAGATATACCACGGCTGGAAACAAAGGGCCTGGATAAATAGGTGTGATCCAAAAATGACACCTTTCCTCATCTCTTCTCCTTTTCCCCACCAGACCGAAGCAACATTTGGAGGCAGCTTTGTGACTCCTCCAGCTCACTCTGCCATGTGGAGCACGTTGCCATCCCCGCTCCACAGGCTGCCCACAAAGTCTGGTCTCTGTCCTGGGCCCACAGATACTCATCCCTGAGCTGCAAGAGCAGCTCCAAATTGGTTGGTTATACAGAGCAGGTGGCAAATCACCGATCCATGCCAGGACTGAGAGGACTTCATTGTTAAGGTGTTTTACCCTTTTACCTGCATTCATGCTACAGAGATACAAGTGGCTACACAGCTTACAGGACTTAATCAGACCTGCTGTGCTGGATCCAGAGATGCAAAGCGCGTGCTGAGGAGGCATGGCAGGGATTCCAGTACAGTGACTAGAATAGGAAGATGTGTACGTATGTGTGTGGCAGAGGATGGAAATTAGCACAGGCAGCTGCCCATCAAACAGCACTGGACTACATGGTGTACTGGGCAACGGTCACAGAGGCACAGGGGGCTATTTTGTCCTCAGTCTGTGTTCCAGACAGTCCATGCTAGGTTGGCTGCTTCCCAGTTGGCGGTTCTCCCCAGTACAACTGGAAGAGCGACGATCACATGTCAGCATGCAGACCAAAATCTATTTTTCTGAGGGGAAAAAACCAAACCAACACTCTCATTAAAAACACCATTCCCCACATCAAAGAACAGCAACATCAATAACGCCCCGCACCTACCCAGATATAGAGGGCATATTTGAAAGGCAAACCTGAGAAGCCTTGCCAGGTTCCCTTGCCTACGGGCAGGAGAGGTCATCTCTGCCCCAAAGCAGGAGCCAGTGCTTGGCAATGTTCAACTGATGGGTCAGAAATGCCTTCATACTGGTTGGGTTATCTTTACTGGAATAGTTTATGTTATTCAGCTGATTTCTGAGCAACAATAACAAGAACATTCCCTCCTCACTGAAAGACAAAGTCTATCAGGGTAGTAATTTTCCTCATGAAATACACAAGTAATCCAAGGGCTGGAGCTCTACTCCAAGAGTCTGGAACAGGCATTTTTTTCTATGTATTAGCTTCACCATCATGATGGAGCTTCAAAGGAGAGCTAAAATGTCAGATGTGCTTCAGTTTATATATCTGTGTGTGCCAAAGGTCCAGCATGGAACCTGTTTGAAACGAGCTGCTTTCCACCACAAAGGACTGTGGCTCCCCATCCAAGGGGATGGAGTCGGCGGCGTAGTCATCTCTTTCTCCCCTTTCGTTTCTATCAGCTCATATATTCTAAGCATGCACAAACGTGTTGTCGTCTTAGAAAACAGGCTTCAAAAACAAGGGGAAAGATGTGTTTTTCCAGGTCTAGATGGCTCAAAGGATTATACAGCTACAAAGATCTACCCACGAGGGGACGCACACGAGGAGGCAGAAGACAATATGATGGGGAGAATAATTAAAAAAAACCAACCCAAGGCAGCTCACTGGACTACGAAAAAAAGGTGGTGTTGAAAATGTAAAAATCCCCAAACCTGACGCTTCTCAGGATCCTAACCAGTAACTGCTGAAGCTGGGAGAATACAAAGATCATTGAGCTGGAATATTGGTAGTAGTTCTAACAAGGAGAATAAAGGCCACAAGATGTAGTTTCCTAATTTTCCCCCCCCAGTACCAGGAATGAATTCCCTGAGAAAGCTGTGCCCTTGTGGAAGGCGTGAAATCTTCTGCTTAATATTTACGCCTTTACCGAGCGGTAATATGGAAAACAGGTTTGAGGAATGTAAAAGCAGGCAGCTTGGGGAATACTCTGGGCCTGGGCTGAGCCTCTGCAGAGGCAGACAGCCACCTACTGCCAAAAAAATGAAACAGAAAGCAGCCCTTCCCAGAGCTGCATTACAGAATCCGTGCCTCACGTGAGGCAGCTTTGCTTGGCACACCAAGCAATCCATGCTACCCAGCGTCAGGACAAACCTGTCTCGGGAAACAGCCTGTTTTTTTCTCTTCCTGACATGTTCGTGCTGCGTCTGGGGGGAGGGTGGAAGGGGGGGGGGAAGTGGAAATCCGAAGTAGATGATGGAGTGGAAGCCTTTTCCATACAGATACGCTGCAGGTTTTCAGTTTCCATGTATGGAAAAGCCCTTCTCCCTCCCCCTCCACCCTCCTCGACACGCACAGTCGAATTCACAGAGAATCCCCACAGACCCGAAGCGCTCCGAGCTCTGACAGCGAAGGGCGGGCGAAAGGAGGCCAGCAGCGCAAATTGGAGCAATGGGAGTCCCCTGCAGGTAGCCGAATAGCAGATTATCCAGGCGCCACGGCCTGCAGCTTCCACCTGGAAGGGAAAAGAAACAAAAGGCTCCCTTTGGTCCCAGGGTTCTGCAGGAATTAAACGCAGCTCCCCTTTGCGGCAGACCCAGGCTCTCACCAGGCAGTGGGGCCGCCAGTGAACTCCCCAGGCTGTCCTCAGGGAACGGCCTATTTTAAGCCTGCTTGCAAACATCTCCCTGTGTATGCGCTTTATTTTCATGGAAGAATAATTTAATCTTCATTGCCATCATTAATTTTTGACAGAGAGCACCATACGACATCCTGTTTACAGCCCACTAAATCTCCATTAGGAAGCCATGCTTACAGAAAAGAGAACAATCTGAAGAGCCATGTTAACTTTTATGATTACATCCCAGTCCTGAAATACAAAAAGATGATTAAAATTACAAAATAAATGGGGAAAAAAAAAAGAAAAAAAAGGAAAGGAATACCCTCCCCCCCACCCCCGGCCAACATTAACGTTTTGCTATGCTGCTTTCGGGTTCCCAAACAAGAAAATCTCATGTAAATAACCTATAGTAACACAGCAGATGTCTGGGAAACGAGAAATATGTATAATATATTGGCATTCCTCCTTGTTGCAGGATTTCCCCTGTTGTTTCCAGCTGTGTTGAACAGCTCGGGTAAGTGTCGCTATTCGGAGCCAGCAGAAATCCTGTGACAGAAGCAGAGATTGATCTCCGATGAGTGGGATTTTGCTACTTGCACTCAGACCCTCTCCTGCAGTCACCTAAGGAGAAGTTTGGTGAGAATTATTCATTTCCCCGGGGTAAAGCTATGCAAAACCAAAACCCACCATCAGCAATGAGAACTGAGGGCCAAGAGCTTCAGATGAATTTCAATATGGAGGAGTCACGCACAGAATCACAAACTTGGAAAAGACCTTTAAGATCATCAAGTCCAACCATTCCCATCCTATGCTAAACCATATCCCATAAATACCTCATCTAGGGGGGCACTTGTAAAGCTATCATCAAATGTGACCACCTGCAAAACCTACATCAAGGTAACCACCACTTGAGCAGGTACAGCAGATCAGATCTCTGTTGCTGTCACCTGCTTCTGACACATATCAAGAGCATATGGATGTTTCATCACCATTTTTCAGCGCAGCCACATTACCAGCATCAATCCTGGCTAGAGTTGGACCTGCTCACCTGCAGCAGGGCTCCACACTGAGACAACCTACAATGCCAGCTTTGGGCTGGCTGCAACCTGGTCCTATGCGTCTGGCCATTTTAGGGATAGTCCCTTGAACAATCAAGTGCCCCCATGTTCAGGGTCTGCTCTGAAGAGCAGGTCCCTGGCCTGCCACCTCCACCGCATGCCTGTACTCTGCTTAGGAGGTCCAAGTAAGGTGGGTGACAGGCAGACGTTTTACCCTTTAGGGTGCTGTGTGACACAAGAGGCATTCACTAGCCAAGACATGGCATGCAATGATTGTATCATGTCAACAAAAGGGAAATCCCACTGTTTCGACAACGGTGTGCCCAAGTTAGGCACACACAATTAATTTAACACTTCCTCAGAAGTCAGAGAAACAAGAGAGGACCCTCCAGGGAGCAATTCCAGGCTCAGACAAACTCAATTACTCAGAAGTTAACATAAGGTCTGGATTATCCTCCGGAGGTCTCCTACTCCTCCCCCTCCTGCAGAGTGCACAGCAACACTCAAGTAAGTGCCTGACGTTGTGGGGTAAATCTGGACAGTAACTGTCTTCTGACCCACCACCGTTCCTTAGCTTTGACATCAGACTTTCACTTTTGTAGTGGTTTGAGGGACATCTACTACAGCCAAGACTTCTAGCCCTACCTAACTACTGCAGAAGGAGACTATCCTTTTTGAGTATATATTTTGGTAAGTATCCTGTTAAGTATCCTGTGAAGCATTTAAGTATATATATATTTATATAAGTACTTCTCTTTCAATCTGGTTTCTAGCAGCTATCATTCTTTACATACACTCAAGATCCTCTGGATTTAAGAAAGTTGAGTCATAACTCAATACTCTAAAATAATCCTCCTGAACACTAGCTCCCAGTCACTGGTTCCTAGTGGGTAACCTCAGTGGCACTGTTGAGGGGACAGCTCACCAACATGCAGGGCAAACCCAGGTTTGTGTGGGTATCTCCCACTCAGTGGGAGTCTCTGGAAAGAAGAGATAGAAGGAAATAAAGATGGTAACAATTAGACATTACAAAAAACAGCACTGTTATTAAACAAGTTTCATAGATTAAAAAAACCCCCCACCAAACTATATATGGGGGTTGGACTCCATGATCTCTTGAGATCCTTTCCAACCCCTACAATTCTGTGACTCTGTGATAAATATTCTATAAACATTTATAATTGTGTATATTTTACAAATTTAGTATTCATTAGTCTGTTCAGCCTCTCAGAACCTAGCAGCAGGCACCTGCAACTCACTCTGCTAGAGGAATGAATAAAATTCTGTGGATTTTATTCTTTTTTTGAGTGCTATTTTCTACTTGGGAGATAGAAACAAAATGAGGAATGACTAACAGTTTTGACTGTTTCCTACCAAGTTCCCCTCAGAGCTGAGTGTTTTGCAAAAAGAGCAGGAGACATTTTAATCACTGCCTTCAAATGCTCCTATTCATAGCCTGACACTACTGGTGGCTGTCAGATATGACCACCTTCTTCTTGATTTCTTCTTTTTGTTTTTAATTTACTTTTATTATTACTACAGCCTGCTGAACCTCACACTCCAGCCAAGGCATCACAGCACAGCCTTCATCTGGGAGACTCCGATGTTGTCCTGTTTGACACCTCCTCTGCAACCCACACGTGCACTTCCCCAATTCTATTTCTTGCCTCCTCCACCCTTTTTTTTTTTTAATAAAGAAAAGTTGTTCTCCTTTCTCACAGCTTAATGTCCCCAACTGCTTCTTGCCTATTTCCCACACTGATCACAATTGCCCTCCCCAAGTCTTTTCCTCCCTCAGCCCTCATAGCCCCCATGCTCCTTGTGCTCCTGCTTCCCAGCCCTACCTCAGCCTCCATCAGGGGTTTGCTAGGAGGCTAGTCAAAAAGCAAAGGAAGACTACCCCTCAGCCCCCAAAGAGCCCACCTCACCTTTGCTGTCCACACTCCTCCGTGGAGCTCTCTCTACTGCTGTGGGTTTGCTCTACCACCACCTGCATCTGCCCCTTCACTGAGGCTGAAGCATAAGGAGCAGGGAGGGCACACTGACATGGTCTTGTTTTCTCTGAAGATTATTACATAGCTTCTTAATTGCCCAGGTCATCACCACCATCTCAGCCTGGTGCCCTGTGGCAGGGAGGGACAGGACAACATCTGGCCTAATCCTTGCCCCCTGTGAGCCACCTTTTCCTTCTCTCTCCTTTTCCTGCAGCGTGTGGAGCGGAGAGCAAATAACAAAGCTTTTAGTGTGGGCTGTGGTCAGAAAGGAACAGAGTGAAATGGTTACTTTTACTGGTATTTCTTTGTTTCCATGGCTATCAGGGACCAAACTGAGTAAGGAGGGAGCATCAGCAACCACATCACCTCAGTGCTGTGGTTAAAAGGCTGCAAACCCTGCTGAGAAACTGGTGATCATCCTTTTGCTTTCTTCTCCCATCTGCATTGAGAGCTTTCCTGTTTAATTGCTCTGACAACACTTGCCCGGTGGAGATCAGATGTAGGACTTAGAAGACAGAGTAACTACTAACAAATGTAACAATTAGATTATGCAAATGAGAAGAATGCTTAAATACTTAGGGAGCAGGCTTTGCAGAAAGTTCAGCCTGGAGAAGAGAAGGCTGCGGGGGGACCTCACTGCAGCTTTCCAGTAGCTGAAGGGAGCATACAAACAGGAGGGGAATCAACTTTTTAAAAGGGTAGATAATGGCAGGACAAGGGGGAATGGATTAAAGCTAAAGGAAGGAAGGTTTAGATTAGCTGTTAGGGGGAAGTTCTTTACAGAGAGAGTGGTGAGGTGCTGGAACAGGCTGCCCAGAGAGGTGGTGGATGCCCCATCCCTGGAAGTGTTCAAGGCCAGGTTGGATGGGGCCCTGGGCAACCTTGTGTAGATCCAGGCCTGGAGGTTGGTGGCCCCTGCCTGTGGCAGGGGATTTGGAACTGTATGATCCTTGGGGTCCCTTCCAGCCCAGACCATTCTATGATTATAGAATTAATTCTATGATTAAAGCTCAATGCCCCAAACCTTTGCAAGCTCGATGCTTAATCCTACATGGTATAACAGCCATGACTGCGTGTGGGTTTTCATGTGGAGGGAAAGGAGGTGTTCAAGGCTTCTGTCAAAAGGTGCCCACAGGAACTTGGTACATTGGTTTTACCAGCCCTGCACAATTAAAGAAATAGGCTACAAGCCCTTGAGCCCCTTTAAGCATTTACATGGACAGAGCAGTGTATATTTTTAACATTAAAAAACTCAACAAAAACACCAACCAAAGACCCCCAAATACACCTGTTCCATTGGAGAGTTACAGAAAGCTAACCCCAAAGAGACTGTGTGCTCTCACTGCCTGGCTCGGTACTTGGATGTTTCTGAAAACAAGAGGTCCCTTTTGCTCACAGCTCAGAGGCCAAGTCCAATTGATGTGGAGTTGGGGTTTGTGCCCTGCATCTTCACTCAAAAGTTCACCTCTTCTCTTCTTGGATTTCAGAAGTTTAAGTGGTGTTTAAGTGGGAAGGGGGTAAAGTTTTGCTCGCTTCAGTGCTAAAGGGCCCCAGGGTTCGTAGCAAAACCTAGCACATGGCTTGTTTCACATGTGACAACAGCAGCACCTCGGATCTTGGCATACGTGGAGGTACAGTTAAAGTGCCAGGCTCTTCTCCCTTTCCTTGCCCTCCCTGACACGGTGACTGGAGACCCCGATTCTGGGCTCCATGACCAAGGAAGGGCCAGAAAGTCCTGTCAGGATCCTGGCTCACACAGGGGAGCAGGGAGAGAGTCTTGTGCACACTCTGAGGAGCAGAGGATCTGCCACAGCCCAGATAGCCTGAAGGTTCATGTTTTGTTTAACAGCACATTCATTATCATTTCCCTCAAAGCATGCCATAAATGGGAGAGTCAGTAATTGAGATCCTTTGAGGGTCTAATCACGCTCATCATTTGAATCTCTAAGTATAAGAATAAGCAAACAGGCTGTGAGGGCTGGCTGCATTATACATTTCCACTTCTATTTTTTACCCAGGATATGTTTCTGACCAGAAATTAGGCCTTCACCTTTCTTAATGATTGTGTTAACCCTGAGGCTGCTATATAGAGGGAGAAAAAAGGAGATTCCACACCATGGCTCTTCTTGGTGGTGGTTGGGGAAGATGGGAGAGAAGAAAGGAACAGGAAAATATTTTAGGACCTAGCACAGCCAGAGAAAGGAGGTTCAACACTGCCAAGTGTAGGGTGTTGCACTTGGGCCGGAAGAATCCCAGACATAGATACAGACTGGGAGAAGAGCTCCTTGAGAGTAGCCCTGCTGAGAAGGACTTGGGGATTCTGGTGGATGAGAAACTTGAGCCAGCAGTGTGCTCTTGCAGCTTGCAAGGCCAATGGTATCCTGGGCTCCATCAGAAGAGGGGTGGCCAGCAGGGACAGGGTGCTCTGCTCTGCCCTCTTGAGGCCCCATCTGGAGTCCTGTGTCCAGATCTGGGGCCCCCAATCAAGAAAGATGTGGAACTGTTGGAGAGGGTTCAGAGGAGGGCCACGAGGATGATTAGAGGGCTGGAGCACCTGCCCTAAAAAGAGAGGCTGGGGGAGCTGGGCTTGTTCAGCCTGGAGAAGAGAAGGCTGCAGGGGGACCTCATTGCACCCTTCCAGTACCTGAAGGGGGCATACAAACATGAGGGGATTCAACTTTTTAAAAGGGCAGATAATGGCAGGACAAGGGGGAATGGATTAAAACTAAAGGAAGGAAGGTTTAGATTAGATATTAGGGGGAAGTTTTTTACAGAAAGAGTGGTGAGGGGCTGGAACAGGCTGCCCAGAGAAGTAGTGGATGCCCTGACCCTGAAAGTGTTCAAGGCCAGGTTGGATGGGGCCCTGGGCAACCTTGTGTAGATCCAGGCCTGGAGGTTGGTGGCCCTGCCTGTGGCAGGGGCGTTGGAGCTCTATGATCCTTGGGGTCCCTTCCATCCCAGACCAGTCTATGATTCTATGATTCTATATCAAAAATTCAGTGAGAATTAATCATGGAGGGGTGCCTATAGAGCTCATGCTGCTTCAAAAAGACTAAATCAAACCTTCCCACTTCTAAAAGTAAGCACCAACAAAATGGTTGTACATGGAACCATCCCCCTAAACTCATCATAACTGCCCCCTTGGGCCCACACTGCTCTTCATATCAGCTCTCATCCTTCTTCCCACCTCTTTGGTTTGATTGCACATTTCTTGGGACACTATACATCTTTCACCTTCTCACCAGACGTGTGCTGCAGCATCTTTATAGGCTCTGCTATATGGCAAGTGAGTAGCATTTCCAAAATGCAGGTTTCTCCCCTTAGCAACTTCACACCCTTTCAGTGGTTTGGCTCTGTACGGCGCTGTGATCATTTCAGGTGGTGCTCGCTCTTTGTAAGGAGGACAACTGTCAAGAAGCCAGAAATCCTCAAAAATTGGTGTGTTATTACATGCTTTAATATAAATAAGCTACTGTAAGAGCACAAGGGTTTGCCACATCTACCTTACGACTTCCATGATTCCATTCCATCCTGCCAACCCACACGCAACCAGTTTACACAACCCCCCCTTCCAGCTAAACTCAAGTTTCCTCCAGCACAGTTTCACTGCATCAGCCTTACTTCCACTGAGAGGCAGTTAAAAAACCTTCAAGACCTTCATTTAGGTCATCTAAACCCTGGACCTTCAACATGAAGCCAGCTATGCCAGGTACATGGAGTGTCCTCTTGCATTGCTTGTGCAATAACAACTGCAGGAGCACATGAACTAACGCCAGGGAGCTGCCAGACAAGGCTCTCTGCCTTTTGGCAAGATATGGGTGGCAATGCTCATGGACAATACCCACTGGGCTGATAGAAAACCACAGAGGTTTCATGCTACATTTCTCCAGCAGGCTGGGGTTGGTGAGAACATCGCCCACAAAACAAGGAGATGGTCAGTGATCTGACCGTTCAGTGAGGGGTCCAGTTCTGGGCCCCTCAGTTCATGAAGGACATAGAACTCCTTGAAAGAGTCCAGTGCAGGGACACCAAGATGCTTAAGGGAGTGGAACACCTTCCTTAGGAGAAAAGGAGTCAGGAGGATGGAGCCAGGCTCTTCTCAGTGATGGCCAGCCATAGGACAAGGGGCAATGGGTGCAGGCTGGAGCACAGGAAGTTCCATGTGAATGTAGGGAGGAACTTTTTCACTGTGAGGGTGACAGAGCAGTGGAACAGGCTGCCCAGAGAGGTTGTGGAGTCTCCTTCTCTGGAGATATTCAAAACCTGCCTGGATGCATTCCTGTGTGATTTAGTCTAGGTGATCCTGCTCTGGCAGGGGCATTGGACTCAATGATCTTTTGAGGACCCTTCCAACTCCTAATGTTCTGTGATTATGTGATCTCACCCTTTGTGAAGGATACAAGCAGGAGGGGAGAGACTAAACAAGGAGTGTCCAGCTGGCTTGAAAGGAAAACAAGATACACAGCAGGATCCCATCTTCCTGCAGAGGATAAAAGGTGGGAAAATAGGAGGAAAAGAAACACACAGAGTTTAATACCAGTTTGCACATTTTGTTCTGAGCAGAAAGTCAGTGGGGACCTGCCTGGGTCAGGATGCAAAGAGAGTTGGTACCAAGTGTCAGAGCTGGGCTACCCTCCACTGCACCTTTCCCTCCGTGTGTTGACATAACCAAATCACCCAACCCTTTCCTACAAAGCAGAAGTTTGCTGCAGCACTATGTCAAGCTTATTCTTACACAGAAGTGAGGAAGCAAAAGCTTTGTGGAGAACTTGAGCTACTGGTCTCTTAGAAAACTCTTAGAGGTTACCCTCCCAAAGACATAGTATTACAGTTATGCACAAACACGTGTTACTGAGAAAGCAGTTGTGCCACTGTGAGCAATTCAGTCACCTGCCACACCTCGTTTCCCTTCACTGGTCCATCTGGAGTAGGAAGGACCATGTAGCTTTTACATGTTTTAGCCAGAAATTAGTAAAATTTATGTTCCTCCAAAAAGACTGCTACTCTTGCTCCTTCCACAGTATGCAAAACCAGGAGTCAATGAAAAAAAAACAACCTCTAGGCTGTCTTAAGAGCATTATTTGTAAATCAAAGATGAAGGCACATATTTACCAACACTATCAAGTATTTTTATTTGTATGTGTTTTAAAGAAATGACTTTGAAGTACTTTTGGGCTGTTCTGGGAATATAATCTGATTTTATATAATCATTTCAGCCCATGAAAGCCCCCTGAAGTTTTCAGGATTATCAGGAGGGCAGAGGGTAAAAATATCCCAAATTTTGGTCAGGGTGATGACTTGGTGATGCACCCAGCCCCAACAGCTCAGCAGGCAAAAGACGGTGAGGAGCCACTGCTCCCTGGGCTGCGCAACCCCATCCCTGATACCAGGACCGCAGGCCATGTGGGATGGAGACGTACCTGGTCGACAAGATCTTTTAAGATCCTCCTCTCCCTTTCCAAAGCCTTAAGCACTGCTGAAGTGAACATCTTTTCTAACTGCTCCTTAAACAAACATGTGACATCAAGAACTTATCCCGTAGATTCCCCTTCATCTATATTTACCCAGGCGTAATACCAGCTGCCTACACGATTCCTGCCTTACTAATGCACAGCAATAACCATAGATCCACCCACAGCCCCTCTATTTCGGTGGAGTGCAGAAATAGACATTAAACCTATAAATGTCAGAGCATGCCTCCGTTTTAGAGGGTAGTATTTAGTATTATTTAAATTAGCCCTTGAATGATGTTTCCACAACGTGATAGCTTTCCAAACGATGGTATATTGCACAGGAAGAGCGCTGGCCCTGCTCTAAGCACCTCCAACCCATTAGGCCCGACTATAATTTGGCGCTGTTAGAAAGGCAAAGGCATCGTAGAAGAGACGCGGTCTCTTTATTTATGCCCAGAAGTCCCCCAGGGAAACGCTGATGCTGTAATTACCTGAGTAGGGTTTGAACATTAGGCTCTGGTTGGGAGGTAAACATGCCTTGTCCTTGTTGTCCAGAGCAAGGATGGGCTCCATTAGAAGAGAGGTGGCCAGCAGGGGACAGGGAGGGGTGATTGTCCCTCTCTACTCTGCCCTCGTGAGGCCCCATCTGGAGTCCTGTGTCCAGATCTGAGGCCCCCAATACAAGAAAGATGTGGCACTGTTGGACAGGGTTCAGAGGAGGGCCACAAGGATGATTAGAGGGCTGGAGCACCTGCCCTACAAAGAGAGGCTGAGGGAGCTGGGCTTGTTCAGCCTGGAGAAGAGAAGGCTGCGGGGGGACCTCATTGCAGCCTGCCAGTACCTGAAGGGAGCTTAGAAGCAGGAGGGGATTCAACTTTTTAAAAGAGCAGATAATGGCAGGACAAGGGGGAATGGATTAAAACTAAAGGAAGGAAGGTTTAGATTAGATATTAGGGGGAAGTTCGTTACAGAGAGAGTGGTGAGGTGCTGGAACAGGCTGCCCAGAGAGGTGGTGGATGCCCCGTCCCTGGAAGTGTTCAAGGCCAGGTTGGATGGGGCCCTGGGCACCCTTGTGTAGCTCCAGGCCTGGAGGTTGGTGGCCCTGCCTGTGGCAGGGAGGGTTGGAGCTCTGTGATCCTTGGGGTCCCTTCCAACCCAGACCAGTCTATGATTCTATGATTCTATATATTTGAGAACAGCTGGCTGGGTGGTTGGAACAGCGTGTCGTCTTCCTCGTGTCCTCTGTGTTTCAGAGTAGTCGTGACATCTGAAAACAGTGCAGCTGGGGGCAGATGTGTTAACTGCAAAAACAGAAGTAGCAAACCATAGGTTGTTTTTTGTTTTGGTAGCATTGGGAAAAAAATAGGAGCAAATCCTTAACGTTTGTTCTGATCAAGATTAATGAAAAGAAAACCTGGAACAAAGAACTCTTTCTTTCAGATTTAATGGACATAGGGAAGCTTATTGCAAGGAAGCCTTATTTAAGAAGAAAAGAACCCAAACAAACCAAAACCCAAAAATGAGTAAGTGCAGAATCAGACTGCAGTTAGACCAGAGCTGCTCAACGCTGGTTCCGAGACACATCAAAATAAATCCTGCTCAACCAGAACAGGAGAAAAAGAGATGCCCGGGCCCAGATTTCTGGGGACAACATGCCTGTTGTAGGGTGCAAAAGTGCTTCCACAGTTGTCTCACACAAAACCAGAGGCCAAGCACCACAATTGAGGCATCTGTTTCTGAAAGGACCTTATCTGCCATTTACCAAGTCCTGTTGTTACAGTGAATCCTTTGACCGGAATCACAGAATGATAGGGGTTGGAAGGGACCTCCAGAGGTCATCAGGTCCAACCCCCCTGCCAAAGCAGGTTCCCTAGGACATATCTAACAGATAAGCATCCAGACAGGTCTTGAATATCTCCAGAGAAGGAGACTCCACAACCCCCCTGGGCAGCCTGTCCCAGGGCTCTGTCACCCTCACTGTGAAAGAGATCTTCTCATATTGGTGCAGACCTTCCTGTGCTCCAACTTGAGGCCATTGCCCCTTGTCCTGTCCCCACAGACCACTGAAAAGAGGCTGGCCATTTCCCCCTGTGTCCCACACTTGAGATATTTATAAACATTAATCAGATCCCCTCTTAGTCTTCTTTTCCCAAGGCTGAACAGCCCCAGTTTTTTCAGCCTATAAGAAATATAATATTTTATTTCAAACACGAGGTTGGTCCTCGAGCTTCATCAGGAAGGAGAGTAAGTTCATTCTCCCCTCTAAAAGAAGAGCCATAGTGCACTGCTCACACACTGTGCATGGCACTGGAGCAGTGCAGCCAGGACACCTCACCCACGCTGAGAGCTTAAAGCTCAAAAGCAACAGTGACACCTCGTGGGATGACATCTAATGACTACGGTTTCTTCTGAAGCATGGATTTCAGCAGGTGGAGTAGTAAAACAATGAAGAGAAATGGTTTTTTCCTAGTCCCCTTTTGCCAAGTGCTGGGGAGGGTAGCACAGACAGCCCAGCAGCTTCATACAAAACCCATCTTGTAAGCTCCTGGGCAAGTGCTGATGGGGCGCTGAGTGGCTCTGGGAGCCTGCTGCAGGGGTTTAGTTAGCATCAGCACTTAATCTGAAGGAAATCTCACACTCATCCCCACTCAGTCTGATTTGTTTTGTGTCCTAGCACTTGTCTCAGGAGATAAAACTATAGAAGACATCTTTCAGGAGCACAAACTGCACTGGGCAAATGGGTGCTCAGTCCACTGGACCAGGCTTGACCTCATCTGAAGCAAGGAGCCCTGAGATGCAGCACAGCAGTGATGTCCAGCCCTCACAGAGCCAAGCACAGACCCATCTGCATTCTTGGATGTTTTGCAAGCCAGGCTCTGCATGGTGTTATTGCAGCTGCTTCCAGGCTCCAGCTAACAGGGATCTACTCTTCACACTGTGCCTCTGCATATCTCTGTTCCCCAGGACTGTCAATAACACTAAATTAGGAGGAACCGTAGGGCTCCCCTGAGGGTAGAGAGACCTTACAGATGGACCTGGATAGAGGATAGAGCTGGGCAATCATCAACCGTGTGAAATTTAACAACAGCAAGTGCTGGTTATATACACAGATTCGGGGATGAGAGTCTGGAGAGCAGCCCCACAGAAAGGGATCTGGGGGTTTGGGTTGATGGCAGATTGAACATGAGTCAACAGTGTGCCCTGGCAGCCAAAAGGGCCAACCGTGCTCTGGGCTGTGTCACGCACGGCATCGCTGGCTGCTCGAGGGAGGCGACTGTCCCGCTCTGCGCTGCACTGGTGCAGTTTTGGGCACCTCAGTGTAAGAAGGGCATCATCAAACAGATGGGTTTGTGATCAGTGGAGTAGAATCTGACTGGAGGCCTGTGACTAGCAGTGTTCCCCAGGGCTCGGTGTTGGGTCCAGTCCTGTTTAATATCTTCATTAACGACCTTGATGAGGGAACAGCATCCACCCTCAGCAAGTGCCGATGATACAAAGCTGGGAGGAGTGGCTGACACGCAGGAACACTGCGCTGCCATCCAGAGAGACCT
>VZTU01000095.1:0-67496 GCA_013400835.1 Zapornia atra | reverse complement strand
TGGTCAGACCCCACCTGGAGTACTGTGTCCAGTTCTGGGCTCCACGGTATAAAAAAGACAGGGATCTCCTGGAGAGAGTCCAGAGAAGGGCTACGAAGATGATTAAGGGCCTGGAGCATCTCCCCTATGAGGAGAGGCTGAGTGAGCTGGGACTGTTTAGTCTAGAGAAAAGAAGACTTAGGGGGGACCTAATTAGTGTTTATAAATATCTTAGGCATGGGATGCGGGGGGAGTTGGCCAGCCCCTTTTCAGTGGTCTGTGGGGACAGGACAAGGGGCAATGGCTGCAAGTTGGAGCACAGGAAGTTCCGCACCAACATGGGGAAGAACTTTTTCCCAGTGAGGGTGACAGAGCCCTGGGACAGGCTGCCCAGGGGGGTGGTGGAGTCTCCTTCTCTGGAGATATTCAAGTCTCGTCTGGACGCCTACCTGTGCAGTATGAGCTGGGGAGCTGCTTTGGCAGGGGGGTTGGACCCCATGATCTCTTGAGGTCCCTTCCAACCCCTACGGTTCTGTGATTCTGTGAAACTATTAGTGTGAGCAGAGGGGGGCCACCAGGATGGAAAAAGGCCTCGAGGGCAAGACTTATGAAGGGCAGCTGAGGTTACTTGATTTCTTCAGCTTGTAGAAAGCCGAGGGGCGACCTCATCGCCGTCCACATCTTCATAAAGGGGGACAGCAGAGGGGGAAGTGCTGGTCTCTTCTCTCTGGTGACCAGTGACAGGAATGAGGCTGCATCATGGGAAGTTCAGACTGGACATTAGAAAAAGGTTCTTCACTGAGAGGATGTTTCATCGCTGTTACAGGCTCCCCAGGGAAATGGTCACAGCACCAAGCCTGTCAGAGTTCAAGATGCTTCTGGACAACACTCCTTATCATATGGTTTAGCCTCAGGTAGTCCTGAGAGAAGCAGGGAGCTAGACTTGATGATCCTTATGGGTCCCTTCCAACTTGAGATACTCCACAGTTCTATTTTGGGTAGCCCATTTGTCCAGACAAGGAAAAAGTAACTAAGTTCACACCAGCTCTCTCTTTACTATGTGTTTCTTGTAGTCTGGGACAAGGTTTTCAGCTGGATGGCTACTCTCAATGTGAAGAGAATGCTTGTATTATACAGAATGTTTCATTCATGCTCAAAATTGGGTATCACAGTTTAAACTTTTTAGACAAAAAATGGCCAAAACCTTCTAAACATCTGCAGTTCCAAATACTAACTGAATGCAGGTTGATGGAAGTAATCATTCAGACAGGGAGCAGCAGAGTACACGCAGCCAGGGTAACTAGGTCTCTGTTTAGAAGTCAGATGCAGGTGTTGTTCCCACACCAAGAAGTGACATCTCTCAGTCCAGCCATTTTACAAGCACAAGCTCACTCAATGCTTCTCCCAGCGGGCATTCTGGCAGGACACGGTGTATGGCATCCATTTCATGGCTCAGCACATGCTCTAACCAAAGAGAAACTCAATGTATTAAAACCTTCTTTCTTTTTCCAGAGAGAACACTTGGATAAGTTGCAATTTGAGCACAGGAACAGTTTGGGTAAGCTCCAAGAGAAGTTGCTCTGATGGTAAGACTAAAAACAACTATGCCCTATGAAGAAGTAGTAAAAGTGGAAAACCTTCTCCACTCAAATGAAAACAGAAGCACTGCCAGCTCCTTCATTTGGTCCAGAATCAAGGTCATCATCAAACCCAAACAAGACACCAAGTATCAATCCACCCAGGTCCCACCTCATCGCAAGCCAGTCAGCACACAGCCCATGAGCTGCTCAAGGCACACAGTAGTCTCTGGAAAAGAAAGGCAAATTTTGGTCAGTCTAATCCCTAGAAAGGCTGAGGAAGGCAAAGCCCGTGTCAAATGCATTCAACAACTAACACTGGCAGTAAAAGCGATGGAAATACAGAAATCAGCTGCAGTTCCTCAAATGGATGGTGTAAGCCTGGCCTAAAGCTTGCAACGTTACAGCCTGTGTGTGCCTGTCAACACCCATCCACAAAGCCTGAGTGGAGATAATGGCTACTAACAGCGCCTGGGGTTATCCACCTCAACACACAGGAGGCTATTTGCACTGACACCTACCTGGCTTTAGGTTCAGATTAAGTGCCCAAACGCACCCCTCCAGACCATGCTAGTAATGTCACATTCTTTGGACCAAACTGCTGAAATTCTTTCCTATGTTACATACTGTGAGGCTTTCTTGTAGTGATACTAAGGGAAGCTGTGTCGTGTTGAACAGGGAATAATCAAACCACTTAAAATTAGATAGATCAGTGATTTCAAGTCAGGACATCAACTGGAACATGCTGTTTATCAGGAGACTGAGTTTTCAGTAACAGCTAATGCTTTTTTAGATAAAAGTGAACAAAATGCACTTAAAAGGCACCTTAAATAGATATTCCTCTTTTTACGAGACAGATACTCTCCCTTTTAGGAGAAGAAATTAAAAAACCCAAACCAAAACAACCCACACGACCTTCTGGCCAAGTTTTCCATCCATACAAGACACAAACCCCAGGAATTCCCTATGTTAGCCCTTCTTACCACTCTGAGCTAATTAAACTGTATTCCTGGCAAGTAGCACACCTCACAAGCTAGTTTTGCTAGCTAAAAGGATCCATCTCTTTCCCAGGCTCCTAAAAAAGCCCTCAGCCAGCAGAAACCCATCCAAGTTCGCAGTCCCTGAAAACAGCAGACACGTTTTCCTCTGGAGTTCCTTCTTTGCAGGTTGACTGCAAAACCAGAGAGGGCTGTTGTGCTTAGCTCAGGCAGAACAATAGCTGTACTCTGGAAACTTTGTTTTTCCAAACAAAAACCCCAGATATGGGAATAAAATGAGGAATTTGTCCAGACCCAGGAACACATCCTTTTAGCTAGCAAAACTTCTCCCAAGTAAATATCCTTCCCAGCTCTGTCTCGCTGCACCTCAGACCTCCCTCTTCAGAGTTGCACAACCAGAACAGAACAGCTGTAAAGATGGGCCTGGGGGAACCTAATGAGGTTCAACACTGCCAAGTGTAAGGTGTTGCACTTGGGCTGGAAGAATCCCAGACATAGATACAGATTGAAAGAAGAGCTTCTTGAGAGTAGCCCTGCTGAGAAGGACTTGGGGATTGTGGTGGATGAGAAACTTAACATGAGCCAGCAGTGTGCTCTTGCAGCTCGCAAGGCCAATGGGATCCTGGGCTCCATTAGAAGAGGGGTGGCCAGCAGGGACAGGGAGGTGATTGTCCCTCTCTACTCTGCCCTCGTGAGGCCCCATCTGGAGTCCTGTGTCCAGATCTGGGGCCCCCAATACAAGAAAGATGTGTTCAAAACAAGAAAGATGGATTCAACTTTTCAAAAGGGCAGATAATGGCAGGACAAGGGGGAATGGATTAAAACTAAAGGAAGGAAGGTTTAGATTAGATATTAGGGGGAAGTTTTTTACAGAAAGAGTGGTGAGGTGCTGGAACAGGCTGCCCAGAGAGGTGGTGGATGCCCCGTCCCTGGAAGTGTTCAAGGCCAGGTTGGATGGGGCCCTGGGCAACCTTGTGTAGATCCAGGCCTGAGGTTGGTGGCCCTGCCTGTGGCAGGGGGGCTCTATGATCCTTGGGGTCACTTCCAACCCCGACCATTCTATGATTCTATGAAAAGGATCCATATGATAGACAAGGAGAGGCAAACAGATGGACACAAACACTCACACCGCTCACAGTCCTCTAGATAATGTTCTTCTGGAGATGGTCTGGAGCATAGCTGCTCGGGTGCAGACTTCAGGCTGGGCACTCTAGAGATACCCCGTTACAAGGCTCACATGCTCAGAGTAGAAATACTAATCAAACACGTCCCAGTGTCACGAGGCACTTACCTTATTGATTTTACTTCTGTAGCTTATTCCTACTTCTTGACAGGGTGTCTTTCTCCTCCTCCCAAGATAGATGCACAGCGTACAGTTCATCAAATTACTATTCTCAAGATGCATGTGTACTAAATGAACTGCTACAGAAGAAAAGTACCTTTTAAATCATTTAGTCTTCAGTTATGAACAATGCAAGACTATTTTCCTTGGTAAGAGTTTGTATCCTTCCTGCATCCTTCCACAAATCCTGTAGGTTTTTCTCTGCAGAACCAGAAACTAAAACCAGATCCTTTTTGACTTTTGTGTCAACAGTATTATTGAGAATGAGATTTGTACCTGAAGTGTAGAAAAAATAAAGCTAAGCAGAGGCCATGGGAAATGCAGCAATGACATTTATTGGAATTTCTCCAGGCATTACATGAAAAATTGTCTAAGTGAAACAGAGGGTAAAGCACATTCAGTGCATCTTAAAAAAAAATAAGAGAGAGAAAAAGATGTATCTGAATAACTCTGATTCTTTGCAATACACACTACTGCAGTTCCTGGGATTGGTTTTGTATGTACACAACAGCTAATACTTCCTCAGAATGAAACTGCAAAGAACAGTCTTTTCTCTTGGCATTTCCCCACCTAGTACAATACAATGTTCTCCAAACACCCAGACAGATTCCACATGATTTTATATGCAGTGTTAAGACCTTTCACCCCAACTGTAAAAATAAAGGCTGCTAAGTAAATCAGCATCTTTAATCAAATAAAACACTGTGGAAATAAAAACAACAACAACAACAAAATAACCCACAACCCCAAAACCAGGATTCTCCAAGGCCCTGGAGGTTCCACAGCAGATCAGCACTGTTGTTCCTCACTTTTCCATTAACATAAAGCATAGTACTTAGAAAGCAGTGACACTCGGTCCTTGCTTCCTAAATTGGACAATCTTATGCATAAAGACACTGCTGGATTTGGCACTTTGCTTAATTGCTTTTCTGACTAAAAAAGGAGTAAGTGCTTCCTGAAATACAGTATAAATGGTAAAGAGATAACATGAGCCACTGTAACACTCAACAGTTCAGACATGCACTCCAAAATACATGTCTATTACACATTTGTCTAAGCCTTCTCAAGAGCATTTCCAAATCTATATGCATCTTTTTCTTTTTTATGCCTTTACAAACCTATTTTCTCCCTTGAAATGGTCAGAGCTCACCTCACCTTCTGCCCAGAACATGCGAATTCATGACTTACTTTAAAAAGAAGACCACAAAGCAGTATTAAAACAGGAATCGCCTGGAAAGCAGTTATGAGAACTGCACCTGTACTTCAGAATCCCCTTTGAAACCTATGTCCACTGTCCATGTGAAAACTGAAAGGTATACACTATTGGAAACTCCTTTGGTCCTCTCTCACATACTTATCCTCAACTTCCTGCAACCTGCCTTAATATTCTCTTCCAATAAAATCCAAGAACAGCTTTCTGGCTCCCACTACGGTAAGACAAGGCTTCTTGCCGTTATTTCTTTGGTTAAATGAGAACCTCTGAGACGCCTCTTAGGACAGCAAACTTCCCGCAGAAAATCAACACCGGAATAAATACCACCCTACACCCAGCCTCCCTTCCTTCCTCCTGCCATCACCACCAACCCCAGGACAGGTGGAAGCAGACGGGCTGGGAAGGAAGCAGCGGTCACCGCTAGCTCTTCACAAGTTCCTTACTAGAACTGTACAAGCCCTGCGAGCGCATGTAGGTTGTAACTGCTTCTGAGCTCTGAGCTGCGGCGGCGGAGCTATGGCGCGATGCTTTGGGTTTCCAGGTCCAACATGCAGGGTGGGTTACGCTGCTGACCGGTGCAGCCCAGGCAGTGGATGGCACTAGAGCTCTTCCTGCAGGAACCGAGTCACGATGCTCGTTCTGCTCATTGATCTGCGCACGCAACGTCGATAGAATTCAGAGAGAGAGAGAGAGAGAGAGGGGCAGGCACGCATGAGTTCACAGGGATTCCCCACAGAAGATGTGAAACATGCTGCTCTTCGGAGGGGAAATTACATTCTTGGTTTGTTGTTTTTCTTTTTTTCTTCAAGTATTATTATTCAACATAGATATAATATAAAGATGCCCTATCCTCATTTCACTACGAGACAAGCACATCCAGAGTGAATCTGTAGATCGCTGTTGTCTTGGCTCTGACTACTGAAATGTCTCTTTTCCTGTAGGTTGACTCTAAATATACATCTGCTCATCATAATTACAGGTGAGAATCCTTTATTTTCCCCTTGCAGTTTATTTACACAATCATTTTTAAAAAAAAAAAAAATTAATAGCCTGAATTTGCATACTGACATTTGAAGGCCCATCTGTAGCTATGAGTGTCCCAGCACGAGTTTTGGATGATACTGTTACCTATTGCTAAGTCCTTTGAAAACAGCCACACTTGTCTTTTCTTTCCCTTTTTTTTTTGAAGAAATGCTGCCAAGAAAACCCTGCTTTATGGCTTACTCTTTATTTTATTTTATTGTTTGGATTGTAGTTTACTTCCTTCAGGAGCAGTTCACAGTCAGACAACGCTTCTGCTGGCAAATACTTCACTATCTGTTCAAGAGTCTTTTGGTATGTCATCTTCTCCTGTTCCAGGGACTGAATTGCAGTCTTCATTTTGTTCTCTCGAGTCAAAATACTCTCCAGGCTGGATTCCAGACTTTGGATTTTGGCATGGGCAACCTGTAAAGGATAACATTATCTTTATAATGAATTGAGACATTCTGAATAACAGGGGTTTATGTTATGATACGCCACATATTAAGGAAAGAAGGGAATGACATAGATGTTTCTAGAAGACACCCGTGTAGGCAGATGATGGCTCTGTGATACAAGGAATGCCTCCTGGGTACCATGCATAGAATCTCCCGGCGTGGCCAGATCAGTCTGAAGGGTTTCAGAAAGCTTCATACAGGGAAGGAGATACACAAGCTGCAGCAAGAAAGGGACACCTGGGAGTAACCAGAAACTGGAGCTGCAGGGAGAAAAAGGGAATCACCAGCTGGAGTAGCACTGGAAGAGATGACTTGTCTGACAACGATGGAGCAACAAGAACCCTATGTACTGAATTATCAGGATGGAGAGGTCAGAGGGAAGGAGAACCTCAATGTTAAGTCAGGAAGCAGACACTGTTCCCTGTTCTCCAATAAAAGACCTACAGCTTCCTCTGAGCTTAAAAAAAACCCCACTGACTAGTAAACCAGGGAATTCTGACCACCCCAAGGGGATGGCCCAAGCAGAGGAATGAAGAACCTGGACAAACAAAAAGATGAAGAGGCTAAGGAACTGAGGAAGATATGTTGCAGTATAACAGTCTGGAAGAACAGAAATGTTTCTATAGAGTCTGTCAAATCAGTCAGTCGTAATTACTCCATGCCCTTGGTGCATTTTCAGAACAGAGGTAAAATCCAGGTAGCAGTAAATAAATATTAACACAATAAAAATAGTAATAGTAGTAAAAAGCAAGTGATCCATGTGAACAGTAAAGGAAGGGGGAAGAGAAGACTTCTTTAAAGCACAACTTTATTGGGCAAAGTCTGATGGGCACTCAGCTGTATTTGAGTCTACTAGGAGAGGCCACCTTTCAAAAGCAGGGCAATGAACTTCAGCAGAAGGAAAGAGAATGATACTGCCTAGAAAGGTCTGGAGAAAGCAAACCTATTGCACTATGGATTATTTCCAACAGAGAAACAAAGACATGAAGGGGCAGAGTTGTTCTTTTTCAGTAAGATACACAAAATTTTGCCAACAGATTTTATGGGAGATAAAGGTAGAGGTGTTTTGAGAAAAATAAATCTAAATCAAGAAGGAATAGTCCAAGGAATGACAAAGAAGTTAGACAATTTTTTAACAGGATTAAATCACTATAACTGAGGGAACTGTTCAATCACATAAGGTCTTATGGTTAAATGTCTCACATACATTTTTAAAGAGACACTTATTTCTCTATTGAATCATAAAAATGACCCCTCCACGAGTTTGTGATCTTAAATAATTTACCTGTAGCTTCTCCAACAAATCCATGTTTTGTCTCTTCAGGTGAGTGTTCGCCCTCTCCAGCTTCTCTAGGGGTTCACCTTCATCACAGGGATTCACATTCTCCTGCAGTTCATCCTGCAGAACGTGGTACTCGACTTCGTAGGCATGGAGCTGTTTGGAAATATCCATCTCAAACACCTGCCACGAGACCAAGAACCCAATTTTGAACTTCAGAGGAGAGCACTTACTCCACACGAATGGCTGGCAACTCTGCTTCCTTAACTTAATGTTTTATTCCTGTTTGTCTCAAAGCAGTATTTTAAAAGTAAGTCTTACAGAAAGAACATTTTACCACCTAGAGTTCTTACTGTAGCCACAATGAGCCACAGACTAGAATTCAGTTGGATCATCAATCATACAATTATCAAATACTACCTCTTACCATCAGATATATCAGCAAAAAAGTCTTATTTAATCCAAGAATTTTATAATATGACCAAGTCTTATCATCTTTTGCTCAGGAATATTAAGTTCAAGAGGAACCTCCTTGTGATGGGAGCAGGATCACACAAGGAGGAAGGATAATCCAGGAGCTGTCAGACCTCCACCCTCAAAACCTAGATCTCTTGACTGCAAGTGTCCATTTATCACAGAATCACAGAATCGTAGGGGTTAGAAGGGACCTCCAGAGATCATCGGGTCCAACCCCCCTGCCAAAGCAGCTCCCTAGCTCATATTGCACAGACAGGCGTCCAGACAAGACTTGAATATCTCCAGAGAAGGAGACTCCACCACCCCCCTGGGCAGCCTGTCCCAGGGCTCTGTCACCCTCACTGGGAAAAAGTTCTTCCCCATGTTGGTGCGGAACTTCCTGTGCCCCAACTTGCAGCCATTGCCCCTTGTCCTGTCCCCACAGACCACTGAAAAGGGGCTGGCCAATTCCCCCTGCATCCCATGTCTAAGATATTTATAAACACTAATTAGGTCCCCCCTAAGTCTTCTTTTCTCCAGACTAAACAGCCCCAGCTCACTCAGCCTGTTCTCATACGGGAGATGCTCCAGGCCCTTAATCATCTTCGTATAGACTTGTATAAAAACACTCTTCATGGTGACAGTTTTCCTGTGCTGTGTCTCTGCGTGAAGATAAACTACTTTCTTATTGGGATGTTTGGTGACAAAGCCTTGTGAAGACTATGGAACTGAGCACCTAGAATTGATGGGGCCATATGACCCTTACCTGTTTACACATCTAGTCACAGCCTCCTTTAGACTAGGAAGGCAAGGAAGTCCTTAGTGACATTAATTCTGTTCCTTGTTCTATAGATCACAAACATTACACCAATACAAGACACACATGGATTCTCCAGCAAGGAAAGTTCTGCATTATGCTCACTATTCTGCAGCTAATTACAATAAAGTAAAACTTTAAATTCCACATGGTGTTCAAACTGGGCAAGTGCCATTTTCCTATACATAACTACCCAGTCAACTCTTCATCTGCTTATTACAGTCCTGCATACATCTACATTTTCTTTTGTTATCTGCTATAAAATGATGGTCCTGGGAATGACAACACAGACAGCCAAATGTCTCCTGCAGTCTCCTGGGAATGACAACCTGCAGCCAGCCTAGGTAGGAGCAGTATGATACAGGCAGTCTAGATGTGAAGTCAGACCCAGAAAGCTGCTCAGCACAACTGTGCACCACAGGCAAGCAGGCGACCTTCCTCTCAGAGCTGAGCTGACCTGTGTAAAACCACATCCACCTCCACTCTGGCTACATCACCTGGGTTTGAGCAAAGCCACTTCTACCATGCTCACCACTGCATGATTGCTCTTCAACCCACACAGACCACAGGACAGATGTGATTTCTAACAGTATCTAAAACACTGAACTACCATCTCTCGTTGTCAGGATCAGTGAGTTGTGAAGAAGGTAACTGAAGTGTCTGACACCGGTTCAGCGTGGCAGTTAGAACTGGTGCAGTGAGGAAATGAGGGTTTGCACATTATCTAAAGATGAATTCTTCACTGACAGCACCTGAAGTGTTCAAGTGTTAAACAAGCCATGGGAATGCAGCGTTAGCTGCACCTCTGCATACAGGGGTGGTTTGCTAGAGCTCTTCTGTTACCTCCCAACTGCCACCTGAAGGGGCAAAACTACTCTCAGGTTCACAGTTAAGCTATGAGACTGAGGATGATTTTCAATCTTCAGCTTCAAGGCAGAAGAAGAGGATGTAGAGAGATGAAGGTCCCAGCTACCGACAGTATTTCGTAAGAAGCTTTTCCTATCTCAGCATCAGTAAATCTTTATTTCTCTTCTCTTCTTGCCCTCTGCCAGGAAGTTGCAATGACACTGAGGAAATAACACTATCCCAATCCTCCTTTCCCTTACCCAAGACAGGCAGGGATCAATACTGAGGAGCTTTTACTCCTGGCACCAAGCACCTGCCAAATGTGATCCCTCCAAGGGCAGAAGAGGAAGTTGCCCACGGGCACCTTAAAAGCGATCCCTAGGAAGACAGAAGCTGCTTAACGCAACAGAACAGCAAAAGCTTGCCTGACCTTGATTTTAATACAGATCACAAAAACAGGGTCTCTCAAATCTCCCAGCCTGTAGATTTTCAAGTTGGAGATTTCAGAAAAGTTACCATAGAGGTACCCAGCCCTGTGCAGCCAGAGGTTTGCAGGATCAGGAGGAGAAGTAGCTGTCATGCTGCCTCTTCCCAGCATGTCAAGCTGTGATTCCTGTCACAAGCTCTTGGACTGCTCACTCACTAGCAGAGAGCAACAGTGGGGTTTAGGTTTGGAAAACAGACAACTTTTACTCCCTTGATGGTGACGTGAGATTTATAAGCCAAGTCATGTTTTCCCAGTAGCTGGGGCATAAAACCCCCTTTGTACTAAACCTTGAGGTAGCACAGCTAAAGTCTTGCTATAGTTGCAGTTCAAAACCCATTGCAATTAGCTATTTCTACACAAGTTACTGAGAAGATAACTCCTTTGCATTTCAAACCAAAAGGAACTTACTGACAAGACTTTTACATATAGGCATGATTCTTTTAAAGTAAATTAAATGGGGAAGGGGAAGGTAAAGAGAAAAGCAACCTTACCTGGGTAATAATTTTTTCCATTTGAGGCTGAGTCATATCTGGAATAGTGGTTTTAAGAAAATCAACAATGTTCTCAAAACTCTCACATCCCATTATAGATGTTTCTTGACTGCTAAGTAGGCTCAGTGCTACTTTAAATATGACTTCTGTTCCTTGAAGAAAAATAATATCTAAAAGAAGAAGAATCATTACAACATCTTGAAATTGAGAGCTGAAGTCATTGGATAAATACACATGTTTTCTGGGATGTTTTTCTTTTTAATCAATCATGCTACAGATCTATTCAGTTCAGAAGTGTAATCTGTCTTATTTCAACATGAGGTTAAAGCATATAAAAGCATTTTCTGTCATCTTACAGATGTGAGAGAGCATTAAAGAAAATACCACACGCTTGTTATGTCTGTAACAGTTATCTGCAATAAGCACATCATTCCTGCCTAATGCAGACTGTAGACTGTTAACTAACTGCAGTTTTGAAGTGCATCTGTGACTGAAAAGCAATTGGGAAGCAGATCACAACAGACTCTACTGATGTTTTACTGTTTTCCACAGGCAGAAGCAAGTCCTTAAAGAAGGATCGTCAGATAACGTAACAGAGTCGCAGAACCATCGGGGCTGGAAGGGACCTCTGGAGATCACCTGGTCCAACTTCCCCTGCTAAAGCAGGATCATCCACAGCAGATTGCACAGGATCTCACCCAGGCAGGTTTTGAGTATCTCCAAGAGGAGACTCCACAACCTCTCTGGGCAGCCTGTTCCAGTGCTCTGTCACCCTTCACAGTGGAGAGTTTTCCCTTATCTTCAGAGGGCACATCCTGTGTTCCAGTTTGTGCCCACTGCCCCTTAGCCTGTTGCTGGGCACTGCTGAGAAAAGCCTGGCCCCATCCTCTTCACATTCACCCTTTAGGTATTTACAGGTATTGATCATATCCCCTCTCAGTTTCTCTTCTCCAGACTAAACAGACCCAGCCTCCTTCAGCCTTTCCTCGTACAAGAGACGAATTCAAGTCCTCTATAATCATCTCTGTAGCCCCCTGCTTGGCTCTCTCCAGTAGATCCTTGTCTTCCTGGAACTGGGGAGTCCAAACAGATTGTTTTCAAAATTTATACTAGTGATCACATTGGCTGCAATTTATGCCCCAAGCCCTCTACTCTGAGGTATCGTGACATGGATGTGAGAGGAAAGTCTGGGCTCTGCAGAAGTCAGCAGACACAGGCTGCACAGAAACTGGACACCTGATCACAGTAACTGGAAACCCAGTCAGGGCAGCAGCAGTGAACTTGCAGTTCCTGAGGTGAACGCAGCACAGGAGCAGTTCAAATCAGCCTGCTGTGCTGCTGGCTCCATCACACCACCAAGGTGATGTGTACAACTGTACAAACCTAACTTCTGATGCTGAGAGGTCACCCCTGCCCTAGTCCAGTACCACATGGTAGCATCAGGTCACTGGTGAGGCAGCCACCTTATTCACACACAGCTCCTCAAAGTCTCCCTTCTCCAGTTTGAGATGAACATTCAAGCAGCATAAATGTAAGCATATAATTTGTGAAGGGTAGACATCAACCATCTGCTCCTGCTACATGACAATGACCCACAAGGCACCGATGCTGCAGAAATCCACAACAGTATGAAGTTAAACACCACAGTGACTTCTGAGTTTTAAGATCACAGAATCGTAGGGATTGGAAGGGACCTCCAGAGATCATGGGGTCCAACCCCCCTGCCAAAGCAGCTCCCCAGCTCATATCACACAGATAGGCGTCCAGACGGGTCTTGAATATCTCCAGAGAAGGAGACTCCACCACCCCCCTGGGCAGCCTGTCCCAGGGCTCTGTCACCCTCACTGGGAAAAAGTTCTTCCGCATGTTGGTGCGGAACTTCCTGTGCTCCAACTTGCAGCCATTGCCCCTTGTCCTGTCCCCACAGACCACTGAGAAGGGGCTGGCCGATTCCCCCTGCGTCCCACACTTAAGATATTTATAAACATTAATAAGGTCCCCCCTAAGTCTTCTTTTCTCCAGGCTGAACAGTCCCAGCTCACCCAGCCTGTCCTCATACGGGAGATGCTCCAGACCCCTAATCATCTTCGTAGCCCTTCTCTGGACTCTCTCCAGGAGGTCCCTGTCTTTTTTATACCATGGAGCCCAGAACTGGACACAATACTCCAGGTGAGGCCTGACCAAGGCAGAGTAGAGGGGGAGGATCACCTCCTTCGACCTGCTGGACACACTCTTCCTGATGCACCCCAGGATCCCATTGGCTCTCTTAGTCACCAGATGAGAACATGCCTTTGCTCAGCAATTAACGGAGAAGTAAATACTGACAACCCCTCCTTAAAAAAATAGGTTTTCAAATTCAAAGCCTACTGAAGACCAAAAAGAAAAGAACACTTTAGCTTTGAAAAACAAATCAAAAAGAAAAAAACCCATCAAAATAAAATGCTTAAGTGTCCTGAAATTCAATAATCCCAGTTGGAAAGAGATGTACCAACCATGTGAATGCCACTGAAAAACAGATATACCAATCATTTGTTCACCCAAAGAGCAGTCAGAAAGTTTGGTCTAAAAGGAAAAAAACTGTGATGGAGAAATCACTAGTCAAAAAAAAAAAAAACAAAAACAAACCCAACCACCCAAAAAACCCCAAACCAAACCAAGACTCCACAAAAAAACAACCCAAAGAAACAAAAACCTCCAAACCCCAAACCCAACCAACCAAAGCCCTCTTCCCCCCAAACCACCAAAATTACAAACTTAACCCACCCCAGTCATAAAACATGAGAGGAAAGTCAGGTTGAATTTCTTAATAAAAGATAAAAGGTGCTGTATGAAAACAGAATAATCAAATGGAAATTAATTCTGATTCAAGAGGATGTACATGACATATGCTCCTAGCTTCTTGCTTTAATATAAAGTTCTTTTAAAAGCTGCATGATGAGAAACTTGATTAAGCCAGTAGTTCTTACTGACACTAGAAGAAAACAAAACCAAGTACTGGGAGTGCTGATACTGTAAACAATGCTAGGCACAATCACTATTTAAACTTTGTACTAGATGGTCTCTGAAGAGAACCATATCATGAAAAAAAACCATTTAAATGGAATAAGAGGCATACTAAGACTATGAAACTGTTCCAGATACACCCCAACACCTGAAAACAGACTTCAAGTTCAAACTTACTTGAATTTTTATTAGAAAGCACTTAGAAACAGCTATTCAGAGACACTTTCTTGGAAGCTAATGCATTCTCCTTCTTCAATTTGCAAGTTCAACAAGATAAACTTTTCTAGCCATAAACCGAATGCTTGATGCACAAACCACATTCTGAACAATAAACTTCCCACTGTTTCCACACTTTTCTAATAATGGCAGGCATACTTAATTGCTCAAGTCTGATGCTTCAAAGAATGCATTTCTTTCTTCCTCTTTGAAAAGGAGATGACATCCCACCACGAAGAGCATTGCGACCCGCCACCCACAAAAGTCACCCCCAACATCCCCAGGATGTAGGAAACTACCCCCTGAAAGTTTCAAACCCCAACTGAGAACATCCTTCTGTTTGTTAATGCAACAGAATAAACTTGCTTACCAAACACTCTGGCTACAAATCCTAATGGAAACTGAGATGCAAACAGTGTAAGAAACCACGGTGCAGCATAAAGACTGGGACTGATTTCATTCTCTTCAAGATGATTATACAGATCTCTGTGATAATCATGAAGAAGCCTTGAGAGCTGATACATCTGAATCTACAGTGCACGAGGAGGTTGGGTTGGGAGGAGAGAAAGAAGAGAAAGACAAAGTTCAGCTTTACTCAGTTTTCCAAAGCATTTCGCATTTCACTCGAGGGAAATTAACTCCAGTACAGATGGTACTGTAAAATGAAGCTTAATTGTTGCCTGGGGCCTCAAGTGGTATCTACTTGCTTATAAACAACCCACCCCTACTGAGTTAAAACCAGCACAGTAGTCAATAACAAAGAACAGTTTGAACCTGATTATTAATGCAGCACCGTTTCAGGTTCACAGGCTTAAGGCAAGAAGAGAATATATCGATCCACCTTTATCAACAAACCAGGACTTCCAGTCTCACAGCAATGAAAACAGAAGCATCTCTTCCAAGATGCCAAAATACCTCATTTTGGAGCTGAACTATTTCTGGGTATATTTTCAGCTTTCATCCTTTGGATCTGGGTGATATTTTTGCTAGAGTCATCACTCTGTACTCTGACCCACAGGGTAGATTATATACAGTGGCTCCACAGAGGTGTACCACACAGATACTTCCCAGCACACCTCCCACATGCCAGGGTGCCAGAGAAATTCAAGACACTAATGCAGAAAGTGCTGCTATGCAACCCACAGGAGGCTGCAAAGCAAAGTGGTTAAAAGTTGCTATTCGTTGCTAAAAACATCACTTATTGTCAAATATTCTCTTGCAATTTTGACAGTTTATACTCCACAGGAAGTTGCTCACAGCACAGAGCAATGCTTCTCCAGAGAGTAGATGATGAGAAGCAGAACTATATTGATTAGCTCTCAACAGTGCCATGTGCTTGAGGTGAATCCATTCCTCAGTAAGAAACGACACTGGTTCCAGCTACTTTCCTATTTTTAGTGGTCACAATTCTCCCCTACCAAAAACTGTCTGCACTTGAAACTATCAGTCAGTAGCACCTTCAAGCAGACAGGTAGCTTCTCATTCAGGCAAATTAGCTAAATTTGTGTTTGAGTCCTTGCTTTAATTGCCAACGATACTAATTAAGCACAGTTTGGCCAGTGTCAGTAGAAAACACATTTACACATGAAATTAGAATAATAGCACAGAGGCAGTAAACCAATTGGTTTAGAGCTAGATAACTATTTTTTCCTGACAGCAATTAAAAAGATAAGTCAAATAAGTTTCCATTATCCTTAAGACAACTCTCAACATTTTTCTTCTACGGAGCAGAGGCCAATTCTGCACATAAGCTTACTTGAGTTTCAGTACTGTGAATGCAAAAGAATTTGCAAATGCTCTTACTCCTGCCAAAGACCTAAACAAAGGGTTAGGCTTTAGTGAGATCCTTTAAATAATCTTCCATAGTCTACCTTGACTTAGGTGGAAAAAAACTTGTACTGTTGCCTAGAATGGTGTAAGTGCCTAGGAGTAAACTCATTTAAATCAAAAAGTGAAGTCACAGACATCTGAATGCCCTCAAATTGCCAGATGTTACTGGAAGCCTACAACTGCAGTATAGCATAAAATCACTAAGAGAACATCTCCCAGGGGAAACAAGTCCCACAAGCACTTTGATCCCCACCTACTGATTCTAAACTTACTGGGGGGAGGAATGGGACATTAAGAGGCAGAATAATGGTTGTTCAACCCTTAATTCTCCACCACAAACTTGTTATAGCACAGTTCCATCCAGAATAAAACACTCCTCTTTAAATTGTATGTGTTTATCCTAAAACTTGTAAGTACAATCTATTCTATTGTTCTACTTGCCAATCAAGCACCAAAAGTGACTGGTCATTAAAAGGGGACTGAAATTCCCCCATTAAGTTTTTTTTACTTATTTATAAATGTTTGCTATGCATGGAGAGTGAGAAAAAAAAGATACTTTTGCATCTGCCTCTTAGTTTTCTCTTTCTCCACTGTGGACTGCAAGCTTTTAACTTCACAGTGGTACATCATTCCTGTATAATATTAGAGGCTTACAGCATGTGGTTATGCAAGTCAGTGGACAGTTGCATCTCAAGGTGAAAGATTTATTAAACTTTAAACTCTGAAGTTTATACAGATCTGAAAAATTTTGTGTCTCCTTCCTAAGCAGCCTTGAGTGTCTATAGCTAGCTGTTAACAGACTAATATTCCAGAGCATACATCGTCTCATAAGAGAACTAAATGATTAAGAATTTGTGTCTTCTTTTTTTCTCCTCATCATCCTCTACCCACCACCCTCAACATGGAGAGCAAAGAAGTGGGAATGATGAAGCAAGACAGAGCAAGTGCCTGTGGAGTGCACTGAGCAGCCGCTGGGTGCCACTATTGATTTGACTTGGAAGAGAAAAATCTACACCTAAGTCCTATGGGGCAGAAGAAAAACAAAATCATAATTGTTTTTAAACTCCAGCTGTACAGACACATGCATATCAGATTTTTGGCATAAGGAAGAGAGAGAAGTGAGGAAAAGGAAAAATAAAATAGCAGAGAAAGCAGAGTTTCCAAAAAGGAGACAACAGGGACGTGTGACAGGAAAAGTCTTCAAGTTCTGAATTTCTCTGTTGGAAAATTCACAGTCAGAGAGGGTTTGACAGGAACACTTTCATTCACCTCACAGCCTCCCAAACAGCATAAGAACCTTCCTAAAAGCTTGGAGAATATAAGCAACTTTGGAGAATATAAGCAACTCAAAACAAACCAGAGTTTTAAAGTAGTTTTAGGAGAACTGACTTACCTGTAAGGACATCATGTCTGGTCTGTACTGCTTACGGAAGCCAAGATCATACATGAGGAATTTCAGCATCTCAAAGGCCTGTTCCTCACTCATATGTAGAAGCAGCACTCCAGCTACAAAGCTGATACCTTGACAATAACCTACTTCTTTGTCCAGCAAAGAATATGCTTTCAGGAGATTAAAGAGTGATAGCTGTCCAGCTCCCAGGTGGGCAGAAAAGTAAGGATGTGTGGGGAATGTCCGTCCTGGTGTAAAGGGAGACAAGTGGTTGATATTCAATTCTTCTCATAAAAAAACCCAGATCCTACTAGAAGCACTCTTCCCATAGACCTTTTCTCTCTGCTTTCATATACAGGTTGATTTTAGTCAGATCAAGCAATAGCTTACCACTGATTTTAGAGTGTATCCACTGAGCCAATTTCATACTCTCACCTGTGCAGAACTGCCAGAGTCACAAAGTTGGAAAAGACCTTTAAAAGATCATCAAGTCCAACCGTTCCTGTCCTAAGCTAAACCATATCCCTAAGTACCTCAGCTACCCTTTTTTTAAACACATTCAGGGTCAGTGACTCAACCCCCTCCCTGGGCAGCCTGTTCCAGGCCCTGACAACTCTTTCAGTGAAACATTTTTTCCAAACATCTAATCTGACCCTGCTCTGGCCCAGCTTTGTGCCATTTCCCCTTGACCTATCTCCTGTCACCTGGCTGAAGAGACCATCGCCCACCTCTCTACAACCTCCCTTCAGGTAGTTGTAGGTGGTGATAAGGTCTCCCCTCAGCCTCCTCTTCTCCAAGCTAAACATCCCCAGCTCCCTCAGCCACTCCTCACAGCATTTGCCCTCCAGCATCTTCACCAGCCTGGTTGCCCTTCTCTGAACACTCTCCAGGACCTCGATGTTTTCCTGATAGTGAGGAGCCCAGACCAGGACACAGCACTCGAGGTGCGGCCTCACCAATGCTGAGTACAGGGGCACAATCACCTCCCTAGACCTACTGGCCACACTATTTTTGATACAAACCAGGATACCATTGGATTTCCTGGCCACCTGGGCACACTGTTGGCTCATATTGAGTCTGCAGTCAACCAACACCCCCAGGTCCTTCTCTGCCTGACAGCTCTCCAGCCAGTCTCCCACAAGCCTGTAGCGCTGCATGGGGTTGTTATGTCCCAGGTGCAGCACTCTACATGTGACAGTGTTAAACTTCATCCCACTGGTCTCAGCCCATCGGTCCCGTCTGCTCAGATCCCTCTGAAGTTGAAGAAGTGACTGTATGGTTTCTTTTTTCAGACAGTCGTAGAACTAACAGCATAACCTGAGCAATCACCTCCTTAGAGGACACTAAGTGGCAGACATAAAATGTATCCTGACAACACAGGAAGTGTTGCTGATACAGCAGCATCAACCTCCAGCAACGGCTTCCATTAAAAATGGTGTGCTTCCACTGAGACACACAAAACGAGTCAGAACATCCTCCCAGTTACAGACAGGCATACCTAGATCTACAAGGATGGCGTGTTGTTGAGCAGTCAGTTGTTTCAGAAGTTCCTTGTAAGAGATGTCAGGAGGCTGCTGCTTGTTTGGCAGTCTGTGCCTGACTCGGTGTTGCACAGCCAGAAACTGCCAAATTTCTCCCCGACGACTTTTTGGTACACCTGCAGGAAGGTCAGAAAAGCACAGAGGCTGAAGCAGGGGCATATTGTTAGTGCTACAGCACAAGAATCTGCAAGTTTATTAGCATAACTTTGCCTGTCAGTCTTGGCCAAACCACTTTGGAGGATCCCTTACTGTCAGCTTCAGAAGTTGTCCCTCAGTAGACACAGTTCAGTCCCACTATCTAACCATGAACTACAGACTTAGAGTGATTACACTGAACAGGATGTCATGCAACTGAGGTACTGACATCACTTGTTTTGCCACCTCTGAGCTGTTAGCCTCCAGCAGGGAAAGATGCACATGTGAAATGCGGAGCAATGGTTTTCAGAAGGGCTGAACTCAATTCAGAGGTGTAAAAATACAGGGAGGTGCCACCTCCTCTTCCCCTTCCCAAAGGGCTGCATGTCCCATGTCAGTGCATAGGCTTGGAGAAAGACATACAGATTATACAGCAGTCAGCTTGCACATAAAAGCATTACTGCTGCATACCAAAGGAAGGGAGCTGGCAGCTGTTACTCCTAAGCCACTCTCCATCTTCGGAGGCCTTTGAAAGGTCATGGAGAACAGGAGAGGTGCCTGAAGATACTGAAAGAAAGCCAGTGTCGCTCCTGCCTTCAAAAAGGGCAACAATGAGGACCCAGGAAACTACAGGCCAGTCAGTCTCACCCCCGTCCCTGGAAAGGTGCTGGAACAGCTCATTCTGGGGATCACCAATCAGCATATCAGCAGTAGTCAGCACGGATTCACTAGGGGGAAATTATGCCTGACCAATCTGCTAGACTTCTATAATGGCAGGGCTGGCTGGGTAGGTGAAGGAAGAGCAGTGGATGTTGTCTCCCTTGACTTCAGCAAGGTCCCTTCTAACCCAGACCATTCTATGATTCTATCACAATTCTCTTCTATATCACAGCAAGATTACACTGAAATACTATTTTTCAGCACCTGTAATACACACACTAGATTCTATGTAGGAGGGCACAGCAGCACAATCAGATTCTACATCTGCATTATACTAACAGGGCTCTCAGGTTCCTCTTCTGGCCTATGGCTAAGCCACAGGAAGACCTTCAAGCCAAAATCTCCAGCCTTTCACTAAAAGGAAACAAAATACTAAGAGACCATAGTCCAGAGTCCACAAGATGTGGTCCTTATGACTCTCTGAAGCTTAGCCATGATTCCCCTGGGTTTTGGGCACAGTCCACATTGGACATTATGGTCCTGCCTTCCCAGTAAGTGAGGAAAATCAGCATGTTTGAAATCCAGAGTCAACTGTATAGGAGTCACAGACCAGAAGCCAGAAGGTCACAATGTTAGCTGCAGAAGCTCTAAATTCAATCTTTGATGTAATAACACATGGGTGCAAGATGCAACATTGAGGGGTATGACTCTGTATGTCCCTGCCTTGCTGTCACTGCAAGATGTAGACACAGGAGAACCTATTTTCTGATTGGCAGCAGGGGGTGGGTGCATTTGCAAAAAGAAGGCATTTTTTTCCTGATTTTGTGCTACTGGAAAAAAGTGTATTGCTGGCAGATTTCCTCTGGCATCTAAAAGCAAGAGAAAATAAATCTTCAGACTTTGTAGTTTACAACCCTCCTACATAAATACCTTCTTTCAAAGTGGAATGAATATCTTCCATGTCACATCGGATTTTGGCTCTGCAGTTTAGTAACTTCTTATCCCAAACATTGATGGCATCTTTCTGGCACGTACCAACTTCTTCATAGTCCAGCTTTACTTTTCTTGACTGAAGCTCATCTCTGCTTGCTAGAACACAAAGGAAGAGCACACGAAAAAGCAGAACATCAGACAGTCACAAGAGACACCAGATACACAAACCCCATTCAAGTTAGATACATCTATCTGATAATCTGAGTAGAGATAAACACACCTTCTGTAATTCATCAGTTAATAGCTGAAATGGGGCCAGTCTTTCGTCATGAGATGCTGCAGGTAACAATTTAACTTCTAACACTGGGCCAGGAACATCAGTAATTCATGAAGTGTATGAAAACATTTTTTAAGGCTTGGGGCAAGAAGAAAAAACCCCACTCAACAGTCGGCTATAACACGTCTGCTGCTTCTTTCAACTGCAAGAACACCTTTGATCATATCCCTATTGTTTATATTGAACATTACATTGTTTTAGTATGGAAAGTCCCAGACACATGAATGATTATGTAAAAGATTTAGGCAAGCAAGCTAGGTAAGTCTTCTAAACCAAAGTGTGTCACGCTGGTCCCGGTTTTTACATGTCCTTAAGAGTGATAAGAGCTCTTGGCGCTCTTACCTGGTATCATCAGGCTGACTAGAAGTAAATAGAATAGAATCATAGAATGGTCTGGGTTGGAAGGGACCCCAAGGATCACAGAGCTCCAACCCCCCTGCCACAGGCAGGGGCCACCAACCTCCAGGCCTGGAGCTACACAAGGGTGCCCAGGGCCCCATCCAACCTGGCGTTGAACACTTCCAGGGACAGGGCATCCACTACTTCTCTGGGCAGCCTGTTCCAGCACCTCACCACTCTCTCTGCAAAAAACTTCCCCCTAATATCTAATCTAACCCTTCCTTCCTTTAGCTTTAAACCATTCCCCCTTATCCTGCCATTATCTGCTCTTTCAAAAAGTTGAATCCCCTCCTGTTTGTATGCTCCCTTCAGGGACTGGCAGGCTGCAATGAGGTCCCCCCGCAGCCTTCTCTGCTCCAGGCTGAACAAGCCCAGCTCCCTCAGCCTCTCTTTGTAGGGCAGGTGCTCCAGCCCTCTAATCATCTTCATGGCCCTCCTCTGAACCCTCTCCAACAGTTCCACATCTTTCTTGTATTGGGGGCCCCAGATCTGGACACAGGACTCCAGATGGGGCCTCACGAGGGCAGAGGAGAGAGGGACAATCCCCTCCCTGTCCCTGCTGGCCACCCCTCTTCTGATGGAGCCCAGGATCCCTTTGGCCTTGCGAGCTGCAAGAGCACACTGCTGGCTCATGTTAAGTTTCTCATCCACCACAATCCCCAAGTCCTTCTCAGCAGGGCTACTCTCAAGGAGCTCTTCTTCCAGTCTGTATCTATGTCTGGGATAAAAAGAATTTTAAAAAAACCCCTTCCCCTCAACAGGGAAACCAGCAGAGCTGCATCACTTTCTTGCCATGCTGATTTCCCTGCAACCTTAGCATAAACCAACATGAATCACATCCAGAAAGGTACTTCTGTGCTGAAGGACTGAAATGCTGCAGTAAATTTAGATTTGCTGCACAGGACTTCTGGCACAAACTATTTATTCCAGAGGACTCACTATTTTTGAAATAAAGCTGCATTGTTACTCTGGAATTTCATGGAGGAGCAGCTTTCATTTCCATTACTGAAAAATGAATCATGGTTATTTTATTATACATTATATCCATGCAGAAAACCACTTCAATTCCCATACTACTGGTACAAAACACTGGAATGAGGACCTGAATGTGCCTTAATTCACAGAGATAGGTTCAACTATCATTGGACTGAACTGAACTGTACATTTAATAGAATCATTAAGGTTGGAAAAGACCTCCAAGATCATCTAGTCCAACCATCCCCCTGCCACCTATATTTAGTGCTCACTAAACCACCTCCCTAAGTACCTCATTCAACACCTTCCTGAACTCCCTGAACCGTGACTCCACCACCTCCCTGGGCAACCCGTTCCAATGCCCAACCACTCTTTCTGAGAGGAAATTTCTCCTAATTTCTAACCTGAACCTCCCCTGGTTCAGGTTGCTGGCACAACTTGCAGCAATTCCTTCCTGTCCTATCGCTACTTCTCTGTGAGAAGAGTCTGACCTCCAGCTCACCACAACTTCCTTTCAGGTAGTTGCAGAGAGCAGTAAGGTCTCCCCTGAGCCTCCTCCAGACTAAGCAGTCCTAGTTCTGTCAGCTGCTCCTCGTAAGACTTGTGTTCCAGCCCCTTCACCAGCCTGGTTGCCCTTTCTGGATATGCTCCAGGGCCTCGATGTCTTGCTTGTAGTGAGGGGCCCAAAACTGAATACAGTATTCTAGTTGTGGCCTCACCAGAGCTGAATACAGGGGGATGGTCACCTCCCCTGTCCAACTGATTACACTATTCCTGATACAAGCCAGGATGCCATTGGCCTTCACAACATGACCTCTGATAGATGCAACTGAGTTTATCCTGTATTTGCCTTTGCATGTGTGCAGTACTTGCTCCTCGAAGCAGACTCCTTCCTCTTACAGATGTACCCACCCTCCCCACCATCATCTCTAGGTGAAAGCAAACTCCTGCTCATGTTTTTATGCAACCTACAAAACAAGTCAATTCCTTTGCAAAATCATCTCACTTCGGACATGGTAGATATTGGGTGAATCCATAGGATCACTGCCTAGCCCACTCCAGAAATGTAGGTAATAAATTATTTCCAAAAGCTGTACATTACACTTCTGAGACCTCATCTATTCAAGACTACAGCAGCCCTGCAGAAACAGCTATTATGCAAGGTGCAGTATACTCCCATAAAAATGGGAATGGGATCCCATCACAAGAATTTGCAGTCCAACTGGGAATATTTTAAATGATACCCTACTGCTATACAGCTTCATCTGAGAATGTTCACTTACTCTCATAAGCAGTATGCACAGATTCAAGACAGCAGTAACTTATTTCAATGTGACAACAAACTCCAGGATTAAGTGCACAGGTTATTGTTCACCGAAAGGTACTTTGGCTCTGCCACTAACCCTAGTGAGTCAGCAGAATCACAGAATCATGGGGGTTGGAAGGGACCTCCAGAGATCATCAGGTCCAACCCCCCTGCCAAAGCAGCTCCCCAGCTCATATCACACAGACAGGTGTCCAGACGGGTCTTGAATGTCTCTAGAGGAGACTCCACCACCCCCTGGGCAGCCTGTCCCAGGGCTCTGTCACCCTCCCTGTGAAAAAGTTCTTCCCTATGTTAGTGTGGAACTTCCTGTGCTCCAACCTGAAGCCATTGCCCCTTGTCCTGTCTCCACAGACCACTGTAACAGCATCACAGAATTGTAGGGGTTGGAAGAAGGAAGCAGGCTGGCGTGTCGATCATACTTGCCCTACATGCTATGCCACCCTTGGTGGCTTGCAACCGTCCTTGTAAATGTTCTTCCTAACCAATGCTAGGTGGCCTGCTACTTTTTGTAGCTGTGTTTCTAGGTGAGCTACTGAAAAAAATAGCTTTTAGCATCTCAGGAAAAAAAAAACCAACAGAGCAAGTTTGTGCAATTCACAGGACTTACCTTCTGTAAAACAAAGAGCTAATAGTATTCAAGTCTCCTCGACAGCAAAAGGAATAGGAAAAGAGATTCTATTAATATTTTGTAAATTTAAAAAAATAAATAAATCAACAAACCATTAACAGAAAGCCACTAAAAACAACTCCACAGCAATTCCTGTCTTAAACCAACCGGTCATATGCAGGTGAACAAATTCACAGCTAGGAACCTGACTTCAAGTAGAGAAATGGCTGCATTTCTATTATTAAATTTCCTATCCTTGAGATCTACATTTAACTGTATGCTGGGGTGCCAGCTACTGCCTGAACCTGCACTTGTTTGGAACATACCAGTTCTGCACCTGTCCTGTCTACAAAATGGCCTGTGTTACACCAGCCCACAGGAAGGCAGCCTAGAGATAGGTGTTAAGACCGTTTGCTTTCCACCCTTGGAAAATATGATGAATTCTAGCTAGCCAGAGCACCAGCTTCACCAGCAGTACTTATGAACCCACACACAGGAATGGAGAGATGCTCCCTGGAGCACAAACCAAGATGTGGGCTGCAGGTGAATGCCAGTTTGGAGTCTCCAGTGCTGACACTCCTGTTTTCATCAGAGATGATCAGACAGGCAGAACTGACTTTCTACAAATCTGTTTTACAGAACAGAAATAACTTCTAACTGAGTCTTCAGGCACTGGACTGATTTAGCATTCAGCCACACAGTGCAGGGACGGAGAAGAGTTTGTCCCTCAGCAGCTTATGCTACTGGAGAGAATGCCATGAAATTAGTGACCACAGAAGACTTCCAGCTTTTGCTAACTGTTTGCTAAAACAATACATTAAGATTTTGGCTGAACTTCAAACAGGCTTCTCTTTAGCTGTTCCTTATGAATCTAGAAGTTTCCACAGAAGCGTGTATCAACAGGGAGGCAAACTGTAGAGAGAGTGCACTGAGAAATACACTACATGTGTAGAACATACATTCAAGGATGTATGCTTGTAGGGACATGGAAAGACTTCTCTCCTTCCAGTTTTCTTTCCCCTCCTTGCCTTCTCAGTAAGCACCATAAATAAAGGAAGAAAAAAGGTAACTGACTGTACCAAGATCATTGTGCTTTGTCTGAAGAATCAGACTACCATATAATGAGGTTATACACCATACAGGAGAAGAGGACAGCAATTGCAGAGAGGACATTTCAATTTCCAACTTGCATGAAAGCTATTATACTGAAGAACTTCTATATGCTAGGATAGGCATTGCATCTTATCTTTTATGTGTGCAAGTCTTGACCAGTGAAAATATCTTGGCCAGAAGCTCAGGCATCTGACAAGTAGCATGGCCAGCTGCAGACCTCAATCTTCAGTGAACAGTGCTCATCTTCAGAGAAAGAAACCAACAACTCTGTGACATCCCTCCAGAGACAGAGGCTCAAAAATCGTATTTGGATTCTGTGATTTATAAACTGCCACTGTGACGTGGTTAATGAAGGACAGACAGCCTAGAAAGAAATGCCATGTGCTGCAAAGGACTGGAATGAGATATAGGGGGTTAAGGTTTGCCATACCTAAGCATTCACATGGCATCTGTCTCCTGACTCCAGTTCACATTAGAATTCCTAGACTCAGTCAGGTGGAACACAGACTGTAGCAACCTTCATCTAACATGTACTAAAAAAGGAAAAGTTATCACCTTCTTCTTTAACTAAGAGCCATCAAGTAGAAAGAGAATCATAGAATCATAGGGGTTGGAAAGGACCTCAAGAAATCATCGGGTCCAACCCCCCTGCCTAAGCAGGCTCCCTAGCTCATATTGCACAGGTAGGCGTCCAAATATCTCCATAGAAGGAGACTCCACCACCCCCCTGGGCAGCCTGTCCCAGGGCTCTGTCACCCTCACTGGGAAAAAGTTCTTCCGCATGTTGGTGCGGAACTTCCTGTGCTCCAGTTTACAGCCATTGCCCCTTGTCCTGTCCCCACAGACCACTGAAAAGGGGCTGGCCAATTCCCCCTGCGTCCCATACTTAAGATATTTATAAACATTACTAAGGTCCCCCCTAAGTCTTCTTTTCTCCAGGCTGAACAGTCCCAGCTCACTCAGCCTGTCCTCATACGGGAGATGCTCCAGGCCCTTAATCATCTTCGTGGCCCTTCTCTGGACTCTCTCCAGGAGATCCCTGTCTTTTTTATACCAGGGAGCCCAGAACTGGACACAATACTCCAGGTGGGGCCTGACCAAGGCAGAGTAGAGGGGGAGGATCACCTCCTTGGACCTGCTGGACACACTCTTCCTGATGCATCCCAGGATCCCATTGGCCCTCTTAGCCACCAGAGCACACTGCTGGCTCATAGCCAACCTGTCATCAACCAGGACCCCCAGGTCCTTCTCCACAGAGCTCTTCTCCAGCAGGTCATCCCCCAGCCTGTACTGATGCAGTCGGTTATCCCTCCCCAGGTGCAAGACTTTACACTTGCTCTTGTTGAATTTCATTAGGTTTCTCCCTGCCCAGCTCTCCAGCCTGTCCAGGTCTCTCTGGATGGCAGCGCAGTGTTCCTGCGTGTCAGTCACTCCTCCTAGCTTTGTATCATTGGCAAATCATGAACCTGGTAGACTGTGAGATAGGACTGGATGAACCCATCTTTTTCCTGGCACTGTTAACCAGAGTTACAGAGCCACATCTCTGTCTGACGGTGCCCAACACCAGTACAATTTTCAGCTTCAGGCAACAGAATCTGTAATAGTTTTTAGGGGTATTTTCTAAATAGCTAACCTTCCAGCTTCTGGTTTTCTTTCTCCATTCGAAGTAACAGAATTTGCTGATGGATGGCTTTTCTCCACAGACTTTGTAGCTCTTCTGAGTTTTTCCTCTCTCCAGTTTTATCTGGACCATCCTCATTTTGCAATACCAGAACAAGAGGGTCCTCCTCCAGAGGCGGAGCAAGAGGGGATAATGGTAACAGTTCACTTCCGTCATGACCATCTGCAAAGAATCAGAAAGCTATTACAGCAAACTCAGATTGACTGACATATCACACAAGCCTAAGTCACAGCAGAACTAAAATAGCTGTCTTCCACATTCAGCAGTAAGGTCCTGATCCCAAAGACAGAGAAAATGCAATTCAACAGCAGAGGATTATTTTTCAATAAAATGTTTTATTTAAATTAAACAAGATCATATTTAAATGGAATAAAGCTATATAAAGGGTCACCCACTTTTTCAACCCTTTCCCCTGCTAGTTCCTTCTAGAGTCAGGAAGAAGCGTTTATCTGTGAAGTTGCCTTCACAGCTGAGACTATTTACTGCTGTGATTTACCACTGCCCCTATACCATAAGCAACTTCTTCCATCTGCTAAGATGCACTATAGGCAGTGCTAAAGCACTTCGTGGTCACTAAATACAGAGTTTGTCATTTATATACGGCTGTGAGTTCCACCAACTTGACTTTATCAACAGAGCAGGTTTGCAGGTATTTCAGAGGTTTCTACCTTAAATAACCTAGAGCTCTAAGAATTAACAACACACTCAACAGGTGCTATATGTAGAGAAAATGTACCATTTTCTGCAGACACTGCTGTTATGTACGAAGGTTAGGGTAAAAATTTGCTAGCTGTTAAAGAGGATATCTGTGTCAGCAAGAGGCACTTCTTAATTTGGTTGCTACCAGCACAGCCATGGCAGATTGCAATTCATTTGACCTTGAACACAGAATCCTCTGTTCAAAGCAACAAAGACTTAAAGCCAACAGAGCATGATTGACCTCTAGGAGGTTGTAGCAAGTGCACTGGATCAAGCTGACTCCCTTCTCCCTTTCATATTTTCCTATGTTGCAGGTCGCTATAGTAATAACTGTTCAGTAACAACTGCTTGTTTATTTTCTTTAAAAGCACACACAGACCTGGATGCTGCATCTTGGAAGGAGATTTATTCATAGGTGAAGCTACCTGCAGAAATATTCTCCGCCGCCAGGAGATGCGGCGAGGTGTGAGCGTGGCCCCCCCAGCATTTAGAGATTCGCTGTTGCCGATGGCTGACGTTCTTTTCTTTCCCTCCCCATCACTGAAGGAAAGAAAAAAAGCAGATGGGATCAAATTCAGTCATCTCTGGAGGGAAAACAAAATTACAAACAATACCTATTGTCTGTCTGACATATAACCAAACCTGCAGGATGATTTGTTGAGAAGCTCCAGAAGAAAAAGCGTGCTGTGTGTGAGCTTCGCCTTGAACACAGAAGTGCCCAATCGTTTTCTTGTGAGGCAGTGCTATGGAGTTTGCACTATATACCACCAGGAAGAATTCACAGCATCCACAGGGGGCTCAGCTGGAAAGCTCAGAACAAAAGCTAAACCCTTCTGAAAAGCTAAGAGGAAAATGTGATCATCTTTAGCCTCTAAAATAGACATCGGTGGTGTTTGTTTTGCCATACATTACAGGGGAGATGTGGTGTGCTACCTCTAAAAGCACACATGTTGCTTTAGCAGAGCACAGCACTCCATTTAGTGCCATTTTAAATGGCACGGTGAGCTCACAAGTGAGGATTTAATCGGGAGGCAATGTCCTGGCCTTCTCAGGCAGCCCCCTTCCTCTGCCTCAAGAAGTGGATGCTTCACTTGCACTAACTGGGCGAGATGTCCTCATGTTCCACCAGCACCTCCAGCTGAAGAGACAGAGCTTTTGCAAACAGCAGGCAGGTTCCGTTCCCACCACAAAGACCTAAGAGGAGCTGCAATGCTCCTCCCTGGTTGCAGTTTAGAAGCATATTTATAGACTTATGTTTAGTAGTAGCTTATCTTTCTGGAAGAGGCAAGGAGAGGAGAGAGGGAAGCTTCACCAGGAGGTCATTTTAAGAGGAAACCAGGCACTCCTCTCTATGGACTGCTGCCAGAGAAAAAGACATTTAGCTTTCATAAGTACTTGAGCCACTTTCAAAAAATATTTCAGTGATTTGCATTTGTGGTAGTAAAGTAGGTGCACAGAACTTGTCCAGCAATGGGAACATTGATTATCCGCTAACAAATCCTTCCATGCCACATCAGCAGTGTGGCACACAACTACAGGCTTCTTGGGAAGACAGCATCAAATATGGGGAGCTGTGCCTGCACCTTTATCTTCATCACAGGGAAACCTGCTATATCTTCACAGCAGTAGCTACACTCAAACCTTCATCCTGTGAAGAATTTCTACACCACACTGCAAAGTCACCAAAAAGAGCTAGATGGAAAGAAAGCCCAGCACTATGTTTTCACTGGTAAGTCAGTTGCAGGTGATCACAGTTTGCCAGCTGCAGTCTGTCTCCCCACATCTGGCTTGCACAGAAGGAGAGATCTGCAAGGGAAGCAGACTAAGAGGTTTAAGCTACACAAGTCTACCAGCAACACCATCTCAATCAGCACTTCTCACACCAAACACTCTGTGCTGAATGGCAAACCACTGAGCCAGAATTCATCTTCTTGGTGACCAAAGCTGTGCTTACGCTCATGATCTACAACAGCTCCTTGACACATGGAAGCCTCAGTGAGCAAACTAGACTATCAAACACAGGCATTGGATCCTGCTTCCACATCCTGGCAGAGAAATAATTGTGTTTTGAAGTCCAACTACCCAGGCATTAGGCACCATCCCTGTTTCCATGAGGAACAGCACTATGGGCTGGAAGCCCTGGAAAACACACAGTCCAAATTATTCTCTACTCCGGATGTAGTTTCTACAGTACCTCAGTTCCCTATGCATCATACCATTAGTAGGCAGTCTCAGTAGAGCCCCATGCTGTGCTAACCAACACAGCAACAGAAGATCCTGTGACAACCTTATCTGACTAACTCTTACAGAGTCTTTGGCAATGGGGTCTCTCACATGGTCTTTGGTGATGAGGTAACCGCTGCCTGTGGAAGCCAAACACAGACTGCAAAACTAATTTAGATACCAGAGATGCTGTTTTCCAAAGGTATTTCAGTCCAACAACTCTTGGAAATAAGGTATTGAGCTTGGATATATCAGTAACTCATGTTTCTATAAATAGCTTGTGATGAAACTGCTTCTTGCTATTTCAAGTCTTCCATATCATGTGTTAGAACACAAGAACTGAGTCATCCCAAGGCTTAGCAAATAGAGGCTACATAATAAGGGATTGAAAACTTCCTTTCTTGTGCTCTGTACCCAAAAAAAAATCTGCATTCAGCTGCTGTGCCCCTAAACTTGCACACAGCTTGAGGAATGGCATTCAATTCACATGAAAAGCCAGAATAAGAGGGTGGTTATTGCAGGGCACGAAACAAGGCTGCTTACATCATTTGAGTTGGAGAGTTTACAGTGGGACGGGTTAGTCACATGTGCTACCTCATGAAATTGCATCATACAGTTCTGAGGGCCTGTGTTTCCGTTGTTAAACCCTCCCTTCCAAACTTCCCCTGGCAATTTAAGCAGCTAACATTCATCACCTCCTCTTTCAGAGAGCTGCCTGATGAGCGACTAGAGGAAAGCATGTCATGCTTTCATGCACGCATGCACACCTTTGCCATATTCAGTGGAAGGCAAGGGCACCTCTGGAAACACCAAGATTTAGGAAAGGGAGGCTAGAAGGGAGCAAAAAAACTTTCTTCCTTTCAAGGCAGGCAGACAGGTCCTATCTTAACATCAGATCTGAAGGTGTAAAACAATACCCTACAGAGGCAAAACAGGAAGGAGACAAGAGTCAAATGGCACGGTCTCCTATCCTGTGGTTAGATGGTGCAGAAGGTTGGTGCAAAAGACAGATGAGTTAACCCAATTACATATTCCCCACCTTGAATCAGGAGCTGCACAAGGTTTATTCCCTAGACTTTACCCTCTCATTCCTAAACTTAACTGTCTGGTTTCCCTCTTGGTCATATTTGCAAGATTACTTCAGGTGTTAAGGTAGCTGTGGATTTTAAGTAAGGCAGGTTGGTGCTCTGCTCAGAAAGGCCTGTGACACTTCAGACAGTTCATCTAAATAGGCTGGGGGTAAGGAAAATTCTGGTGTCTGACCAGCAGTAACTGTTTCTGTGCAAAACAGCCAGGTTTACCAAGGTGAGCTGAGAGCCTAAGAGCAAAAGTAACTCTGAAACAGTAACAACTTCTTAAATAGAGTTCAGTCATTGCTACTGAGAAGCAGAGCAGAGTTTTCACTGCTTCCCAACCTGAGGAAACAGATACTCTCAGTTTTCCAGTCAGGACACTAATACCCAACCTCAAACACTTATGGGAAAAATCCTTTAAAAATCTTGTAAATTCTTCTGGCAAGGCACATGCTTAAACATCTACAGGGGAAACGTGTTGCAAGGTCAACTAATAGAAATAGTCCAATCATCAATTCCAGTTTTTAATGACGTTTTCCATTTTGAGAAAAGAGTTGCTACCTCCAACTCAGTATCTTTTATAGCTGCTCTATGGTTTGAAGAGCCTAGACACTGTGGCAAGGCAGAGGGTGAGTATTTCTTGGGTTATCCAGAGTTCCTGCCCTGCAGCAACCTACCAAAAACTACACAACATTAAATGCACCAGAGTCAATGTGCTGCAAATTAAGACACGCCAGTATATAAAAATCTTACTACAGAAGAGATATTTAAGAATTGAACTGCAAACTAGGACATGACTGCAAAAACTGATATTTTTTTTTTTCACTTTTATTTAAGAAAGTGACAACTAGATTACGTTGCAGCTTCTACATCACAGTACTTCAGCTAGGTGAAACAGGCATATGAAAAGGTAAAGCCAAAAAGTTCAATAAAAAAATTCCACAGAATAGAGTATTTCCAATTTATTTTACCTACTGTTCCCATTTTAATTGCTTAATATACCTCCCACACAGCTCTGGAAAATGGTAACAGTGTGACACTCTAGATTTAAAACAAATGCATCACAGTTTGAAGAATAATGTTTCTCCATAAGGTTACTTAGCTTCTGTTCCTAACACAACAACAAAGCCAAAATGCATTCATCAGCTTATATGCAATAAAAAGTGAAAAGCCTCAAACATTTCAGCCTGTACTTTCATCCTTACGTCATTACAAGCAATAAGCCAAGTACTCAAGAGCACACAGGACTTATTATTTAAGCTTTTTACCTCATGTAACTGCAACTCAGCATCACCAAAACATCATCCCATTCACTATTCCATCAGATAATGCATGGTATGAAAAGGAGACAGCTAGCTAGAGAAAGAAGAGAAAAAAAAAAAAAAAAAAAAAAGGAAGAAGCAAAAAGAAGGAAGAATCCCAAAAGGAAGAAACCCAAAAACTTGTTCAAACTACAAATATGCTCATTGCTTCATTTCAATTACCTAAATCTCTTCCTCAAACTGTTCTTTGAAGTGCTCCAAATGACTGATTCTCAAAAAAAACCCACCAAACCCCCCCAAAGCTATCCCATTTCTTGTGAACTCCTTACACAATACTTATCTGAATTATTTTGCACTCGAGCCCCTGCAAGCCAACTGACTTGGGAATAAATACTGCTGCTGTCCATGCCAAGGTTTGCATTTTTCCCCAGTTAACTTTCATTTCAACTTCTTCTCTTGATCAGTCTAAGTAGCAGGTGAATCAATTCAACCTATTTTGAAATTGGAGGCCGAGATGGTACAAAATTCCTCAGAATCAACTATAGAAAAACAGCTAACATTTCAACTCCCAGGACTTAAACTGGCAGAAGCTTGTATGTAAGCTTAATAGATGAAGTATTCCTTCCCTTGAGAGGAAAAAAACCAAGTTCCAGTCAGTTTACACCTCTCTATCAGTTCTCACTCCTGTTGTATATTTTAATGCTGAATAATTACTTCCTGTGATTTTGTTTAAACAGCATTCCCAGGTATTTTACCTTCTTCATGAGAAATAAAGCTGTTTTAAAAAAAAAAATAAATCAGTCTGTTCCAATTGAAGTGGTGGTAAATCATCTTAAATTATCCTTGCCTAACAATACAATGAACAGTGTAGGCTAGTCAAACCTATGGTGAAGGCTGTCCCATTTTTTAAAAGTGATACTCTATATCAAACAACCAGATTCTTCCATCAGCCTAGTTTTCAGGAGCTGACACTGAATAAAAGCCATAAATTCCAGAAGTTACAGAAATTAAAGTTTAAAAACAGATTATGCTCTCAAATCCCTGTTTGTTTACCTCTACATTGGCAAGACTTTTTTTTTAAATCCTTATGTTTGCTTGTGTTCACATGCTTGTCAGAAGTGAACATTATGTGGACCATTTCCACCCTAGACTTCTCTTCAGACAAACAGACAATGCCATTAAAACACTCTGAAGGCACCAATTAATACTGCAGTTGATGGCAAACATTACTATACTATTCAGTCATTAAAGGGAAAAACATACTGGTGTTTTGTCTCTTCCACATAAAGTATCACAGTGGTAACTGTTAGAATTAAACCCAAAAAAGCTCAGCCTCCCCACAAACATTAGGAAGAAAAGGTAAGTTCACTATAGGGAAAGACGTATCTGGAGAGCAATTTTCTTCTCCTGCCCTTAGTTTTCTCCAACACAGCCATTTAAATCCCAACAGGCTTCCTTTTTAAATGAAGGCCAAGACATTTTTATGACATGATTCATCCTTTCTAAATGAAGATGTTCCCAATGACTGGCACTACTGCCTGTATTAGTGTTCAGGAAGGAAGGTCGATAAATAGGCAGGATCAGCTCTGCAAATGTCAGAACACTGAGAGCAACTGTGCTGCTGAAACACCAACTTCCCTGAGATGAAGATGTCTACCATCAGGTGAGAGCCACTGTGTCTCCAAAACCCAAGGCCAGATGTGGTGTAAACATGGATCAGGGTAACTTTTTATACAGTGGCTAATACATAAAGACATCCATATAATAAGCAGAGCTGCTTTTTTAACTCCCAGCTGACCCTGGCTTGGTGTTACTTGCAGAAGCCCATCTGACTGCTACAAATCAAACATCTTTCTAAAATGAATTCTGACAGAAACCAGCTCTGTTCCTGCACATTGGAGTTCACCAGAACACCAAGAAAAGCTGCCTTGCAGCATCATGACATTAGAAGTCTGGCTATAAAGAAGTTTTTCTCCAGTGCAATGTGGTTACGTAGGATACACTTCATGAATGCATGAAGTGAAGGCAATGCATTAGGGTTCCTAACAGTTAAACAGCTTATATAGTCTTTGGATTGTAAAGGACTGCCACACTGTGCTCAATTTCAACCTAACATACTCTCACATGTGATGAGATGCTAAGAACACCTTGCACTGAGCCTATTAGGACTGAAGATGGTCTTCTTTGTGATAAATAGCCAAAGCTAAAGAAACAAACACACAGAGATACAAACCTACAAACCAACCCACAAGGAAAACCACACTGTAAAAGTTTGTACTTCCTCTCATTCATAAATCTGATAGCACAAGCCACATTTGCAAGCTAAATCAGGGAAAGTTTAAAAAGCATCAGCCACCATCAGTTGGAGAATATATTTCATTCTTCATTAGCCAGTTCGAGTGACAGTTGGATTACTTCAGTTACTATCACACCAGACTTACTCATCCAGCACTTCTTTCTCATTATATTTGTTGTACTCATGTCATAAACCCAAGTAAATTCCAACACTTGACCCTTGCTACTGCAATTTCCTTACAATGACAGTTCAAGCCCAGTTGCTCCAAGCAAGATCTACAGCTAATGAGGTCCCATTTTCACAAGAGTTTTCACACAAATTCAAGATTAAATGGTACCAGAAACCTGTATACTATGAAACCTAAGTAGAAACAGGGTGGTCTTCTGGGAATTTCCTCTGATTTGAAGATCTCCCTACCTTACAGTTCAAAATTCCATTATACTGAAACATGGTATTTTGACTTGTGTGCATAACCGATTTCAGAGGAGTATTATCTCAGAAATTTCAGCTTGGAATTAGTTTAAAAGTACTGTTTTAGTACAATACTCAACACACATTTCCCCAAATCCAGAAAGCTAGGTTTAATGAGATCCAGCTGCCTGTACAAACGGACCTGGGCATTGGTTCAGCTCGGACCATGTCTGCTAACTGAACGGAACAGAGAAACAAAGTCAGACTGGAACCCAAAGTAGAGGCAGTCTGTAAGAGGTGGGTTATTTCTTTGCCATTTCTCTGCACATCCTGATGTGCACTGATTTTAATTTCAGCTTTAAGAATTTAATTGCTGCATAGTCCAGTGTTACCACAGTGTAGCAGGGAATGGAAGACCTAGACATCAATTCACTTATATAGTAACTATTACTGGACAAAATGTTTTCAACAGGCAATATGAAAAGCCTTTCCATCTACAGTGGACATGTCAGGTTTTCCTCTCAAATTTCAAAACCGTTCACTGCTTATTCCTTATCTGTTTGTGCTTGGGTAAAAAGGTGAGGTTACCTTCATGTGACTCATAGAATCATCATAGAATCATAGACTGGCATGGGCTGGAAGGGACCCCAAGGATCATAGAGCTCCAACCCCCCTGCCACAGGCAGGGCCACCAACCTCCAGGCCTGGAGCTACACAAGGGTGCCCAGGGCCCCATCCAACCTGGCCTTGAACACTTCCAGGGACAGGGCATCCACTACTTCTCTGGGCAGCCTGTTCCAGCCCCTCACCACTCTCTCTGTAAAAAACTTCCCCCTAATACCTAATCTAAACCTTCCTTCCTTTAGCTTTAGTCCATTCCCCCTAGTTCTGCCATTATCTGCCCTTTTAAAAAGTTGAATCCCCTCCTGCTTATAAGCTCCCTTCAGGTACTGGAAGGCTGCAATGAGGTCCCCCCGCAGCCTTCTCTTCTCCAGGCTGAACAAGCCCAGCTCCCTCAGCCTTTCTTTGTAGGGCAGGTGCTCCAGCCCTCTAATCATCCTTGTGGCCCTCCTCTGAACCCTCTCCAACAGTTCTATATCCTTCTTGTATTGGGGGCCCCAGATCTGGACACAGGACTCCAGATGGGGCCTCACGAGGACAGAGTAGAGAGGGACAATCCCCTGTCCCTGCTGGCCACCCCTCTTCTAATGGAGCCCAGGATCCCATTGGCCTTGCGAGCTGCAAGAGCACACTGCTGGCTCATGTTAAGTTTCTTATCCACCACAATCCCCAAGTCCTTCTCAGCAGGGCTACTCTCAAGAAGCTCTTCTCCCAGTCTGTATCTATGTCTGGGATTCTTCCGGCCCAAGTGCAACACCTTACACTCGGCAGTGTTGAACCTCATTAGGTTCCCCCGGGCCCATCTTTCCAGCCTGTCAAGGTCCCTCTGGATGGCTTCCTTTCCTTCTAGGGTGTCAACCACGCCACTCAGCTTGGTGTCATCCGCAAACTTGCTGAGGGTGCACTCATGTTAACCCTCTTCAAAACTGTGAAATATTTCTAAGACTAGTTTTGGGAAGATGTCTGAAAATTAAGTAATGATTACACTATTCTTTGGTTAGAAAATTAATACAGACAGTTTACTACTTAAAAGCTGTGGGATTGAGACAGGGCAGGGGGAGGTGGGTGCGTGTGGTTGGGGTCCTCCCACTAAGGCTATGCAGCCACCTTCCTGTTTGGGTGCCTTACCTTATGTCAGTTACACACAAGTTTTTTCCTCCTGGAAGTACCTGAGCTATAGAAATTTCCCACTAGGTGTTTTACAATTGTGTCTACATGACAGTTCTGGGTTGCCTGCTGTATATTGATTACAGATTAGAGGCCAGAAAGAGGCACTTTAAATGCCAATGAAATCAAGGTATGGTACAGTGTGCTTAAGGAGACAATATGTACTTTGCATTCTAATCTATATATTACTAGAGATGACTAATCCAAACTAAACCTTAAAGATACCTTTAGGTCAACTGCCCTTCACATTAGTTTGGATAGTTATGTCATTTCTTACAGTCTGTCCTAAATGGAGATGACAAACTAATCTGTGTTTAATGAGACCACACTCCACAAAGTGAAAAGATTTCTTTAGGCAACCCAGAAAACTCCCACACCCATCTCTTCACAACTGAATTCCCCATGTATTAAGAGTCCTAACACACTCCAAATCCCCACCCCATCAATACTTGCTTTTGTTAAGAATGCAATCTACTGTTATTTTTCCAGGGAGAAAGAGTCACAAAAGCACCTTCTACAAATCTGCATGTTTCTGTTGGGAAAAATTAGGGGAGAGTCACATTTGGAGAAGGAGAGCACCAGAAACACGAGTATAGTTCAGCGAACAAGAACAGACCGACAAAAGAAGAAAGGAGTTGTCATTGACAGAAGAGAAATAAAAGGCCCACAGCTGGTAAAAAAACATCATCAAGTTCAAAGGTGTGGCTCCACCTTACTCACTACAGGCCTACTTCAGAAAAATAAGCCATATACAGTTTCCTCAAGCACCCTTTTGAAGGGGAGCCTATTCTTAAGAGTAAAAAGAAGAGTGACTTCCATTCAGATACAGCCTTTTGCACTGATGTCAGAAAGCCCCTTCTTGTCCTTTTGCTTCCTCCCCACTCCTCTTCAGAAGGAAGTTATTTGCCCATTCTCCTTGAACATCATCTCACAGCTAGTACCACCCAGTTAACGTCGTGTTTCCCCTTCCTCATGCACAGGCATCCCACATTAGCATTGCACACTCTCCACACTGCTCTTTTCTTACTTTCACATGCCAGTGATCACAGCACAACATGCTGGTTTGCATTCAGCAGAGGAAGCATTAAAATTGGCGTGCCGCCTGTAAAAGACACTGCATTCCAAGTGACAAACCAACACAGCAGATTTGCAATGCTGCAACAAAAATAGGTTGCAGCTACTAGGTGTCAGCAGACGAGCCTCTATTTTTAACAGGTTTTTTTTGGCCAAAAGCCTGCTCCCCCCCATTTGCATCAAGTACTAAGGAAGTCTGTTAGAACAGCAGGAGCACAAAGCGGTGTGGGAGAGATCCCGTGTGCTGCATTGCACTGGGAATCCTCTTGTTAAGCTGGTAGCACTGAAGAACTAGGTAGGAGACAACGCTCTCACCTCTTGGAGAGGTCACTTTCTGAGTGTTGGAGCAACCTTCCTGAGCCCTGGTAAAAGCTTTTCAGGAAAGAAGGGGCAGAGACAGAGGAGGGGAGACCAGATGATGCAGATTCACTCTCATTGAGAGCGCGCCGAACCCCGACAATAGGACTGTGCAGGCAACAAGAGAACAGAGCAGATGGGTCAGCATGGATTTGGATATAATACAGCATCCAGATTAAAGATAATGGTCAAGTACTTCATCTTGGTTTACAGAAACCGTTGTCTCCCAGAAGATAAAATGCACCAAGTGCACTACTGGGCAGTTTCCCTGATAATACTGATTTTCCTGTTACTGCTGATTTCTTTCAAGAAAGTTTTCAATGCCATTGCAGAACAGGGGGACCACCTTATTTCTTTAGCTTGCTTTATTCTCAAAGCAAATCCAGAAAAAGAATCTTTGAAACATTCAGAAAATATCCTTAGAAACCTGCTTCCAATAACACGAACCACCTTTGTTTCTTGCCTTCAGTTTTCTCTTACTTTTGTAATTAATGTGTATTGCTAGAACACACTAGAAAGAAGGTAGTATTTCAAGACAGTATCTTTGTATACCTAGTTTTGAAGTGATTAAATCAAGATAGGTAGTCCTACACAGTTAAACATTACTTAATAATAGTAACAAGTGTTGGGGGGGTTACATAAAAAATAATCCAGTTTCTTTTACTTAAAATTTTTTTATTGAACCTCAAAAGGAGAGAAAGAAAAATCCCAGTTTAGGAACGAGTTGTTACAAACTGTTTTGATTGAAAACCTGCTGATGATGCCACATAATCAGTGACTTCTTAAAAATTATTACAAAGAAGTGAAGTCAGCAAGTCCTTCAGTTTGAACTGTCAGGGTTTCCTGTTTGCATACAACATGGTCAGTGGAAAAAAAAACAACCAAAGTTTATCTCAGTAAAAAACACATTATTTATCTCTTCAGAAACACAATGCAACAAAGCTATTTCGAGGCTAGTTTCTCAGCCTTCAACTCTTACAGTCTCTTAAACAGAATAAACTTTTTTGCCTTTCTCTACACATTGGTGCAGCATTCACACTGATATTTTAATCCAGACATGAAACAGGTGAGAAATTATTACTTAAAGCCATTTTCAAAAGAGACCAGAAAAAGCGTAATTGCCACCAAGCACTGAAACAGATGGGTAGTTTGGAGAAAATGCTCCTCCAACAGAAAAAATCGGCTTAATTGGGCCTGAATTTGGTAAAGGTTTTGGAGTTTGTACAGCTGCTTACTGCAGATAGCCAGGACAGAGGCAGAGAAAGAAAGTACAACCAGAGACCCACGAGGAACTACGGGGACCTCTTCTGACTGAGTGAAGTAATGCCTTGAAGAAACAGAGTTCCACACGTTAACAGCTGGAAAGTCTCCAAAAAGGAAGGGGAAAGAAGTTACCGAGGGAAGCTCCGGAGAAAGGCAAACAGGGAAATCGCATGCCTCACAGTTCAGTGGAGGCCTTAATCCTTTTGTGAGACTCCTCACCACTTTAATTTCTGGACATTCTCTCTGGGAGCTTTGGCTAACGCAGTGACAGACATTTGAAGCCATCAGTGCCTTTTTCGTCCTGGCGTAAAATCATCACGCTACCATCTTGACAAAAAAAAGCAGCGAGGACCTCTTCTCCAAAGGACCTGACCACCAACACTGACAAAAAAAGCCCAGCTAAATAAATAAATAAATAGATCAGCACCAGCATCCAACCCAACAAGCAATTCGCTGGACTGATGCATCCCTTGAATCACTAATTCGGGGAAGGGCAAGTCACCGCGAAGCACCAAACTACCTGGAGGCGGACAACACAGGCTGAAGAGAGACAGGTAAGTAAATAAACAGAACCCCAAGCAGTGCAAAAGCAGCTTCCTCAAGAACAAACACGGGTAAGGCTCATGTGCCAAAAATCGCAGGAGAGAGCAGACTCGTGGCATGCCCCAGCTCACCTTGTCGCCTCAACGCAGTTCTGCCGCAGCAGTGGGGACCGGACGCTCTGGGATCTCCCGTTCTGGAAGGTTATCCTCCGCCTGGCGCTGGAGGGGGGGTGGCTGAAGGTGTGCGCGCGTCTCCTGAACTGGGGGGAGTCAGAATCTTCCTCAGGAAAAGGCTGCCAGGCCGAGGAGACGGGGGACGCTGGAGGAGTAGCTGGCGGGGAATCGCCCGGCGAAGCGTCCTGAAAGGAAGTGCTGGCGGAGTGAGGCCTGCCGCTCTGCGCCCTGCGAGAGCGCTCGCCTAACCCCACGGGTCGTGCGCCGCATCGGGGCACCAAAGCCTCTCCCCTTTCTTGGTCATGGCCTATTGTATGCTAATTATCACCAAAACCAGACATCCTATGATAACTTACTCTGAACCAGCAGCGTCCTTCTTTAAAAAAAAAAAGAACGAAAATAGAAAGAGATGGGAGTAATAAAAATACATATACAATGTAAACAACACACTAATTACTCTAGGCATCCTCTCACAGGCATCAGCATTCCAGCTCTTTCAGAAAAATACAGGAATTGAAAAGACTAGGGAAGCTGCTTTTAGCTCGGTTTCCTCGACATATCGTGAGCATACTTCCGGTACCGTCACAGCGATATCCTGGAAGAGAGGCTGTTACTACACGGCCAGTTTATGAGTAACCGTAGCAGGAAAACCATAACAGAATCTTCACCTCCTGGGAAAAACAGCAACCAATCCTCACGTGAGGTAAAACATTAAAAACAGGAAATAAAAGGAAAGTGAACAGAGTTCTGCCCGCTCACTCCCCGTACAGCATCCCCAGCAGCTGGGTTTAGGTCAAAAATTCTTACTTCCCTATAGCAACTATTACTTACAGAAAGGATTCTTCACCTTCAGAGCATTTCCTCTCATTGAGATATGACCTCTTTTTAATGACTTCAGCAAAACAAGGCAGAAGCTGACCAGAAATTCCCTGCTTTTTTTGTAAAAAAAAAAACAAGGGAAGTGTAGAGAAAAAGGACTGGCAGTCCAACAACAGATTAAAGCTGAAGCCTCAAGTCAACATACACGCCAGCTTTCTTATATCCTTCACCTCCCAGGGGAAACTCTTACTTGAGGTTTTGTTAATTGATGTGCTTTTGTGTTCCTTCCTTCAAACTGAAGCAGAGTGCCATATTTAGGCTTCATGGCATGAAAACGTGTCAGTTTTAACTAAGCTCCCTACGTACTTTGTCAGAAGCAAGGCTGTTGCAGCGCTCGAAGCTGTCCATGCTTCCCAGGCGGCCTCGCATTCGGTTGGCTCCCTGAAAGTATAAAAAAAAAAAAGGCAAGTAATTTAATCTGGTCTTTTTCCTCTGTTTCTGAAGGTTAAGCAGAGATGGCAACAGCTGTGCAGGTGAACACAGGACAGTTCATGTACCACATCCGATGCACGACCAGAGATTGTGGGCCAAGCACTGGATTTTACAGGCAGTGACATCTTTTGTTGGCAAAACTCTGTCTTCTCCCCACTGGCTCCCTGCAGTTTTAAACCTGCAGCTCTGCTGTCTGAAGCAGATGAGCATGTCTTGATCTATTTAAGGCAAAAAAGCTGAGTTGGCTTAAACAGAGTTCAAAAAGCTGCAAATTTCAGTGCTGTGCTTGCACTGCAGCTAACTGATGTGTTTGACACACTATGATCTCAACATAGTTTACCCTGTATCTAGGTGTTTCAGACAAATTAATTCCACCTCAGCAAAGTACTAAAACTGGGAAAAAGACATTCCCTGGATGCAAATCCAGACAAATAGCGCCAGATACAAACAAAGCCTTTTTAATTACAATGCAGATAACCCTGAGGCAAATTTGCTAGATATCAGCATTAGCAGATCCTTACCAAAATTGTTCACGGTCATCTCGTTTCAAAGGAAGAAGTGATAGAGCCGCAATACTTCTGACTACCTTTCACTCCCAACTAACTCCCATGAAACACAGGAAGTGGCAGTTGGCCATTTCCAAACTGGTAAAGTAAGTTTAGGTTCTAGGAAAACGATAGGTAGAGCTCATCTTGGTATATTTGCAAGTCCAGGGGAAGTTTTGTCAACATTAGCAGTATTTACTTAGCCTATTTTTTCCGGGTATGGTTTAGTTTCGAGGCTTATTAAGCACACTACCCCGTTTAAGGTCACTACCAATGGATACTGTGCCTGAAACATCTCTTCACTGACCCTCACAATAAATCAAAAGCAAAGGATAACTTGGAAGTTTCTCACTAGCTTTAGAAACACAAATTTTTGGTGCTATAAGGGCTTTTTCTGCTCAGAAAAAAAAAACCCAGCAGCAGCAGAGGTTAGAGCAGCAAGGGCTGGGAGAAATCTATGCATTGGGTCAAGCAGAGGTCGTATTTATTTTTCTGAGGTGCCTCATTAGGAAGCCACAGCCCGTTTTCAGTTCAAACCTGACAAAAACAAGATCAGTCCAGCAAAAACAAACACGTGAAAAAGTGACATTCCTCTGGGACTAAGGGAAGCCAGAGCACAGAACCCAGCATGTTTCCCTGTGGTGGTTAGTGAGCAGCTACTCCTTCAAGTAGCTTAAAATGTCACTTGATGCTATTTATCTAGTTAAGACGCCATCCAGTTTCTAGATATCTGTTTACTACTTACTTATTTCTAAATTTGCTAAGACTGATGCTGTGTATGTAACTCCCCTACATAGAGCACCTTTACTTTTTGACTTAAATATTTTTGTCTACAAAGAGATGCTGAGTACCTTTTTATGTTTAAACTAATTTCTTCCTAGTCTCTTTGTTTCTAAATATACTTTAAAATAAAGATAACTAAGTCACGCAATAATAGCATCCCATTACATCAACACCATGTGATTTGCAGCTGACTTACAGGGGGAAACCCCACCACAACAACAGTCATTTGGTACCTAAATACCTTTAGGAATTAGCCACAATCCATTAGGCTTGTTGTAATAGCATGATGAAGAATAATAATAATTAGTCATTGTATAACATGCATATGCATGTAACACACAGTATACACATGCAGAGAGACNAGAGGCTGGCCATTTCCCCCTGTGTCCCACACTTCAGATATTTATAAACAATAATTAGATTCCCTCTCAGTCTTCTTTTCTCAAGGCTGAACAACCCCAGTTCACTCAGCCTTTCCTCATAGGGGAGATGTTCCAGGCCCTTAATCATCTTTGTAGACCTTCTCTGGACTCTCTCCAGGAGGTCCCTGCCTTTTTTATACCAGGGAGCCCAGAACTGGACACAATACTCCAGGTGGGGCCTGACCAAGGCAGAGTAGAGGGGGAGGATCACCTCCTTCGACCTGCTGGACACACTCCTCTTGATGCACCCCAGGATCCCATTGACCCTCTTAGCCACCAGAACACACTGCTGGCTCATGGCCAACCTGTCATCAACCAGGATCCCCAGGCCCTTCTCCACAGAGCTCTTCTCCAGCAGGTCATCCCCCAGCCTGTATTGATACAAGTGGTTATTCTTTCCCAGATGCAAGACTCTACACTTGCTTTTATTAAACCTCATTTGGTTTCTTACTGCCCAGCTCTCCAGCCTGTCCAGGTCTCACCGAACAGCAACACAGTATTCCTGTGTGTCAGCCACTCCTCCCAGGAAGCAGGTTAAAGATATACCTGCTTTAACCAAATAAGCAGTGGTTGAGCCGAACTATTTTCCTTAGTCTTTCACTGTGTAACATTCAAACAGATCTGTGAGACTGAAGCTCTATGTGTATTGTCTTCACTACAACATACTGCTGCTGATCCCTTGGAGTTTCAAGTTAAAGATAAGCCAACCTTCCTCTGAACAGCAGGTCTGCTTCATAAATAGCAAAATTAAAAAGGCCCTAGTCCAAACTCGGGTGTCCACCTTGCTTGAACTTAAATCATGGACAGTAAAGATCCATATACTGTAACATGCAGCATGTCACAGTGGCCCTGGTAAGAAGGGACATACTGCATGAAAACCAACAATATATAAGCAATTTCCCTCTACACTCTTCAACATAAGCAGTGCGTTTCATCTAAATGATTTTTCCTTGACATGGTTAGAGCACTAACATGCCTGTGCAGGGCAGCACTGCTTTACTGCCCTCCTTCCAGTGATACACCACAGGGTTAGTGACCCACCACCAGAGCTAAGATCACTTTCCAGTCACATGTTGGTTAGATGTGGAAATGGAATGAGACTCAGCACAGGCATGACTGTAGCTGTCACCATTTGATGATATTCCAGCCTGCTGAAATAATCCAGATCTTCTGACTGCCATGGCTCTCTTTTGTGCTCGCTCACCCTCTCTATTGAGGCCAAGTCCCTAGTGTGTAAAAACTTACTACATAACAACATAGGCCAGATTTGACCAGGGGAGTTTCAATGCTACCTTCAGTCCTAGGTCAAATTCATGTCTAGCTTTAAGCACAAACAGTTCTCCTTGGCAATTACCATTTTGCCTCCTTTACAGGGAACATCTGTGGCATCCCGAGTTTGCAAGTTACTTTATAACACACACATATAAGCTGCCTGACAAGTGCAACTTCAGCCATGATTTAGCATGGTACTTTTAAAATTGCCAAAAGGAATTTAATTTCACTGGTCCAAATTATATTTAGACCTCACCAGCCAATATTCACAACTCATCACACTCCCTTTGTAACGACATACTGGGTGCCAGGCATCCAGCCTTCTTCAGTTACTCCTCTAGATGCCTCTTCTCTGCTTTCAGGACTCTCCCTGTTAGAGCAGGGAACACTAAGCAAAAAAGTAATTCAGATTTCTTCTTTAAAAGGCTATTTATGCCAAGAGTTTCAGTAATTATCTGCAATTCCACATCATACCTGCCTAGCAACACTGAAATGAAGAATTTTTTTATTTTTTTAATCTGTTGCCTCCCCCCTCTACTTACAAAAAGAGAACTTTGTTACTACTTTCTGAAGATTCTTAGTGATCAATTTGAGTAATTTTAGCTATGAGAGGTAAGGCATGACTTCTCAGAACAGAAAGATTTACAGTTTATGCAGGCACACTTAGTCACACTTTCAAAAAACAGCAACATGCCTCTTCATGGGATTATGCAGCCATAGGGATTGATTTATTTTTTTATTCTGAAGCAACCAAACAACTCACTTGCCACCTTCACTCAGCATTCATTATTCAAAAGTTGCCCTTTTCCCCTGGCTCTCTATGAGTGGCCTTACCATCAACTTCCCAGCATGATTAAGGCACAATCAACCCAGCTATAACCCTCAGATTTCACAAAGGGATATTGTTTCATTAAGTATTTATCAGACTGAGGCAAAAACAACCACCCAAAAAAAAAAAAATCTGATAGGTCTTTACTGTCAAGGATATCTGGGAGAGCTGCTGACAATGAGCTGTTAATCTTACCCTTGAGAAGATATTTTCCAGGGAGCTAGTCAAGGATTTCTTGGCCTTGTTTTTCAGAATGTCAAGCTTAAACCTGCCACCGCCGGTGGTGCTTTCTGGAATCGCGCTGTTAGAAATCGTCTGTTGAAAAGAGCAAGGACATAATTCAGCTTTGGTAATTCTTTCTGCAGGGTCAGACCTCCAAAGACTAGAGCTGAACCAAGTTATAAAATAAACAACATACCCTTGGCCTTTATTTAAATAAACACAAATTCAAAAGAAAAAAAAAAAACCCACCCAAATACCACACCCCCAAAATAACATTTCCACAAAAAACCCACACAGCTGAAGGACATTCCATCCCTAAAGATTATCTTGTAAAAGCTTAAGTTTGTATTTTAAACTGAAACCAATACCCCCTTCTTCATTCCTAGTCCCCCCCGAAATGACTAGGAGTAAGGACAGATGAACTATCTTCAGCACTGGAAGGAAATCTAAACCTCAAATTAATTGGTTGACTTCACCCCTTGCTTCCTGCCTCTCAAAACTTAAAAAAGCCCCAAGCACGCAACTGTAAATCCAACCAAATGACTTCTCTCAATTACAATACCCAGCTGCAGCTACTGTGATGAACTCTAGCGATGCCCCAGCTAGTATTCAAGGTAACACTTTGAGCAGGGTAGGAGGAATGAGAGGAATCACACAAAAGCTAAGCTTTACCGATGGTGCTTCCCCAATGTGAACGTGTGTTTTCTGCTTAGTTTCACAGAGTTGGCGCAAATGTAAGATCACCAGTTCGTTTTCCTCCTGGTCATTTTCAGGCTTCATTTTCTGTTGGTAAAAGCAAAAGCAAAGAAGTTGTCTTGCAAGTCACGATTTGCTTCCCTTCCTTTCCATATGTCTATTTTCTTTGAAGTTAATATATTGATACGCCAGATGTCAGAGCGTGTCATATTGTACTGCTGTTTGTGTGCCTTTATGCTCCTAAGCCAAACAGACCAAAGGTTTCCACATGGAGAACGTTACAGGCTGTGGAAGGAAGGGAGCCTTATACCCCACATTTTGTTTCCTAAGATTGCCTGGTATAACTGTGTAAATGTCATAAGGAACTTACAAAAACCAAACAGGCATTCCCTTCTTCAGGAAGCTAGAGAAGAGAGCAGCCTTTAGAAGCTTAAATTACTATATACTTCATCTGCTTAAATACAATAGCTTTCACTCTCAGAACAAATCAGAAGAGAGACACTGCAAATACCAACCACCTCTGATATCTCACCTGCTTTCAACTCATTCCCACATCACTTTCAACTAGGGAAATGCATTTACAGATCAAGAACTATGCCCAGAATAAAACACTGGATATGAACACAGAACATCTCAGCAGACTTGGGAATCAAAACTTTTCTAATGTCAGCATATCACTCATGAGGTTAGGTTGGAGCATGCTATTTCAGTATGATGTTTGGTGGAACAATAATAAATTCTAGATCAACTACATAACAATCAAAAGAAAAAGAACCAACGTTGAGTCCATTTCATCATGATATTTTCCAAATTTGAGATCACAGACTCATAGACTGGTCTGGGTTGGAAGGCACTCCAAGGATCATAGAGTTCCAACCCCCCTGCCACAGGCAGGGCCGCCAACCTCCAGGCCTGGATCTACACAAGGTTGTCCAGGGCCCCATCCAACCTGGCCTTGAGCACCTCCAGGGATGGGGCACCCACCCCCTCTCTGGGCAGCCTGTTCCAGCATCTACTGTTCCAGCATCTAACACATTACCTGAACACGTTCAAAAATGTCCGCTTGCTCATTATCAGTTAGTGACGACAGATGTCTCTGAATTACAAGTTTGGCCCTTGGTGGATAGAGTCCTGAGGAAAGAAAGGAACATTAAAGCTTCCAGATTCTCAAATGACCCCTCAAAAATTTTTTTAAAAAAATATATAAAGGTATAAGCCTGCTTTTGAGTTTATGCAAGTTTAACATGTGACAGCTGTATATGTGCAGTATACATGACAAAATACTTGAGGTTTTGCTAAACCTCATGGGTTTGCCTCTTTCTTTAGCAGAAAAAAAACCCAAACTACCAGCAGCTAAGATGGAAGCCTGGCCACTGTATGGAAGAGGAAGAAGACTGGAACAGATCAGGGACATAACTGGAAATATACTCAATGCACAATATACTTGGAAGGTTTCAGATGCTTTTAAAAAGTTTAGATGCATTTCTCCTCAGGGAAAGGGTAGGTTTGTAGGTCATATAAGAGAATTGAAGCCACTTTTAAAAGGAAGAGTGGCACAAGAGCTGTAAGAATAAAGGAAATAAGTTCTGATGTTGGATAAAGCAGACAATTGCTCACAGAGCTTGTTCTAAGAAGCTACAAAAACTATGGGGCAAACAAATCCTCCAAATCAGATGAAAATATATGGGTGGGTTTTCTTTCCATCCAAGGTAGGTATCATTCATAGAGAATTGCAGTCAGAACAGATCAAGGTTTTCCAAAGACGTGAAGCACTGGGTTTGACTGTGCTAAACTTCCAGACTAAACAAAGCAGATGGATAAAAAGAAAGGAAGAATAAAATAAGTCTTTCAGACACAAAGTGCAAAGCTCACGAAGCTACTATTATGGTAGTCAAGTTGTTACCCAAAAAGAGATTTTATTTTGATGCTGGATACTTATCCCAGGCTTGCAAGTATCTATATTCAAAATACCTACACTGCCTTATACAGTAACATCTATAGTTTTTCACTGACAGAAAGATGATGTTTCCAGATAAGCTTTATCACTTCTGAATTATCTTTTGTAAACCTGGAAAATGCAAGTCACAGCCTAAGAGAATTTCACTCCACTCAGATTTCACACTTTGCTTTTCACCCACCAGAGGGAGGTAAATGGCAACAGTGACTTAATGAAGAGGAGGTCTGGCAATTACCAGCACCATTACCAGCCCAGAAGATACAAGACTGGTCTAACATCTTTGAAGTTTTTTGCAGAAAACATTTTGCAAGGAGACATAGTGGAATGACTATACAAATAGGATCCTGATGCTAACTTAAAAAAAAAAAAAATCTTGCAAGATTTTTCTAATGTGTTCTGACACATTTCACCTTCAGAGAAACTACAAACTTTTGTATGCTCATATCTGAAGCCAGGTAATTGCCTTCCCTTTCTATATTACATATTCATTGCCTAACTTAATAATTTGTTTCTCATGATAGAACTAGATTCTAAAGTGTGCAAGAGAATAAAAACAAAGAAGGAAAAAAATAACTCCACACAGAAAAGAGCAAACACATGAAAAAAGCAAGATCCTTTTTCATCACTCCTGTATTTTAATGACCCATTTTGAAAGCATGCAACTTCAGGGGAAAAAAAAGACAAAAAAAAGACTGAAGATGAACTGGTGGGGATTCCTGCTCTGCTTAACATTTAAGAGAAGTACAAAAATGAAAGAGTATGTATTTATATCACAAGCTATGCTATATTCAGTTGCAGTACCATTACTGCTATCACCTACATGTGATTACAGAGAGTATAAAGTGATGGTAAGAATTGCTTATTAGGATACTTTTCCCTCTGTTCTTACAATGTTTAAATTGAATTTATGCTGCATAGTTGACATAATCATAGAATGGTCTGGGTTGGAAGGGACCCCAAAGATCATAGAGCTCCAACCACCCTGCCACAGGCAGGGCCACCAACCTCCAGGCCTGGATCAACACAAGGTTGCCCAGGGCCCCATCCAACCTGGCCTTGAACACCTCCAGGGATGGGGCATCCACCACCTCTCTGGGCAGCCTGTTCCAGCACCTCACCACTTTCTCTGTAAAAAACTTCCCCCTAATATCTAATCTAAACCTTCCCTCCTTTAGCTTCAATCCATTCCCCCTTGTCCTGCCATTGTCTATCCTTTTAAAAAGTTGAATCCCCCCCTGCTTATAAGCTCCCTTCAGGTACTGGAAGGCTGCACTGAGGTCCCCCCACAGCCGCCTTTTCTCTAGGCTAAACAATTACCAGATACAGTAAAAAAAACACAATCAGAAAATAAACTCATCTGCTACCTTCAATTCTTTCACAAAGTTTGTGCAATGAGTGCATGGGGCAGGCCTCACACAGCTTAATCTGCGTCTTGGCATTCTGCAGAGCTGCAGCAGTGCTGAAGGCTTGTTTCAGGGTAAGCATTACCTCATCAACCTAAAGGGGAGGGAGGGAAAAAGACAGTATATAAACAAACAAAACCATACCATTTCAGCACAGAACCCCATCTTGCTGGCAGACAGGACCTTCTCACAGCCATTCACCTTTCTCCGGCCTACAAGACTGGCTACTGGTTTCATTACAGCCCCCAATCTATCTTTAGGTACTGCCAGCTTCCCCTGCAGCTTGCTCTGATCTTTCCTCTGCCAGTACCACAAACACAGCAGCGGTATGTTCCCACACATCAGCACTGGAAAAGCTCAACTTGGACCTAAGAAAGGTCAGAGGTGACGGTGTTTCTCTGCCCTCATTCAAATACGCTCCCACACTTTATACACAAAGCACTTGCAGTTCCCATCTGTATTTTAGGGGAATATAATGCTTTATAAAAGCTGTTTGCTTCAGTCTTTGCAATAGCATGGAAAGAGGGGGACAGCAGCTTGAAGGCAATCTTGGGAAAGAAATCAGTATTCTACTTCAGAATCAAGCCCTTGTTCTTCTTACCTGTTGCTTTGGGGTTGGTTTGGGGTTTTTTTTACATGCAAGAAGCAGCAAGCTGAAATATTTGAGACCAACATCATGCAGCCTAACATTGAAAGCATGTGGACTTTTTTCAAGGTCTGTCACTTGTAAAACAAAAAACAAAACAAAACAAAAAGGGTATCTGAACCTGGAAATTTGAATTAGTTTGTGTCCTGATACGTTTAGGGTTTGTTTGTTTATTTTTTTAAAAGCCATTTTTTAAGCACTACCAGTAATTTCTGGATGCCCTCTCTTAGCAATAAAGCAGGGCATTGAGGAGTGAATATCTATCTTGCAATACAGACTCAATTTGTAAAAGCTGGTACCAATGGATCTGAGATAGAAGACCCACAGAACAGTGCGAAGCGTAAGGGTTCTAACCACACCAAAATAATGAGAACTGTAGCACAGACTGTAGCTAGGTTAACAGCAAGCATACACAAGACTAGAAACATAGGCCTGCCTGGCAGCACAGAATGCAGAAAGCATTAGGTTTTACAGCTCTGCCCTCCCACAGTCAAACTGTTGTTGGGGTCCAACCGATTGCATATGAAAGTGGCTCAGGAGTGTTCATTTCATATTGTGATGTGGACATACCCACATGCATCAGAACTAGAATATGTAAAAAGGTTCATAAATATGTTGTTTCTTTATATAACACATTTTGTGCCTTTGAGTTATGCACTGTTAAATTTATCAATTTAAATAATTGTTAAATTGGTCAGATGTAACATTTTAGTACACAGACAGAGCTGATTTCATAACAAGCTCCCATTTTGGTAAAGGTGCAGCCTCAGCTCCTGTTGCACACAGAATGGTTTGGGTTGGAAGGGACCTCAAAGATCATCTAGTTCAAACCCCTCTGCTGTGGGCAGGGACACTCTGGCCCAGACTGTCCAAAGCCCCATCCAACCTGGCCTTGAACACTGCCCAAAAGGGGACAGCCACAGGTTCTCTGGGCAACCTGTGCCAGTGCCTCACCGCCCTCACAGGGAAGAATTTCTTCGTTCTATCTCCCCTCTTTCTGCTCCTAAGCTTGGAGGACGTGATCCCTAAATATTAGCCAGCTGTCTTGGACCCCTCTTCCATCAAGGGCTTTGTCTCGTGCTACTCTGCCAAGAAGGTCCCTGAAGAGGGGACCAAAACCAGGACAAGGAGGTAAAAGTCTGCTCTCCTGAAGTTCAGGATAGCAAAAACTGCTGTGCACCCTCCTCACTGCCCTAAGGATCTTGAACTCCATCATGTCATAGTGACTGCAGTCAAGGTTGCCCTTGAGCTTCACATTCCCCACCATCCCCTCCTCGTTGGTGAGAACAAGGTCCAGCATTGCACCACTCCTCCTTGGCTTCTCTATCACTTGGAAAAGGAAGTTATCACTGACACATTCCAGGAACCTCCTGGATTGCTTTTGCCCTGCTATGCTGTTCTTCTGACAGATATGAGGACCACGGTTTGTGTGCAGGTTCTCCTATCTGTCTATGGAGGGCCTCATCTGCTCTGTCTTCCTGGTCATATGGCCTGCAGCAGACCCCCACTGTAATGTCTCCTCTCTCTGCACATCCTTTAATTCTGACCTATAAGCTCTCAGTTGGCTCTTCATACATCCCCAGGTGGAGCTCCATACATTTCAGGTGGTCACTGACCTAGAGGGTGACACTCCATTCTTGTCTCCCCTGACTGTCCTTCCTAAAAGGCCTGTATCATTCCATCCCAACACTCCAGTCACAGGAGCCATCCCACCAAGTCTCATTGATGCCAATAAGATCATAGCCCTGCAGACATGTGCACATCTCTAACTCCTGTTATTTGTTCCCCATGCTACATGTGTTTGCATAGAGGCATTTCAGTTGGGCTCCTGATGAAGCTGACTGACTGGCTGGTGTGGTTGGAATTTCTTTGTTCATTCCTATTACCTGAGGAGCCCCTGGCTCATCTCCCAAGACTTTGAGTGTGCTGCAGCGTATCCAGCATGTCTCAGAGTGACAGGCTGAGTGAGTGGCCTTGCTAGCACCCCATCTCTCTAACCTTAGTGTGTCATTCCATGGCTTGTCACAGGCAAGCTTGATATTATCCCACTCCCCTTCAAGCCTAGTTTAAAGCTCCGTTGATGAGCCCTGCTAGCTCTTGCGTAAAGACCCTCTTTGCCCTTTGAGAAAGGTGAATCCCACCTGCTACCAGCAAGCCTGGTGCTGTGCATGCCATCCCATTATTGAACAAAACAAAACTGTGGTGGTGACACCAGTCATGGAGCCATATATTTATAGACTGGGCCCATCTGTTTCTCCTAGTGTCACTACCTGCAAGGAGTAGGAGAGAGGAAAAATCTCTCTGGATATACACTGGATTCCCTCAGCAACCGTTCCAAGGCCCTAAAGTCTCTTTTGAGTGCTCTTGCACTAAGCCTGGCATAGGGCTACTGTTAGCTCTGTGAAGTTTTATTGATGTAAATCCGTTCACTCTCAAGCTAGACAACAGATTAACAAATTACATTTGTTAGCTAAACTGATTTCCAGTATGCATCACACACTATTAAGCGACCTGTATCAGTTAAATCTCTGGCACCTCAAACTTCAAATGATTGATACATACTTTATCAAATGTCCAATGGACTTGTTTTTATAGTTACACTTCCTTATTCTCTGATCAGATGCTGCAGTTTTCTTACCCTGAGGTAAGAAAAGCACCAGGTATAGACTAAAGGCACATACAGGACCAGGCCAGTAGTTTAAACCCCACCCTGAAAAGTCTGGGTTTTATCATCAGCTTTGTTACCCATTCAATACATATAGCTACATGTTTAATTGGGAACCAAATGTCTCAACAATTAAGAGATGCAAGTGCTACAATCAAATACAGAGCCCAAAGGTGCTCGGTCTGCAGGTGTGAAGCCAGCCATCTGGGTTTTCTCCATTTATTATTGATATAGGCATCAGCAGAGTGCTAGGATATGGCTTTACACGAACAGAACGCGTGCGCTTCCTATTGCGTATTTTCATACTCAAACCTGACGTCCCACACCTGAGAGGATGTGACCACTGATGTTAGCTGAGTAACACAGACTCCCAAGGTTTAGGAAATGCCTCAGACATCCTCCTATGGAAAGGGTTAGGACCATTAGTAAATACTCACCAGAGACTCACTTGCACACTGGAACACATAGCAAACATACTGGCTTAATCCAGGTTCAACAGATTCCCGGCAAATGAAGCCAAAGTGATCGACGTGTTTTATACCCTAAAAGAATTTAAAAACAGCATTAGCAAACTGCTTTATAAACAGGTTGAGTTTCCAAAGTAATCCTAAAAATAGTTACCAGGCTCTAACACTTGCCAACGCAAAGCTTTGAGACACTATCAGTGCATACTCCTGTTGAGCTGTTGTACAACTACAACAGTCACCTTTTAAATTGCTTTTTGCATTTAAGTTACATAAAGCTTTTTACAGGATTGAAACAGAAGTTATATGGCAATAGTCCTGGACTTGAATTTCTTCCATTAAGAAAATGGGATTTTCAGGGAAGCAAACAAACAAACAAACAGTCCGAAGTTGTATTCGGAATTGCCTCTGCATTGAAAACTTGATGAAAGGAGTTCACACTGAAACATGGGACCAGAGTAGCATTAAAGTAGCAACAGATCTTTGCTTTCCTTTAGTAAAAGTTAAGACTACACCAAAAGAGCAAGGAATGAGCAGCGACACGCAGAATTCCAACAAAATTCTTCAGTAAGTTTCTAGGGACTAATTATATACCACAAGTTTCAAGACTTACTACATGTACAACTGATGTCTCTCTCAAGATCCTAGTCTAACTGCTTGACAGGGAACACTGCCTTGCTAAAAACAGCACTGAGAAGATCAAAGAGAGCTGCTTCCTAAGAAGCACTACATTCCCAGTCTCAGTTCGTGGAACATGACTCACTATTGTTAAAGCTTTTGCCAATGTTTTTATCATCTGAGTATGGTAATAGCAGATTTTTTTTCCCCCCAAAGAAAGCTTAATACTTCAAGCTTAAACATAACAGAAAGCAGAACTTAGTCGCTTGGATCCATCTCCAAAGAAAACACCTATATCGTAGAATAGGGGAGGAGGCAAAACAACTTGCTTGTCACTACAGAAAACACTCTAGACAAAATTGGTAATGCTCTACGTGACAGACTGAACATATTGTCGCTCCACACTGTCGTTTTTAAAAACAAAATTCCAAAAGATACAGTTTTGCTCCTTAAACAAAACTTTAACAAAGGTGCAGAGTGTGTCTAAGGACAAATGGCACTGATTTCCTACAGTCCACACTAATCCTGACTTAACTGAACCCACTTTCCTGTGACACCTCAAGTCTTGAAAAGCATAAAAGGAAAAAGAACAGATGTATACACATATGTTGATCTACAGAACAGTGAAGTATTGCCCTCTGTTTTGCAAGGAAACTATATTTACTTAAGGTGGTGCAGTGAGGTGCCAGTTCCCTTAAGAGTGCCTGAAGAAGTCTACTGCTCTCTGATCTCTCAGTCTCCACAGGACAAGATTTGTGGGGGAGATGGAGGTGCCACTTGCACCACTGAAGTGTAAATAGCACAGTATGTTCCTCAAATAACAGTACCTCCATCACCTTTAAGAAGGTGGCAGGACCTGTCATGCCAGAGGAGCAAGTTTTTTTGTTGTTTTGGGTTCCATCAAGGTCAACAAGGCTGCAACAAGAAAACTTCTACAGCTGTCTGACACCTGAGCTTAGACAGCACACAGTGGGTTATCATCAATTATGTCTGCTGCTTTGACAATTATATGGAGAGCAGATAATGAATTGAATCCAGCAGATCAACCATACTTAAGGCACGGAATAGAAATACCTTCATTAGACCAGACTAAAAGAAGCTAGGATGCAAGCTGGAGAGAACATCCCCTTTTTATCATCTGTGAAGCTTAGAAGAACAAACATTCCTAAGCTGCAGTCTCACAATACTCAGTAAATCACTGCCCTGTAAATCCTCAACAGAGGAGCCCTGTGGCTAGCATGGAGCTCTTAAAAGCAATACAGATGAGGTTTATGCAACCAAATCCTTAAATCTTGAACAAATTAATGTTTCATTTTTTATTGAACAGAGAAAAAAGAACCCGACTTCCCTAAAGTAGCTGGTCTGCATTAAAAAACCCCTACAACAACAAAATTCCCACAGTATTGTTAATGCCTGTTTGAGTTATTCAAGCATGCAAAAATAACAAAAGCTTTGCTCCAAATGAAAGTGAAGAGGTGGAAGTTTTTCACTCCACCTCCAGAGCCCAACACACAGCATTACCCAACAACATTTACCGCACGCAGTTACAGAAGGAAGTCTGGGCCTCAAAGGTCTGGCCTGGTCTTACTGGTCTCCACCATGCCTTCAAGGCAGCAGAACAAAGGTTGTTCCTACCTGAGGGCTGTTTTCTTTGACTGCTACCAGTATGTACATGCAACCCAGGAGCCCAGTATGTAAAGGTGAAGTGTCGCTTTCATTCAGCTCAATACACCCACAAAGCAGGAGAAGACTCAAGCCATCTGCAGGTTTTCCTTTCCATCCCACTGCTTTAGAACATCTTTGATCTATTTTTATTATAAAGCTATTAATACAACATTGTTTGATTATACTGTCCCACTCTATATTTGCACTCCCTTTCTTCTCCATCAACAGCAATACAAATTGTAGTTAAACATCAGAATTGACTCAAGGGCCCGGACCTTTGGCCTTATCACCACCTACAACTACCTGAAGGGAGGTTGTAGAGAGGGTGGGAGATGGTCTCTTCAGCCAGGTGACAGGAGATAGGACAAGGGGAAATGGCACAAAGCTGGGCCAGGGCAGGGTCAGATTACATGTTAGGAAAAAATGTTTCACTGAAAGAGTTGTCAGGGCCTGGAACAGGCTGCCCAGGGAGGGGGTTGAGTCACCATCCCTGGATGTGTTTAACAGACAGGTAGATCAGGTACTTAGGGATATGGTTCAGCATAGGACAGGAATGGTTGGATCATAAAGGTCTTTTCCAACCTTGTGATTCTGTGACCTTTAGTTGGTGGCTCAAGCAGAGTCAGTCTTGAGCTGCAAGTACTGACCAGTTCTCAATCTGTTTTAGCCTTGGTAGCAGGATCATGCAAGAACAGATTTGTTAACAGCACTAAAATGAAAGGGCTTGGGGAAGAAATACAGGTTTAGAGCGTGCCAGGAGGTATACTTTAAACTAGAATAATAATGTTTAAGGAGGCCTGAAGTGATGCATGGGCATGGCAAAACAAAGAAGGTAATAAAATAAGACCTCACAACAGAAGTGCCAGAAGAAACAGGTGCTGAACAACAACAGCAAGATAGAAAGGTGAATCCCTCAGCCCTGGCATTTAACTTAATAAAACACATTTATTTATTACAGGACATCACTAAATTCACCTACTGCCATATTCTCCAGAAGAAATGATGCAGATAAACTGCTAGTTTTTTCTGGAAGGCTGATCTGATGCTCTCTTCCCTAGATTCCAGAGGCTTTCAGGAGTTCAGCTGCTCAGAAGTAGCACACTTAAAGCATCCTACATGAATATCAAGCTATTTCCAAAATCCAAATCCACTGCTCTCCCAAAGGAAAAAAGTCTGTACTTTGTTTTCTGACCAATGATCAAAGTTGCCACTACCATGGTGCAGACTGGTTATTTTGCACTCATCTTCTCTGAATTTAAGTTCTTTGGGAATGACACTACATTATTTTTGTGCAGTATCTACTTGAAACTGATACCAGATGAGCAAAAGCCCCAATTTGAGTAAACAGCTCTCTCTCTTGTAAAAACAAATCAATACTTTGTCTGCTGCAAGTGTTCATGGCTTAATATCCAATTTCTTCTAGCCGTGCTCCCCAAAGAAGTTGAGGCATCAAACTTTATGGAGGATTTATATATATACATTTATATATACACACATATTAGTTACAATCAAAATCCCTCTTCTCACCACCTCTTTTTTTTTTAATTGAAAAGCCAATGGGCTAAACAGCAATTTGCTTTCATTCAGAGTAACTGAGATAGCAGAAAATGTTTAAAAATTGGGTTTGGGACTGAATAAAGGAAAACAGCACAAAATGCTGAAAAAATGTCTACATTTCTTTTTTTCCCCACTTTTTATAAACCAGCAAGGTGACTCAGCTGAAGAATAAATAAATAAATCCCTTTGCTCCTGATAATGTACATGTTGCTTCTTATTAATGCTTACCTGAGAACATGAGGAGATATCTTTGAAATTCTTTTCAAGCACAACAGATTTGGTGTCTGGACTGATGAGATTAACTTCAAACCTTCCAACCTGAGGGGGGATGCAGGTGGGGGAGAAAAATATGGCTAGTTTATGACTGTCTTAGAGGCACAACATTAACAGCAACAAAAAAAGTCCCAATCTAGTCCTTTCTTGTTCACAGAGTACCTTCAGCACAACAGCTTACTCAGCAGAACATGGATGCCATAATTCAGCCTATGTTGAGTAAGAATATTTCAGCAAGAACAATACACTCAGTTGAACATGAAAAAAGACTTGGAAAGAAGACAGCTTCCCTTTTCCTCCTTTCTTTTCAAATTATTTTGGTCCAAAGATCACATGTCTCACAGACAATACTAAAGCCTTCTCTAAACAATGTGGCTAAATTAAAAGCTGCAATTAAAAAAAAGAAAAAAAAAAGAATCTGAGCTAGTGCTTTTAAAAAAAAAAATCAAACCAAACAAAACCCCCCAAAACAAACATAAAAACTCTATACCATAAATCAGCTGGGAAACTAAGTTGATCTTAAGGTGATACTTTTGGGTTTTGTAATAATTTTGGATGAGAAAGAGTGAATTCTGCAGCAAACTCTATCTTTCAGCTTTCCCAAGCTGCTTCTGAAATGTACAGAATTCCAGACTTCAGAGTTTTTCAGCTGTTTCCTTTCCATTACTAGTGATAGCTGTGGCTTTCTGAAGTGCAATGCATTCTCACTCCAGTTAGCATTTCCCCAAGAGAATAAAAGGAAAGAATGGTCTATAAAGCAAATGGAAAGACAAAACCCAGGCATTTACCAACCCCCACCCCACCCCTGTTATTTTAAAGTCCAAAGATCTTTCCTTTTATGGGTCACCTCCTTTAAGGGCCCTTTTGTCTTCTCAATTTGGAAGACGTCAAATGCACTAGAGGCAAGAGAAGAAGTAACTGTGAGGTCTGAAGGAAGAAGCCTTCACAGCAGAGATGTCTGAGTACTCATCTGGGAATGACAAGCTGAGCATTACCACAAATTATCATAAAGGGGCTGGCTCAAACAAAAGGCTGGGAAAGCCTTATGTGAAGTTCTGAGCTCCTTTTTAATTGGATTTGTTCACATGGAAGTCTTCATCAATTCTCTTTTTGGAAGACTACTCACTTTTTTCATGTAAGTCCTGTATCTCATCAATACAGACAAACTAGAATGACATAATAATTAAAGAACAGTTAAATACTAGAATAATTAAAGTAGCTACTTGATAGGTAATTTTTTTTTTTTAAAATTTACCTGACCTTATGAGTTGGGGTGACTTCCTTAAGAAAGTTCAGCTACTTGTGCTCCAATCATTTGTGAAGAGATACACAAATATTTACAACAAATTACAAACCCACACAGGATCCATACCACTAATCTCTCAAAACTCTCTCAACTTCAAACCACCCTGGAAAAAGATAACAGCACAAAACCAACATGAAGTTGCTCATCCTGGTACCCACCTGGAACAGCATTGTCCTGTTCTTCTCCGAATCGGAGGGCTGAACGTGACTGGGTGCACTTGCGTGCCTCCTGCGTGGCTGGATTTTCAGGTTAGTGTCATGAACCCTCCTCTGCATAACTGCAGTGACACTGCTGCACCGGGAGCGAAACTCCTGCTGCTCATCAAACCCAGAGTCCTCCAAAATCCGCTCTGGAAAGGAGCCACGGGTGCTGGCCAGGTTGGTCAGGTTGGTCTGGCTGCCGATTGTAAACATCGCAGCGTGCCCGGTGGTGTTATCTGGGCTGTCCAGCTCCTCAAACGGGCTGTCCAAGGGAGAAGCTGGTGCGTTTCCTTCACACAGGGGCAATTCCAAACTGGACTCGTTGTTCCGCTGCTCGTTCAGCAGTTTCAGGCGCTGGCGCTCGTGCTGGCTGAACTTCTCGATGCAATCGTCAATCAGTGTGGAGGGGGCCTTCTTGTGAGCCACCGTCACCTTGCCACAGTACAAGACCTCAAATTTCTGAGAGTCGTAGAAGGCATCTTCACTCTCCTTACTTGGCTTGGCATCTTCTTTCAGAGCCGCTTTGGAGACCTGTCTTATGCTGCTGATGACATCAGGAACCTAAAGGACAGTTTGAAAGGTCTGTTTAGTACCCACAGACAGTGATAACATCAAACACACATGTGAATATTTTCACAAGTTATTGTTACTTCTTCAGTAGAGTCCCCCAAGCACAGAATCAGAATTGTAGAGGTTGGAAGGGACCTCAAGAGATCATTGGGTCCAAGCCCCCTACCAAAGCAGGCTCCCTAGGACAGGTCACACAGGTAGGCGTCCAGACAAGCTTCTTGGGTGACAACACAAAACCAGTAAAATCCAAACTCTGCATAGACAGTGGAAGCAAAGTGAGTAACTTCTAAATTTTTTACTGGAACACATTTCCAAACATGTTTTAAATTACCAGAAGGTCTACTGACAAACGTTTGGGGTTCGGTTGATTTTTAACTTGGTTGGTTGATTGTTTTTTGGTTGGTTTTGTTGTGGGTTTTTTTTAAAACCAAGACAGCCTTCTCTTCTCCATAGCCCTCCTCTGACATCAGCATCTCCTGTGGATGTATTTTTCATAGGGCCATCACTGTTTCTTTGGGTTTGTTTTGCAGAGGCAGATATTCCATTCTTAGGACCGTTTAGAAAACAGGTTTGTGAATGAAAGAGAGACCAGTGGTCCCCATCAGTTTCAACTGACAGTTCTGGAATACAAGTAGCAAGTGTATAAAAATTTCACTAAAGTACTAGGTGCAATCAGCTCTGATTTATTACCTACTATAAAAGCCTTACCCCATCCATCCTGTGACAGCTTACTTTAAGGGCACGCTTTCCTGCTGATGATTTCTTTCAAAGTATTTTTTTCTATTAAAAAAAGGTAACTCTGAAGTCAGACCTGAGGAAATAATTCATGCTGCCTATGGCATCTTTCAGTCATGATACCAGTTAAAACTTGCTAATGAGGCAATAATCCTGTATGCCAATACTTTTGTAAGTAACAGTGGAAAATTACCTTGTCTTAATCCCCATCTCCCATTACACACTCCCACTCCGTTGGGTATTCAACTCAAATCCGCTTCCAGTTCATCTATTGCAAAATGCAGTTCAATTAACCTAAGTTCTACTACTGATTGTTTGGCTTTCATCCCTATAGCTGTCATCATCATCATCTCAGTTTCCAATGAGGCAAAAAGTTACTCTTGATACGATACAGATACTAGACTATTTATTCTCCCCTCATTCTCACTACCAGGGTGATTTACCATCACCCAAATTGTGCTTCCTCCCAGCCAAGCCAGCACAGCTGGGGATGGACACTTCTCACATTATACATGCTGGTCTACATTCCAAGATATGGCTCTTTCTCCACTGATCAGTCCTATTATTCCTTCTGTGGTCTGTGCTTAAAGAAGCTCTAGAATTTAAATACCTTACTTCTCCGGTACTTCCAGAACCAGTTTTAGATGCTCCTTGGTTGTTTCATGGATTCTCTAGATAGTGTGATGTGAAAACCAGCTTCAAGTGTAAGATGTAAGACAGATACTACCACTGCTATCCAATTAGTCATACATATGGATTTTATTGGGTTTTTAGTGTACAGGAATAACTGTATACTGATGACAATGTGCCCAACAACTGATCATGTGCCAGCTGGTACTGTTAGACCCAACTCTCCCCACTTCTAGAGCAATACTACCCTAACAAGAACCAAGTGGCACTGCCATTTGAGACACAGTTGATCAGATTACAGTATTTTCATTTAATGGCTTTGGGCAAAAAACCACAACTGGGATGAAGTGGAGTCTGAACAGGAGTGTGCATACAGATTTTCCTTAAATGCAAGATACAGGAAAAGTTACACAATTATGAAGCACAGCAACCAGCCCAATGTAGCTTTTTACACATTTTTTTGGCATATATCAGTGTTTTGTGATATTCTGTTTCTCTGTGTATCAAAAAGCTTCAGTGACAAAAATTTTGCCCAAGTTGTGCAACTTTGTGGATTTGGTTATTATCTTACTAGCTGTGAATGTTGAAAGTGCAGGGTAAAGTTAGACAAGACAGCAAGCAGGGCAGAGATTTTAAAATATTGAATTAACAGGACAAAACTGCTTAACTATTTTTAGAAATCAGTGTAGCAATATTAAGATGACAGACTCCTGAAACATCCAAAACCCATTAACATGATTCCAAGTTCTAGTATTTCCCTGCAGCAGCCTCATGAAATTAACCAGCCAAAGGGGAGAAGTGGGATTTTTATTCCTGAAACCCACAGGTCCATTACAGATCTTCCTGGATATATATATATACACACATACATATATATATATATTTTACCAGATGTTACACAAAAAGGTTAAGGAACTTACTGCATAAACAGCTATTCAGCATTTACCTGTGTACAGAGAAGATGAGTCCTTAAAATATTTAAGCAGCTAATCTATTTAACATATTCAGAAACTCTGTCACTGAAGGTATCTGTGTTGAAGAGTGGAGTACAGGACCATAGGCAGGGTGAGAGGCACACATCCAGGCGGAACAAACCCAGTGGTGCTAGAGCTAGAACAAGGCAAGACGACTTAGTTCTCCCCTGCTTTGTCCCTCCCAAGTCCCATGGTGTAGAGGCATATCCCCTCTTTCCAAATACTGCTGGGCAGAGAAAGAGAAGACAAATACATCCTCCAAAAGAGTTTTAGAGGGCTTGTCATGCAGAAAGGTAGGAGCTGATGTTGCCATGCTGGAACAGCAGTTCTCAAACCGGAACAGGAAAGCAGAAGTACAATGCTGGCCATTCCTACAGGTATTCATTAAGTTTCCCTAAACTGTTGAGGAGTAGCAGACCATTACATGAAGCAGAACAAGGCAGACAGAAATTTTAAGTGCAGTGATAGGGAAATACAAGCTTGTTAGAGACAGTATCTGAAGGGAGTGTATAAACAGGAGGGGAATCAACTTTTTAAAAGAGCAGGCAATGGCAGGACAAGGGAGAAGGGATTAAAACTAAAGGAAGGAAGGTTTAGATTAGATATTAGGGGGAAGTTTTTTACAGAGAAAGTGGTAAGGTGCTGGAACAGGCTGCCCAGAGAGGTGGTGGATGCTCCATCCCTGGAAGTGTTCAAGGCCAGGTTGGATGGGGCCCTGGACAACCTTGTGTAGATCCAGGCCCGAGGTTGGTGGCCCTGCCTGTGGCAGGGAGGTTGGAGCTCTATGATCCTGGGGGTCCCTTCCAACCCATGCCATTCTATGATTCTATGATATTCCCTGCCTATGCAAATTAACATTGTAAGCATTTTAAACTGACATTTGAAATGTTAATTGTCCAGTGTATTTTATCTACTGACCACAGAATGTAAAAAAGGTTTATTAGCTTCTCACTTTAAATAGGTAAGAGTAGGATGAGGTCCTAAAACAGAAGCTGTAAACTCCTTAAGGGGTAAAACCCAGGAGCAAAACACATCACCAGGCCACCAGAAAGAAAAGTTCTGACCAGCTTCATGAAGACCTAGATAGATACGGTATTACTATCCAGATGAAGCGACTACACAGCACACTGACTCAAATATGTTGGAACAGGACACAAAGCTTTCTCTAATACAACAGTGACCTCATGCCTAAACAGTTACAGGCACTCTGAACTGTGTCATGTATTCATAAATTGATACCAAACAAAATGGATGCAAGAGCTTCAGGTAAGGCTTTCCACCCCTCCACAATGTCAAGAGCTGCACGCGCCTGTCAGGAAACAACAGCGGCATGTGAACTTTAGGACACTTGGAACACAGCTCATAGCAAATCCAAAAATCTCTGAACAGAGCCAAGAGATCTCAGAAGAGCAGAAATCCTGATTTGGGCCCTGTACCAAAACCCCCACAAATACAAGAGGCCAAAACCACACGGACGGACAGGGGATACCATAAATACAGGATCAGACCTGTGATAGTAATTCTGCTCCTCAGTGTGAGGACCACTCCAGAACTCAGTTGATGAGAAAAGAAATACAAAATAAAAAAAAACAAACCACTGAAAACAGACAAACAAGACAGAGTTAAGAGGCAAGTAAAAGCTCCCTAATGACATTAAAGAGGCAACGTTTCACTCCAGGGAGACATCATCGATCTAATAAGTCTAACTAAGGGAGAGGGAGAATCAACCAACTCTTGGGAAACCAAATTAAATTTGTTATTATTCATATCTGAGTAGCCTAAGATTGTATGAATCACTCTTCACCCAGTTACATCTGATTCAATACATGGCGATTCAATAAGCAAAATAAATTAGCTGTACTGCAATCGGAACAGATGGCACTGGTTAAGTTCTGCATCACCATCACCTGCAATAAGGTTCCTCTCTGAACATAAGAAAGCAAACATGTTAGGGGTTTTACTGTCTCAATCTCTGCTACAGACTGCAGAGTTTTGGTCAAGCTGAAACTGATGATGGCATTGATTTTAGCCAAATGGTCCCCAGATCTATTTCATGTACAACTTACACCCCCTTTGCCCCACCTGACCCATTACCTTGGTTCTAGTCCCTGCGATCTACTGCAATACACAGCCCATTTGTCCAGGGCTGCAGCACTTAGCCCTGGCCAGAAGACAGGTATACTAATACCCAAGATCTGCTAATTCCACCTCTGCAGTTCACAGGTTCCATCCATTGCCCTTGTGACAAGATCTACAACAGGGTCAAGACGTAATACAGAGCAAACACCTTCCTCAGGCACAAGCAGTACCCCATTCAAAGTGCATGCGAATAGTACTGCCAAGAACTATTCTACTATGCATCAAGAAACATCACTGTGTTCAACACAGAAACCTATTTTCACGTTGGAAATGTCAGTTTGACTGAGCTCTTTCACCTGATTTGATTAAAACCAAAGAGAAGACCATTGGAAAAATTACTAATGTCAAATCAAAGCTTTCTTTGTGTGTCTTCTCATGTCACAGATTCACAGAATGTTAGGGGCTGGAAGGAACCTCCAGAGATCATCAAGTCCAAACCCTCCCCATGCATCTAGGTTTTTGATAAGATTAATTCCAACTCTATCAACCCCACCTTAAAACTCCCCAAAAGAACTTCAGTTATGAGGTGTTTATCCCCAATATCTTGAAGTTGCAAAACAGAGGGGTTATTAAGCCTGTTAAATCAAGCATGCTGCGGCGTAACACTTGGTCACAACTCTAGGACTACATGCAGGAGTATCTCCATGGTGATGATGCACACTTTCTCAAACAGCAGTGACGCTCCCTTTGAACTTACAACAGCCTCCAGTGAACAAAGGTAGAGCCCCCCTCTTTGCTGGAGGGGTACCACTCAAATGCATCCTTGTAGTAATTACTGAGCTGTGCTTTCAATTTCAGCCCAGATTTCAAATTTGAATGCTACAGATACTGCAAAAAAGAAAATTCACTTGCTGTGTATCATTATTTCAACAGCTGGACAGAATTTCACTGTGTAAAGAAGCTTCAGCTCCTGTTAGTCTGCTTCTAGCTTCTAGGCAAGGCAAATTTCACAAGGCAAATTTCAATCTGGAATTTATTACCAAAGCAGAGCCCCTCTTTATACCATAAGGCTTTCAAACATCAGCATGACTGCAAAGTACTAATCTAACAAACATGCCTAGCAAATCTGGCTACTTAATGACAGCAGTTCTAGCAAGGCAATTGTTTTCAAAGCCAGGAAGAAGCTCTGCCCCTCTTGCTCCATCATCACGTGAGCTGCAGCATCAGATCCCTTCCACTGTACAAAGAGATGCAAGATAAATGAACTTCACATGTTGGAAGCTTTAGTTTTGGTGTGGGCTCTAGTTCAGCAGCTCAGGCTTGTCCAAGCACAACTGCCACCAGGGTTTTCTGTCATGAACACAAGGGCTCAAGAACAGATTCAGGGGATAAACGAGTGCAGGAAGACCCCCCTCTCACAGAGGGCTGGCAGTGCTGTCTCAGCATTTCCTCAGGCGTGGCTGGTGATACCGTGGCACAGCCAGAGCTTCACGCAGCAACCATTAGGCTTCAGAAGCATTTCCTGACTTTGGGCTGGAAGCACTCATGCTGCATCAGATTTCAGTCATGATCTACTCATGATCTAGCTATGTATGCTTAAAACTAAACGAAAGCAAAACAGGGTATCATCCAGAAACCACCACCCTGTGCTCTGCTAATCACCGAGTTAGACATCTGTCGATTAGAAACCAGCACAATGTGAGAAATTAGGGGCGATCAGCTATGATTCTCCTTCGGGTTACTGTTCAGTTGCATAGCCACAGGACAGGAGAATCCAGCCACGGCAGTGAAATATTAACAGAGACATACTAAGCCACATATCACAGCCTGCTATGTATCAGGCATTCCACACCGAGACAAAGTTCTTCTCTTACACCAAAACACAGGCAAAAGCCAGCCAAAGCGCAGGCACCAATACCTATTGCTGAAAGAAGGGTGGGAGAGGGAGAAAAAAATTGGTTTAACTGCTATATATGTTTTTACTGACATCCAGTTAGTAGCATAGCACCCATCATCCAGACCCTTTATAGTTCTAAATCTGCAGCAGTCTGCTGCTTCACACACCGGTGAAGTTCTCACCATTAAAAATGCATCTTCCAAAGACATGACAAAAGAACATCTCAGAGTGATTCAGTTTATGCAGTCAGATAAGCAATTTGTTGACTTGGTTTATGCTGGAGATATTGGGAAAGTAGAACAGAAGAATCTGTCTCCATCAGATGCCTTCGTTCTGAAGGAATATTGACTATTTTTGGTTTTACAGAAATAAGGAGGATTTGAATCAAAGAGAAATGCTATCACAGAGGGAAAAGAGTAACAGCTGAATTGCTAAGCATTTCTATAACCCACCTGCACTTAGCGTGCTTCTAAATATGCAGTTTAGAAAACAAAGTCAGGTTCTCAGCAGGCAGCAATAAGCATCTACCATCAACTCTGATTCATTCTGCTGCAAGTCTGCGCTAACACAACACAATCCCAGTAGCAGGAAAGCTGGAACACAGGGGCTGGCAAAGAGAGATCCACTGAAAGCAGCTTTTGGGGCTTCAAGCTGCCAGTCACCCCTGGCAGCCGGTGTTTTTATGTTTCCGCTGTTCTCTACAGGTTTATGAGTGCAGCCAAAGCTTACAGCAACCAAAAACACACAAGGAACAAGCCAAAAACTCCATTAAATAATGGCATGTAGTAATGCTTTGCTTACAAGACACAGTTTCCCCCCCAATTTGCCTGGCCTATGTTTTCTTTTCCAGGTGAGTGGTCAGGACCCAGTTCGGTTTGAATTCTAAAGAACCACTAGTGAGCAACGCACTTATTTCACTCTGACATTGAACCTCACACTGTCAGGGGCATCACATACTCCCTGCTGAAGGCAGAGCTGAAGGCTCACGCTAAACCAGCCTAAAAGAGAGACTTTTTAGATAGGTAAAATAGAATTGTTTTGAGAACTGAATATTTTCACTCGAGATCAACTCGGGAATTACTTGTGCTGTTTCGTTTCAATACGGTCACCAGGCAGAAGAGTCTACTGCAGTTGTGCAGCTTCCACTTGAGAGAACCCACCTGTAAGGTACTGGAATTATGCCTTACCAATTGCCAACAGAACCCTCCCTCTGTCCCCCCCTCTCCTCTCACCTAACCAAACCATTCCTAACACACTACATCACCACTGGTCAGGCTCAGGCTTCCAAGAACCTAATGACTATTCAACAAGCCACCCAGAAGATATACATCAGGAGAGACATCAGGAACCATTCACACATCAGGAGAGCATTCCACTATCAGGAGCACACATCGGGAACCATTCGCACATCGGACATTCCGTCATCCACCCTGGGGCAGTCCCACAGGCCAGGTGGAAGCTTGTAGCACTACAAAAAGGGAACTTTCTGCCATGGAAAGGACACA
>VZTU01000092.1:11311-31003 GCA_013400835.1 Zapornia atra | reverse complement strand
GGCTGTGCCTCTGGCAGCCACGCACACACGGTAGGGCTGTGCCTCTGGGAGCCACGCACACACGGTAGGGCTGTGCCTCTGGCAGCCACGCACACGCGGTAGGGCTGTGCCTCTGGCAGCCACGCACACACGGTAGGGCTGTGCCTCTGGGAGCCACTCATCAGCATCACCATGATGCCTCCAGGGACTTGTAGATGAGAGAAATACAGAAATACAGTGAGATGATGTGAAACTTTTCCTACAGTCAAGAGTAACGTGGTTTAAGTTAATCCAGAGTGGGAAGGTACAATCTGTAGTTGCTAAAATGAAGTAGAAAACCAGGCGTGTAGAGATTACTACACAGCACTGGTAAGACTTGTGTGTGAAGCGTACATTAAAAGCAGCACTGTCAGTCACCTGGCAGGAGATGGCTTTGGCACTGAGGACACCTGTACAAGCTGACTGTGAATAAACAAGCTGGGAAAACTGCAGGACTCGTGTTTTTCCCAAAATAGTGGGGACGTTTTGCTTAAGCAGAACTAGATAAGCTAATGGCAGTGGCTCTCAATAAAAGGCTGTTGGGCTCCAGACGCACAGGTTCCTTCTGCTCCTGCATCTTAGCAACTGCATCTGGCCTGTGCCTTTGCAGTTCATATCTGTCCCCACTGTTTACATAGCCGAGGTGATACTTGCACATTAACTGGTTACTTGGCTACTTAAGGCATTCTGAGTAAGTGCTCTGTGGACACTAAACTGTACCTGGATTTCTTGCTCATCCAATACCCATCCAGTGTTGTGTAAGACTCCCTTGTTTCCTAAGATAGGGCTATTCCTCTCCCCCCACCCCAATACTGAGTGTGCTAGGTGTGCTTTGCCTCCCTCAGTAGCTTGTTAATTTATTTATTTAAAGTAAGCTGCTTCTGATACTGGTAACTTTTCATTGAATAGATTGGATGTAATGCAGTTAGCTGGGCTCCTGCTGTTGTACCAGGAAGTCTCATAGAACAACCATCTGGGCAAAAACCAAACTACATCAAAAGATTTGCATCTGGTGGCTGTGACAACCTTGTCAAGATCTGGAAGTAAGTGCTCTGTTCCTGGACTTACAGGAACTTACAAAGCTTGATAGCCTTTACAGTCTCTAAATATCCCTGTTAGTATCTCAAGTAGTATTTTTTTTGGCACCTCTGGTCTTTCATCTTTGAATTATTGTTTTAGAGAAGTTCTTTAGAAATGGAAACAACATAGTGACATACAGTTTCTCACATGGTGATAGCAATTTGTGTCAGCCCTTCATCACACCTCAGAAAGTGGCTTTCTCATTGCCTCTGATTACCTCTGTCACTTGGACAGTAGCAAATCTCAGTCAGTAAGGAAGATCAAATACTCTTTGCCTCCTGTGCTGCTCTCTGTCCCCTGGAAGGGATTTTGTCAGTTGAAGGCAGAGAGCTTTTTGAAGAAGAGTGGGGAATGCTCATCCTCTGTATTACCTGGGTAAGCCAGGAGGCTACAAAAACAAAGCCTTCCAGGAGCTGAGAAGGAGGAGAGGTTGCTGCTGCCACCCTTCTGACTGTCCTGTGTGTTTGCAGGGAAGAAGACGGGCAGTGGAAAGAAGAGCAGAAGCTGGAGGCTCACAGTGACTGGGTGCGAGATGTAGCCTGGGCTCCATCCATAGGTTTGCCAACAAGCACCATCGCCAGCTGCTCTCAGGTGAGGCTTCTGCTGCAGCCAGGCGCTCGGTGCCCTCGCTTCTGGGAACTTCCCCTTCTCTCTAGTGAAGGCATAAAGGCCAGAACTGCTGTAACAGGTCCTCTTGGCAGCCCTTTGCTGTGCTGGGGCTGTTTGTAAGAGCCGGTGACCCCTGTTCTTCCCAGACTCAGACCACCAGTGGAAGTGTTTCTTTTACCTTGAGAATCGTGAGCAGGATGGTCTCGCTGTGAGGATGGCCTTCAAACCAACGCTGTACTTCCACGTCTCTGGATCAAACTCACTCAGCTTTCAGATAAAAATACTGTTTTCTAGTAACTGGCATTCTTAATCAGCTCTGATGTCCTCAACCTTCCTGTTAACTGTGGTGTTCCTACTGCTAGGAATTCTGTCAGTGTTTGGGGTTTTTTAGTAGCAAGGCGACTGCTCAGCTGCTGCCTTGCTCTCCTGACTGGAAAGCAACATCTGGGGAGAAAAAATTCAGCTGATAACTATCTGCTTTGGGAGCTTTTCTCTGGTGCTTGTAAGCCATCTTTTCTGTGTAGCTCTTCTCATCAGAGCAACATACTCCTGTCTTGGTTTCAGCTCTAGTAAGAAAACAGCCCCTTTGCCACGTGTAGCAAGATGCCTGTGAGCACATCTCGGTGCGTGCCGTCGCTGTGGCTTGGCAGTGTCACTGTGAGGGCAGTCAGGGGTGTTTTCTGTGTGGTGAACAGTGGTGTGACCACCTCAGTCTGCTTGCTTCCACAGGATGGCAGGGTGTTTATCTGGACGTGCGACGATGCCTCTGGGAGCTCGTGGACCCCAAAGCTGCTGCACAAGTTCAATGATGTGGTCTGGCACGTGAGCTGGTCCATTACTGCAAATATTCTTGCGGTGTCTGGAGGAGACAACAAGGTGAGTACTGCTGCCCTGGCCCTTCCTCCTGCATGCTGTGTTTCAGATGGGCTGAGACAGGCTCCTGTCACTGTGGGTTAAGACTGTTGCAGATTCTCCTCTGCTGCAGTGGTGGGGACTTTTGACTTCTACCCAGAGGTGAGGAAGACCCTAACATTTAGCAACCTGCTTGCACTGCAATCTGAGTCCTTACTGGAGATGGGACATGCTCTGTGGCTTTATTCTGTAGGGTGCCAACAGCAGGATTCCTGTACTCTCCCTTTGCTGCTGGGTGGTTAGTCAGTGTGCAGCAACAAATAACTGGATATGTAGAAGAGAGACATGACACTGCTGTGACTGTAGACTGTCAGCAACCTAGAGAGGTGATGGTTGCAAGGAAATGGGAACCTGAGAATGTGTGAAGGCTGAAACTTCTTCCTGATCTGTTTTTGAGGTGACGCTGTGGAAGGAGTCGGTAGATGGACTCTGGGCGTGCATCAGCGATGTCAACAAGGGCCAAGGAGGGGTGTCTGCGGTCACAGAGGGGCAGCAGAACGAGCAGTGAGGCACGGGCAGGTGCTCAGCTGCACCAGGCGATCACTGTACCTGATCTGCAACGTTTCATGGACCGGATGAGGACTGATTGTACCCAAACTGGACATGAGCACAGGAAACAATTACCCCATTTTATGAGCACTCTATTACTGGGAGGCTACAATGTGTTGGTAATCAGCCTTAATGGACATTCCCTTAAATTTAAAGAACATAGCAAAGTACTGTGCCTTACCTTACTCCTTGATGCTGTGGAAGTTATACCCTGCTGCTCTGGTTTAGGGATCAGATTTAATTGGATGTGCTGCAGACTTCAAGCACTTGAGCAGGAACAGGAGGCAGCTATCAGAGGGGTGAGGTGTGGACTGCTTTGTGCGGGAAGGGGCAAATACTCTGTCTGTCCAAAGACCAGAACTTTGTTCCAGGAGAGAAGGGCTGGTGCAGTTTTCAGTGTTAGCTGACAGCACGCTCGCTCAGCCTTCTAGTTGTAGTGAAGTGGTGCTTGGATCTTCTTGAAGATGATGTGCATGGGTATGTGAGAGTCTCTGCTTTCCTGAAGCTGAAAAGGAGTAGTGGAATGCATATGTATTTTGCTTTATGATAATCTCAGACTTGGTTATTTAACCAATATCAATAAATCAAACCATAATTGGAACTTTTTTTAGCCACGCTTCTGTACTGTACCTCAGGTTTCTTTTGTTGAGATACCAACAGAATAAAATGCTATTGGTTAGAGCCTGGTGTGCTGTATTTGATGACCCAGGGGCCTTGTCAAGGCTGGCTCCAGGCTGCCTTCAGTCAAGCCACAGTTGGGTTGCCCTCCCACTGCAGCATTAACTGTGTGAGGGCTGGGAAGGTGTTACTGCACTAGAGACTGACACCTACAGCATTAGAAAGCTTCAGCTTAGGCCTTAGTACCACCACCCCTCAGGCTTCAGCTAAAAGCTGCAATATTTGAACTAACAGGTCCCATTTCCCCTTTATTCTGCCAGTGCACCAAGCAACACAAGCGAACAGTTCACAGCCTTCCTCCTTCTCCAGGGCAGTGGGTCCTTGGTGCACTCGTTATTGTGGCTCAGCCAACACAAAGTATCCCCTTTTCTAGGGAAACAAACCTGGTTTTGTGACTGTTATCTGTGCTAGCCAAATAACATCCTCACTGCTCTCACAGAAACACGGGGTGAGTTACCTTCCTGTCTGCCAACAGAAGTATGCAATGTTCCTGTTTGAATGCACTGCAGCCTCACCCAGAAACATGAACCAACTGGTCTAGAAACCAGCAGTATGTTCAAACATTTCCATTTCAAATTCTACAGCAAGGCATTATTTTCTAAAGCTGTTTTCCATTTCTACAAGGACCACAATCATAACAGCTAAGCTGAACAGGCAGCCTTTCATTCCCAGCACCCTCACTGCTTGTTCCCCCTTGATACAGGGCACACGGTCACCTGGGAGGGTTTTGGGGTGGTTTTACACTGCTGTGGAAACTCAAGAAGCTTGGAATCAAGCACACTAGCTCCACTAAAAAGGCTCAGAAATAAAGCCTCATTCTTAGCTTTACCACACTGCATCCAAAGGAAAAGGACACCAACTCATCCGTACGCAAGGAAAGGGTTTGCCTGTGGGAGTATCAGGTTCCACAGTTCACTGTTAGGAGTTACCCTTAAATGGTGGGAGTTTTAATACTCAAGAGTTCAAGCCTGCTTAGCAGCAAGGGCCCAGTTCAGCCTGTTCCTCCTTCATGCTTTTGATACAATCTATTAAAGGTGTTTCAAGTAACGATCAAAGCATCCCCAACACTTAGAACTGATAAGAGATTACTTAAGAGTTACCCAGTTTATTCATTGCTAACACAAGCATTGGGTGAGAGCTTTTCAGGTCCTCTTGCAAATGAGCGTGGTGGTTTTGGCTCTGCAATCCCCTCTCCTCCCACCTGGGGTCAGGATTGGGGAAAAGGAAAGAGAAGAAGAAAATAACATAAAAGTTCCACACGGAAGAGCTTACAATTGCTACTCAGCCTGATGATTTGAAATAACCAGCCAGAAAGCCACCACGGGAGACACTGACAGGAAAGCTCTTAAATCATATTTGCTGAAGAAAACAAAATGAAATTGCCACCCCAAATACAACGAGTTTTCCTGTCCCACAGGATGGTAAAGAGCCGCCCTCGGCTCGGCCCGGTTAGGATGGGTACAGATGGTTCCACGTTGCATCTTCTCCAGCAGCAAATCCGATTTAGCAAATTCCTCCCCCTCTTCCCATCTCTGCACATTTCCCCATCCTTCCTCAGCGCTGCTGCTGGAGGGTTGTGAGGCTGCAGAGCCACATGGACCCTTCAGGTTAGCTGTGTCAATCGAGTTCAAGCAGAATACAAGCAGCAGAAGCTGTGAACTTACCATCCTTCACCATATATTCTTTCTTTCCTCCCACTCCTACACAAGGAAAATCCCAAACCAAGCCTGCTCTCTCCTCATGGGATTTTTCTGCTGCCTCAGCTGTTGTCACTGCTCTTCAGTCTTGTGAAGAATGGTGAATATTCCGGTTTCAGAGGAACTGAAGCCAAGTTGCCCAAGTACCAATTCCAGCCCCAATCCTCCTGCAAAAGACATGAAACCTGGTAAAGCCTGGGAGAGAATACAGGGGGAAGGAATGCACTCCAAGGTGAAAATGAGAACCCTGTCACCACAGGCCAGGAACAGCCCAACTCCATTCCTGTGACACCACCTCAGGCAATAAAAAGGGTTTGGGGCTTTGCCCTTGTGAAAAGCCTGCATTACAGCTATTCATGTTTAAAAGGGACAGTGTTAACTGGAAAACAGGGAGCTCTCACTTCCTTCCCTGCACAGTGTCACGATACACAGAACTAAGTGCAGTAACAGACCTAGGCACCATTTTCACAGTTTTTGTTGATTTTCTTATCTTAGGAGCAGGCCAAGTTTCCAAGGAATTTAAGTACATATCAGATTGCATTTCCAGGAATCCTGGAGCACAGAACAAATACTCCACTCAGTATATAAAGCGCTTCAGGAAGCAGCAGTTTGGTGAAGCCACAAAGTGAACCAGATAAAGCTTCAGAGCACTTTCCTCTTTCACTGGCCTGCCCCTGTGACTCCCCTCCACCAGCCTCTGTTCCAGCTACTTCATCTCAGCTACAGAAGGAAAAGCAGTAAGCAACAAACTCTTTTGGGCAAGATATTCTTACCTTTAGTGTAGAAAACTCATGTGTGGTTTATACATTCATCTTCAGAAAATATTTCAGGTCGTTCCAGCCAGGAGAAATATTTTCACTGGATCTGGATTCAGTTAAATGCAGAGGCTGTAAAACATGATTACTTTTCCAACTTTTGTTCTCAGGTTTGACACGCTGCCTCAGGAAGATAACCATGTTTCTCAGAAGCACTCTGCTGGGAATTCTTCTTTTCAGCATCCTCTGGACAGAGACTGCTCTGACTGGGTCTAGTTTCTTGAGCCCTGAATATAGAAGAACACAGGTAAAAAGCTCCAGAAACATAACCTCTCGAGATTATCCTCCTCTGTGAGACCTTACAACCACTGTTCTTTGCAGCATTCAAAGAAGCTTTTGTAAGATAGTGTTTCTGGAAGAGGAAGGGGTTATTCCAGAGAACTACTGTAACAAACCAGTAGCATCATATTCATGCTGTGAGAATACATACCTGATCCCACCCACTGAGAATTAATAATTGGGAAAAAAGGACTATTTAAGAGAAAGCATTGATGTAATAATTTGTTGGCATCTTGTTTGGAAATTGACTGTAAGGTGCTTGTTCCTTAATGACCCCTTAAACCAAATGCCCGTTCAAGTGAATGCAGCCATAGGAGTACGGTTACTACAGACCTGTGTGTTTGTGGCCTCCAGCTCATTTCCTGCATCTGTGTTAATTGTAGGCTCTGACTTCCCCACTACAGACTAGTTTGACTATGGAGAGAACATACTGAAATGATTCTGCTTGCTTTCTAGCAACGGAAGGATCCAAAGAGACCCCCAGCACAGCTACACCGCCGAGGCACAGGCAGCTTTTGGGACACAGATGAAGCAGGGGCAGGTGACGACAGAAACAGCATTGAAATCAAGGTCTGTGTTTACTCTTCTTGCTCACATACAAGTTTAAGAGGTGGGGTAAGGTATCAATTACTGTCACAGGAGGCAAATTAAAACTACAACCACATTTAACTGCAAATGCAAATAGGAAAGAGCACAGGAAAACTGCCAGCAATGATGGGATGAAACTTAGCTGCAGCAATTCAGATCACAGGCTCCTATCCAGGGGACACTGACAGTTCAGAACTAACACAGTGATGGGAATGTCTTGTAAAGGTTTTTTCCTCTGGTTCGTTGTGCAGTAACTATACACCCTGTTTCAGAGATTCTGATTCCACGTCTCAGCACTAACAAGGGAACAGATGGGATAACATTTTATGCTTCTTGCTTATCACCATTCCCACAAATAAGATGAAGTTCCAGTGTCCTTGTGCAGGACTTGTCTGTTAAACTCTGTCTTTTGATGTTTTTATAGTTCAGTGTTCCCTTCGAAATGGGCGTCAAGGTAACAGAAGAGGAGTACCAAGAGTATGGACAAGTGCTGGAGAAGATGCTAGGGAACATCCTCCAGGAGAATCCTAAAGGTACTGCCAGGCAAGTCATAAAGGCAGAGCTCTAAAACCCCACCAAACAACCCCCCCAACACCACGAATCAACTTCTGTCACCTAATTTGTCACACCAGACATTCAGAGCAGTATTTCGGGAGTGACTGGGCCCATCCCAGCACCAGGAGAACCGCTGAGTACCTGATGTTCAGAAGCTGCTAGCTGTGCTTTGAAGATTCACACTGATAAGGCAGAAGGGGAAGGCTTCCTTTCCCTGCACTTCCAATCTTACACACACACCCTCAGATCCCTGCAGTTCCCTGTTTCCTCAGCTAAAGCCTTCACCATTTCACGGTGATAAGTGTTAAGAACATTACTGTAGCCAAGACAGTCCTAGCAGAGGCACTGATAACTTCTAGTAGCCACCTCCCACCACAAGCTTTTCCCTGTACAACCTGCCATACTTTGCCCTCACTCACATTGAGCTCATCTTTACGAATCGCTTTATGTCAGCATTAATACCTGCCTTACACATTCCAGCTACACATTTCTTCATGACCCCGCTTTCTCCCTGCTTTTCAGGCCCCCAAACCATCCCCCAAGCTCGTGTCACCCTTTCCCTCTGAACTTCTTATGAAGGGTTTCAAATACAGTCCTCACACAGAGGAGAGATATGTTTAGGTGACATGCCCTGAAACGCTGTAGCTGTGTGAGAGCTGCCTTATCTTCTGCCTTCCCTTCAGCACCTGTTGAACTTAGAGATTACTGAAACTGGGTTTTCAGAAAAATATTAAGACTTTCAAAATAATCTTTACCTTTTGCCTTTTCAGAAACTCGGGTGAAAAACTGAGGCAAGATGGACAGAGTCAGCACCATATGTCCTGATTTAAGATTTCCTTCACAGTGGACTGATGCTGATTTCACAACTGTAGGGGAGGAGGAAGGACGTGAACCCGAGCACTTTGCCCTGACAGACCTTGGACCAGATTATCTTTTAAGGAAGAATACATGACCTAGAGCAAAAAAAAAAGAGACAGGGCAAGGTTAATCACAGGCTGACACATAGGCTTATTTTCTTACTTTATCTTTCCTTAGTAAATATAGTGATGATTCTAAGTGACAAGTCTGAAGACTATATGAATGCTCTAAAACCAGCAGAAACCTCTTCTTACACTTCTATACAACCTATAATAGAGAATAAAGCTTATGCTGAACTGCAGTTGCCTTGTGGGGTTGTTTTTTGTTTGCTTAAAAGTAGCTCCAACTAGATAGTTCATGGGATAAACTACACAGACTAGATGGGCAAGGACCCAACTTTCAGTTGTCAAATTAGCTTAATTTCCAAAGGGTTTGTTAATATGGATCTGATCAAGGAAACCATCCAGCACCTCTTCCAGTTTAAAACAAAAAACCTCTGGAAAACTAATTTGCTTTTTTTTCCTGCTTGCCTGGATTCAGAACCGTGTCCATACCTGTGCACCTGTCAGGAGTGCAGGGTAACTGTCAGACCTTTGGATGCACCAGCCAGCAGGCTCCAAGGCAGCGCATGTTCTCTGTACCTCAGCCCACATGGGCATCTGATAATCCACGAACATCTCCTAGAATTCCCTCCTGAAGACATTCCATAAATTCCACATTCTTAATAATAATTCCACTCCTTAATAATGCAATAAATGCAAATACAATTGCAGCTTTTACTAGACAAGTTCTGTTTTCCTGCCTCAGAATTAACGACCTAAAGGAAGGGATCCCTTTGATGCCACAAGCTCTGCCTTGCACCAGAGGGCCAGTGAGGGAGCGAAGGGGAAACACCTTATGACAGGAGCACACAGCTCAGAAGCCCGGCCCAGGGTAAGGACGGGGACACCTTTGAAACCTGCTTTGGAATGGACGAGCTGGAAAGAGCCCTGCAGCCACATTTGTTACCCTGAACTCTAATCATCACTTCCCAACAGATCTACTGCTTGTGTTGGTTTTACCTTTGATGTTCCCAAGCACAGTGCCTGGACACAGCCAGCAAGCTGCCAAGCCGCACAGCGAGGGCAAACCCGGGGCACAGGCACTGCACTGCTGCTCACCCAGCTCACCCAGTACAGCAGTCGAGGGTTCTATTGAAAAGGGGGGGAAAGGCAACCCCACCGCCCCCAGCTGCTCCCCGGGGCTCCCCGGAGGGAAACCGGGGCCCTGACGGCCGGCGAGGTTTCTCCGCTGCAGACACAGCATCGGCCTCAAGAGGGCGGCACAGGCAAGCGCTGCGGAGCGGGCCCGGGTGCTGCGGGCCCGGGTGCTGCGGGCCCGGGTGCCGCTGATGCTCCCTCCTTCCTTCCCCGCATCCCGCCAGAGAGATGTCCTGCACCTTCTCCCTGCTGTGGGAGCGGCGCAGAGCCCTGTGCTCCCCGCGGACGGTGCCCTGGCACCGCAGCCCACGGGAAAGCGATGCCCGGAGGGCCGAGCGCTGGGCCGGCGTGGTTACCCACCCCCTGGCTGCGGCCACAGCTCCCCTGGGCACCCCTCCCCGGGAAGCATTCCTTCCCCTGATGGAAGCCAACCCACCCCCTGTCAGCTGGAAACCATTACCCCTGGCCCAAGCACCACGTCCACGGAGGCCAGGTGGCACCCAGTGCCCCATTTCAACAGTGTAAAGTGTCCAACAATAAAACACACCAGCGCTTGTCTGCCTGAGCAGGAGTACAAGGAGACAGCCGCACCGCAGGGTACTGAGGGTCAGGCAACACCACCGAGTGACCCAGATTAAAACCGGTAAATAGAGAGAACAGAGCTGGCTCTGGCCAACACAAAGCACGAACTCAGTGAAGGTTATGGTTTCTCAGCCTCCCTCATCAGGATGAAAACCTGCCTGACAGAAAGCTGAGGGTGAAAAGAAACAGCCAGCGACAGCAACAACGCAGAGCAGAAAAACCTCTGCTCACATCAGCTTTACGTTTACAGGTGAAGCACTGTCTCAGTCCATGGTGTTAATTCTTGCAGCTCGTTGCAAGGATGGGAAGTGAAGATTTGGGAGGCTTCCACACAGCAGCACGGCTTCATAACTGAAAACAGGAGCGACAGGAACAATGCTCAGAGTCTTTTAAGTAAGTGAACAAGTGATGTTAGACTGCCCTCCGAGAGTCATTAACTGGAAAAGAAGGAAATTAGGTTTGGAACCTAAAATTTTCATTTACACACACATCTCCAGGCTTGTTTTGATAGAAAAACTCAGGATTACAAGGCACCACTGGCTGCTGAAGTACCACAGGACTGAATGATGGCAGTGATGCTGCATAATTAAACGTGTGTGTATTAAAGACCATGGCTAAGTCTTTGAGCTTTTAGACACAGGTAATGGGGTATAGCAAAGAGTTTTAAGTTACAGACAAAGATCTAAAGCGTTTGCATTGTCTGCTCTTGGCACGAGGACATCAGGCCAGCTGATCTGACCGTGACTCTCCCTTCAGGCAGTTCCTGGGAATGGTAAGCCATGCCAGAGTCCCTCCTCTGCTCCTGGAGAAGCACCTCTGTTCATCACAAGGGAACACAGAAGACATGAACCCATTCCCACACTTCACAGGTTTGGTTTTACAACCAAACACTGACGAGTACCCTATAAAAGTGCTAGAAACAGGACAGCCACACACCTCAAATGTCCAGGACACAACTTCCATTGGTTTCTGCAGACATCCCACCTCAGCCCACTGCATTGCCACCCAGCCAGGAAGCAGCACACTGTTACAGGACGAGCTTCTGTCACTTCACCCCAACCCAAGCCTGGTAAAAAAGAAAAAAGACAACAAAACAAAGCAAACACCCCTAAACCAGATGCTGTTGCTGCTGTAGTAGTAGGATTCCTGCACTCCCCTCCTACGCTTCCACCCAAGAAGAGCATTTGCCTTTGGAAGTCCCTCATGCTCTCCTCCTCAAACCCCAAGCTTGCTCCAGGAGGAAGCCCTTCGGGTCAGCCACTCACACAGAGACAGAGGGAGGCCCCAAGCATGGCAGCACAGAGCCCTGGGCAAGGCTGGGCCCACCACCCACAGACCCACTGCACACCCCAAGGGTGCCCATCCCATCCTGCCTCTCTGGGGAAGCTGCATAGGCAGTGCCAGGGCCATCCCTGGGCAGCTGGGCATGCTCAGGCAGAACTCCTCAGGCCAGCCCCCACTCCTGCTGCCTTACTCCTGCTGCCTTACTCCTGCTGCCTTACCACTGCTCCACAGCTGCTCCCACTCAGCTGCTTAACAGGGGATGATGAGGGAATAAATGTGTTTGTAGCAATAATTGCTAATGATCAGGGGTGTGCAGAGAGGCCTGGAGCTGCTTCCCCACCAACACCACTTCCCCTGAACTCGTGTTCTTCTGTGCTGCAAATAATGAAAAATCAGCCTACAAACAGAGGGGGTCGTTTCCTTTTTTTTTTATTATTCACAAAGGTGTTAGTAAATGTGATGTATACGTTTGCCAAGTTGAGACTAGAACACACCTTCCAGGGAACAGCCAGGGTCATGTCACAGCACCACCGCTGTAACACCCCGCAGTGTCTTCTGTGTTACACTAGGTACTCACACAACTCCTGAGAGCATCTGTATCACCTCAGGGCATTTTAAAACTAACATGGAACAAGACAAAGAAGAACAACTTCTTTTTGTGCCTGCAGGAGAACCAAACCTTTAAAGCATTTCTGTGACTGAGAACTGTGCCTACATTCTGTCTCTCAGTTTAAACCCCTTCGGTTTTCCTTTCAGCTCGGGGGTGTCTGTGTGCGTCTCTTGCTGCAGGAGACCAGGGGCTTTTACCATGGATCTCCCAAAATATACCTAGGAAAAACAAAAAAATACCTAGGAAAAGCAATGAATTCTCAGCACCATCAAGTATCTTGATTAATACTCATGTAGAATTAAGCGGCTGTTAACCAGTCTGAATGCACTCAATGTTTCTTATGTCAGTATCAATGTTTTCTTGGTTTGATTCTGGTAAAATAAAGAACCTGACACTGGCAAATACATAGATAGTATCCAAGGCACTTAGAATTAAGGAATTTTACCCTCTTTTAGTGTATGAATCAATTTGATAAATACATAGATGATTCTAATACTCTGCTCTTAGTTAAAATACTTTTACTTGCTCATGACAGTCCCTATCATGAACTGTACAAATACAGAGGACAGGAGGCCTTGCTCACAGACCTTTGTGAAAGCCAGGAACCCTATCTTGTTGCACAACTCCAGTGAAAATAATTACATATAAATTCATGTTTTTTTCATATCCTCTGAACTCCACTGTGAATATTGGCCATTTCCATATGCCAGGACCCACCACCTGTGCTGAGGAGGCAGCAGTCACCTGTCTGTAAGCTGAGCTACGAGTTCTGATAGTTCTTTCTGTGGAAAATAAACCAGTATTTCCTCAGACTGCACCAGAGGAATATGCCAACAATATTACAATTAATAAATAGTCATAACAACAACAGTGACACTTTCTTAAGGGGACCTTCCCCTGATAATAAATATGGCAGCTTACAAGCTCCTGGTTTGTTTTTTTTTTAATTTATTTTAAGTGTGATCACCCAGGCTGGCCCCAAGGCTGCTAACGCTGGGTAAACCAAGAGACACACAAAACGATGCATGGTGAACAAGGCACCATGAACAGGTCCACTTACTAGCTCACCTCTCACCAATTCTTAACCCCACTGCCAAAACAAATGTAAAAAATTCAAATTTCAAGTGACCTATGACAAAATCAAAGAGATTTTAAAGTAAAAGCTTGTTCCTAATCCAAAATATGCAACAGTTACCATACGAAACACAGTGAGAAATCTTAACAACATCTAAAGGACACTTAAAAAAAAGTATCTTCTGAAAATACTCTTACAAAGCATTAAACACTGACTTAGAGCTCCTGAAAGCTTAAACTAAAAGGTTAGGCTTCAAATGGCGTTGTATGTGTATATGTAGTAGAGCAGCTCATAGAGCAGACTAATGTGGCTTAAACTACTTACAACTATGCTCAGTGCAACTCAAATTGAGATTGAATCATGTAGAATTCATCTGAGAACTTTAAAAACCCTTCCCCTCACTGGGGATGCAATGTGTTTGAGGCCCTGGACTAAGAATCTGCGAAGTGGGACCCATTCACCTGAAAACTGAAACCGTCTCCAAGCCCTCTGAAGTTTTCTCCCTGCTTGTGCACAATAAAGGGTATTGCTAACTAGCTGCTGGTCAGCACGTGCCCTGTACCTCCCAGGACTGTGGCTTTTAGTAAGGCACACGTTGCTTGTGGATGTGCTCTGAAACACACTGCACCAGTTACTCTGGCCATTGTTTGCCGTATTGCCGCATCGGTTTAGGTTGCAGATGAAGAGGAAGAAGGCATTCCTGTTCAGCATGGCGTTGTGCTTTAAGCTGCTTTAGAACAGACATTCTGCTTTCTTTAGTCTGGGCTAATGTTTCTGATCCAAATCTGCTTCTTGACCTTACAGGAAAGGTACACTTTCACCATCTTCCTACTGGAGACACAGTCTTCATTTCTTCTCCTTCTGAGTGGTCCACTGCTAATAAATCCATCCAATTTATGATTCAAAAAGTTCAGAACTGTTTAATTTGTCTTCTTCATACAGCAAAATATTTTCCATGAGCTTCTTTTTTTGATCATTTATCTTTATTTTCCAAGATGTCTCTCTGGCTAACGCTGAAAAATAAAAAAGCACCAAATATTGAGAAGAAGAATCCATCAGCTCTCTGAGGAACACACCATTAATTTTAAACTACAAATAAAGCAAAACTGGCTTAGAAAAAACAAACTGATAGAAAAGCAGAAAACAGTTTGTATTGTGTCCAGTTCTGGGCTCCCTGGTATAAAAAAGCCAGGGATCTCCTGGAGGGAGTCCAAAGGAGCTACGGAGATGATTAAAGGCCTGGAGCATCTCCCCTGGGAGGAAAGGCTGAGTGAGCTGGGGCTGTTCAGCCTGGAGAGAAGAAGCCTGAGAGGGGATCTGATCAATGGGTATCAATAGCTGAAGGGTGGGACACAGGGGACATGGCCAGCCTCTTCTCAGTGTCTGTGGGGACAGCACAAGGGGCGATGGACTCAAGTTGGAGCACAGGGTGTTCCCCCCCAATCTGGGGAAGAACTTCTTCCCAGTGAGGGTGAGGGAGCCCTGGGACAGGCTGCCCAGGGGGTGTGGAGTCTCCTTCTCTGGAGAGATTCCAGCCCTGTCTGGACACCGACCTGTGTGCCCTGTCCTAGGGACCCTGCTTTGGCAGGGGGTTGGACCCCATGGGCTCTGGAGGGCCCTTCCAACCCCTGTGATTCTGTGATTTACTGCTAAAAGAATAACCAAGGAGAAAAGATCTATTGAAATGCCTTTAGAAGTAGGAAGGAGAATCTAAGTAATTCTGCAGCAGAGACTAATTTGTCCCTGCTGTTGTAATACTAGAGCACTTTACAATGACTGTGGTTATCCTGGGAGGAGCGTGGGCAGTTTGGCCAAAACTGTGAGTGTGCCAGGTGCAGCCTGCAGGTCTGTCCCCATTTACCTTGTGAGGAGCACGAGGAGTCGGGGCCTGCATGGATCTGTTGAAAGGAGCTCGGTGCAGCAGATGCCATTTCCAAGACATCATCGCTCCTGGCACAGGCTGCATTCCTCTCCTGGAGTCCATGTGCAGGTTTTTCCTGCTTGACCCTGTCATCAGAGCCTGCTGCCTTGTCTGTGTTCATACAGCTGCTGCTGGGCAGCTCGTCTGCAGACTTTTCGGGAGGCTGCCACAGAAAACTGCTGGATTCATCTGACTCACAAGGGACCCTTGACATCTGGCCACAGTAGAGGTCAGGGGATATGACCCCTGCTGAAGGCATGCATGGGTTGGCACTTATCAGGGTCACTGGCTGCGCGGTGTCCTCTTCGTTCTCCCCCACGGAAAGCACATCCATGCTGAGGCTAGCTGTCTCATCATCAGTTTCTTCTGGGGTGTTCATGGAGAATCCAGAGGTGCTGCCTCCGCAGATGTAATGCTCTCTTAATTTATTTTCAGCCATTTCCATAGCTTCAAGCACCTGTTTTTAACAAGAAGATCTGTGAATGCAGAGCAACTCCTGCCCCCTGCTTACACACACCTTTCCATGTCACCACTCGCAGACAGAAGCAACACATGAAATGCTGCATCTTCACACCTCACCTCAAGGAAATTAAAATCTGGGATATCCATTTCAAATATTACCTCTGCTATGTTAGAGTTCTTCTTTCTCAGACAAAGGCAGATGGCTGAGGCAAAATCAATAGCAGCCTCTTCCAGCAAGGGCCCCGCTTTCTTGTCTAGATATTTACAGCTTATTTCCTTGGCAGCCAGCTTTTCAACGTTTTTTGCTTTGGAGTAGGAGCTTTCTTTTGCTACTTGAATTTCATCAGCAATCATATCTTTCTGTTCAAAGGAGAGAGATACTTCAGGGAAGGCAAAGTTAACACAAACATTTATTTCTGTCTGAACCACCGAGCCTTGCTGTGTTTGCTGTTATTGCCCCTCAGCAGCTGGTTTACTGATCTGAAAGCCGGAGGAATCTTCGTTCATGCCACTGACAGAGATGTTTGTTTTCACAGGAGAGGAAAGGCCAAAGGTTTTCTCTGCATGTGTCTAATGTCAAATTCACTAAAGCAGAGAGAGCTCCTTAGGCTTGTGCCCATTACAGGAATGAGAGATAATCCAGGCTGTGTACAGCAGCATTCTCACACAGGACTCTGCAAACATTTGTTAGGAACCAGACCAGTAGGATCCTTAATTTCTGAGCCCATCTGAGCATCGCTGAGCTGCGCAGAAACAGTCGCTAAGAATGTGCTCTCCTTCTCCCCTGCAAACCAGCAGAGGCATAACCCCCAGCAGGAATGAGGTGGAGTCTGTTTTCCCCCCGATGCTGTTAATGGTGTTCAGAGCCTGGCCAGTTCTGGCTGCTGGTGAAAGCAGGGGTGTAGTTCTGATCCCCGCGTGGGCAGCGGTGCGTTCCAGACACTGCTGCAGTATACAGATGCTCGATAAACATGATGATGAGCAACTGCAGGTCCCACCTAGCCAGGCCTCCCCACTCAGTTTGGCTCCAGCACCTCTTTCTGGCACACACAAACAAGCAGCAGCGTCTGGGCAGAGCCCTGTCTCTTGGGTAAGCATGGGCTTAATCACCGGTTATTCCGGACTAGCCCCTAACATCACCGGGCCCGCCCTCACCAGTGTGGAAAGGGAATACACATTCTGCTTCTCTGGAAAGGCAGGGAGGCTGCTGAACCTAATGGGGCCAGGATATGGCTTCTCAACATTCCTTCTTCACAGCAGCCTGCGAGCAACAAACCACCCTTACACCAAAGGGAAATGCATTAGTGACAGGGCCCCTTCCTCCTGTGGGCGCTCCCTGTTCCTTACCAGGTACATCGGGTGTCTCCCTTCGTCCAGTGCCTTAGCCCCTGTCAGTATCTCTGCTAACACCTAGGAAGGAGATTTGAAAGATAAACCCATTTGTTCAGAATTTATTCTGTTTCTAAAATTAGTTTTGTAACTAAAGGAACACTGAGCTGCTGGGGCAGCCTGAGGCTGTAGCTTTACTTCACGTGGCTTGACGATGCCAGATCTGGCAGCTCCAGAGCCAAGTCCAACTGTTATAGTTGGTAAAACAGACATTGTTGAAACAGAGGATGTGAAGAAAGTCATTCTAAATCTAGGGAAGAAACTGCACTGCACAGAGTAACTTCTGATTTAAATGGAAACACCTGGAGAGAGGTGATACCACAGACTATTGATTACTGTAGTTGAAATTCCAAATGAACAGGGGATGCTTGTAGCAGTTCATGTGCAAATCTGTAGGGTTTCCCTCAAGAACCCAACCACAGTCTTTCTACTACTCTTTTTTTTACAGTCAATCAGCAGTAATCATTTTTTTTGCAACAAGAAACTATTTCTTTTCTGTTGTTCAAAAGGTTCACCTCACTTTGCCACAAACTGAAGTACCTTTGGAGTGTGGACCAGTATTTCAACATGTTATCCAGTCAGCAAGTACAACAGAAAGCTGCTGGCAAAACACCTGTGTGAGGCACATGCTCTTGTATCCAATTTCCTGTCTAGAAGCACCCAGGTCTGCAACAGAACATGGAAGAAAGGCAACATACCACACCACAGCTGAATATATCGACTTTTTCTGTTAACTGCCCATGTCTGACAAAATCTTCTGGCAGATAAGTAAGAGAAGCTTGTAGGACTTTGGTTTTCATTACAGCATAATCTGATTTTTTATCAGCAGAATACAGTCGCAGACCTGAGTGCCCAAGCTTTGGTGTAAAGTTCTCATCCAACAAGACATTTGAGCTGTGACAACGACAGACAAATAACAATATTGGTCAAGTAATTACTTTAGCTTGAGATAAAGAATGAGACTTCTACACTTGTAAAGTTAAGCACTGAAAGCTTCCAGCATTTAGCCTGCTGTGCACGATTGAAAGGATAAAGAGTGGGAGAAAGGGAGAGGGGGAGGAACAAACACTCCAAAAATGACTTCAAAATAACATAGTTCCATCATTTAGAAAAGAGAGACAGATTAAACAAAAATGGGAAACATGAGGCAGCAGAATGATACTGCAAATGGATGTCAGAATTGGACTGACAGGTCAGCAAGGCCGTGCTGGCACGCCAGCCCCCTCACCTCTTGACATTCCCATGCCGAATTCCAGAGTTATGTAGGTACTCCACAGCTCGGGTGAGCCCGATCGCGATGCTGATCCGCATCTCCCAGGGCAGTGGGGCAGAAGCATCCTGCAAGGAAGTGAGGGAAAGAAGATATTCTGTAGAATAAACCCGTACAACAGGAGTAGTTCTGCAAACCAGAGTTAGTCCCAGTCCCAGTCAAAACTCCTGCTGACCCAAAGCAGAAGTGTGCTCCAAGGAGGACCCTGATGGCTCCCAGGCCAAGGAACCCATTCGTACACGTGTGGCACGTTTTGCTGCGTGGGGCACAGTGAGGCAAGGACACAGCAAGGATCCTGCTTCCCCAGAGCAGCAGGCACTGGCCAGTATCCAGGCTGGATTGCTGTTCTGATGTTCCTCTGCCCTCCGAGCTCCTCTGACAGGCTCCTGCAGTAGGTGTGAACACCTCAAACTGTTCCTTCCTAAGCCCTTGTAAAACCTCACAGACAGTGACTGTGATGACAGATTCTACAGAAACAGGTTCCCACATCTAAGGAAACACTGCAGCACGAACAGACACTCTGCAGATTCCTCATGACTTTAACAATCCAAAGGCTGTGCAGCAGAAACTTCCTGTTGACCTGCTCTGCAGCAGGAAAACTGAAAGAGAAACCACAGCCTTTCTTGCAGTCAAGGTCTTTGGGCACTTTGTTTTCCCCTTTTTTTGTTTTTGCTTGGCTGCTCCTGTGAACTCTGTGAGTTGTAATCGCTTTTTGTACAGGCCAAGTCAAGGCAGGACTTGCAATGACAGATGAACAGCCCCAGGTGGTTTGCTTACCTGACACTGCAGCTTGTTCTGCAGTGATCCGTGGGGCAGGTACGGATAGATCAGGCAGTGCAGCCCGGTCTCCACCGAGAAACCCAGCAGCTGCAGAATGTTGACATGGCAACACCTGCAGGGACAGGTCACAAGCGGTTTGCAAAGGGAAGAACAGCAGAACAGAACCAGACATTCCCCAGCTGCAATACACTCCTACACTCAAGGCAGTTGGGAGTCGTGTCTTGCAGCCTAAGCACAGGACGGCCCTGAGCCAGAGCGAGGGCGGCTGCCCTCTGGCAACGGGAGGACATTACAGTGTAGCCCTGCTTCTGGAGCAGGCCAAGCTCCAGCAGGCACCAGCAGCCACCACGTCCTCACCACCTGAAGGACAGGCAGAGCGGCTGTGTGCGCTCAGCAGCCAGCTGCAGCGTCGCGGGATGCACAGCGTGTCCCCAGGGCAGCGCACAGCCCCGCCGTCCCCACTGCCCCCACACTGCCCCCAC